>JANQBM010000003.1:14054573-14084672 GCA_025594535.1 Erythroxylum domingense
TATTCAAATTGATATGATGCCATGTGGAGTAATTATAGTAATCGCACGTAGCGCTCCCTTATCATAGGATATGTGCCAGAATGACCTACGGGCGTTCCGGTGCGTACCCTGCGGTCAGGGGGTGTTACATAATATACATCAAATAGATGTAAAGATTATGTTCTTAAACAAAGAACTAAATGACGAAATCTATATGGTGCAACAACTAGATTTCATTCAGAAAGGCGAAAGCATTACATGTTCCAATTGTTAAAGTTAATCTCTGGTCTAACATAGTCTTGAAGGGAGTGTCATATTACATTACTACTATAATCATATTATATGATTTTAGTATAATTAGAAAAGACCACTTAGTATATGTTAAAAGATCCAATAATGTATGTGTAATTTTATTATTTCATATGGATGATATTTTTTGATAGCTAGTGACAATAAGTAGTTTGTCAAGAGAAAAAACAAATTGGCTATCAACCATGATCAAAATGAAGAATATGCCTATAGCTGCATACACCTTTGTGATTATGATTGTTTAAGTAGACTTCTATTTCTATTTATAAGGTACATATACATCAGTCAAATACTTGAACAGTTTTATAAGGAATATAGTAAAACAATTTATGAAGCAAATTGCTAAATGTGAGCACCTAAAAAATATGTAGTATCCACGTATGCCATAAGAAGAATAAGTGATAAAGATAATTCCTTATTCCAAAAAATCAGTAGTCCCATGCGCACTATATTTTGTATAAACAAATACACTGAAAGATAAGTATTAGAGAGCTCAAATATCACCATCAAATCAAACACATGTATATCAAGTATAAATATGTCAAGGACATAGTAGCACAAAGAAAAATGAATATGTTTAGTGACTATTCATAATACTTATTATCAATAATGATAGGTAATTTGTCATCGAATATTTCATGTAATACATATTTAACTAATAATTAAAAAACATTTTCTAGAATGAATTTAAAATGAAATTCAGTTATAGAAATATGAAAATACTTGATTTTGAATTAAGCTTTATGTTCTAGAATGAATGCCAACCAACTGTTGAACATTCAGCTATAGTTCAAGAATTATGTCAGATAGATAGTAGATGTCTTCCAAACAGGTGATTGCCTCTATTATTTTCTAAAAATGGAGATGTGATAAGTTTAAAGAGATTTAACTAAGTGATAAACTAAAGCTCAAGGCTTAAAATACTAGCTTTGATGTGAACTACATTAAAAAATGTAAAAGGTTATTAGTAATGACATAATTATATGTTTGGCCAATCTGTCTTAATGTGTTACATGAGAATTCTAAAGGGTGGATTAAATAAACAAACAAGTGAACTCAAGTTATGCGTTAGGTATGCCTGAATTATCATTTGTACAATATTTGAGAAAAGACACATACTCTTATAAAAGGAGTCAATATTGTAACACGTGAATCATATTATGTATGCATTTTCGACCAATAAGGATAATATAAGTCATATTCTTAACTTATATTTTGTGAGGATCCTTTGAGGCTATGTGAACCTTAAATTTAAGTACCCTTTTTACTCGGTTTCTAATTCTAGAGAATTGAACTAATGTTTGCTATGTTAGAATGTTATTATAAAATTATGAATGATTCGATATACTAGGACATTTTTAAAAAGCAAGTTAATTTGATTCAAAGGATTGAGAAACGAAGAAGATCGTTTCAATTTCAAGTTGCATCAAGACATATTCAAAGGCCCACTTTTTAATTTTGGTATGCTACACTCTAGATTATTTATTGCCTTCTATGCTTACAAAGTATTTATATAGTGAGAATGAGATGATGATTGATGCAATAAATGATCTAGGGTGTAGCATACTAAATGCACTTAAGGATCGATTTATTAGTCGAGAAGTCATATCTTCCTAACAAATGTATGATAATATGCTCTTATAACTTATTGGACAACTATAATAAAGAAATCTTATAACTAAACTCATCATGTACGAGTAGGAGATGATAATAAAAAGGCACACTTGATGTTTAAAAGGTGTGACATTTCATTATTATAACTGATAAATAATAGTTATTGATATTATATACAAATAATAGATAGTGAGAAATTAAAATAATGATGATAATATTCTGAAATACATAAATATACAAAGAGATAATTTCTGCAACGAAGAAAAGAGTTTCTTATTAAGAATTCTCTAATTGGTGAAATAACAATCAAATCTAAATAAGTGATTTGGTTAATGATGCATATGAGATAAAAGATGTTGTATATATCTGTGTTAGATATAATCCCTACATCTTTTACGAGGCTGAGTATTTTCTTGAGGCGATCCTTCGTTTATTATTACATACTCCTATGATACTTAAGATAGTTGTCTGAGCTTTCACCATTATAATATTATTTAGTGACTGAGTAGTATTAGTCTCGTAAGTCCCACTCTGTATTAGCGACCATGTTTTGTTAGTCTTCCATCGTTGTTCTTGTTGCTTCATATAGTTTTCTTCCCTAAACATTATCTCTCAAGAGGGGTTCTGGAAAAATCGACTGAATCAAATCTTAGTTATTTGTAATTTCATCCAAAAGTCCAATGTTAGCTCTATACGTTTGAAAGATTTAGAATGAATTTGATCTTCTGAAAAATTATTATGCAGTTTATCAATGAGTATATATGCTCCCAAGGACGAAACAGCGGCGAAGGTTTTTGGCTTAGTGTAAACAATTCAATCACAGTTCCTCTGGTGCTCATGCATGTGCAAATATTTATGAAAGATTTAGCCGCTGTATTTATCTACATCCTAGTTTGAGCAGAGAGTGAACTCCACTAATCTTTTAAAGTTCGAGTTATGGAAACTATGACTCATTGCATTGCTTATAGTGTATTTAACCAGGAAAGTGCAATTATATGAAAATTTAAGGCACATATTATGCAATACAATACTCACTTGGATTTTTTAAAGGTATTAATTTCTCATTCAAATGGAATTAGGACACTTTTACCGTCTACCTCAAAATTATTTCCGTCACAATTAATCACTAAACATCTCTTTGGCGTAGGGTTATTGGTTGCCGTTTGTTCGTCACCAGGATCTAATAAGTTAACTTGCATAGTGACATCGAGCCGGTGCATGCTTGTCCCTCGTGGATTATTATACTTCTTCAGGCACGTAGCGTTATAGCAGGCGAGTCTCTGAGATATTATGTCTATTTGGTAAGTTAAAGAGCTCAATTGGAATAATTAGTAAACTTTTATTTGATTGGACGTGCCTGCATTGTAATTAAAAATGCAAGGTTAGGGATATACCTAATTGGGACTTGGTCCTCTGTTCCAACAACCTTGGTCTAACTCTGTCTCAGTCCATCCAAACCATCTATTTATGTGGGTCTCACATAAATGAATGGTTTGGATGCACTGAGACAGAATTGGGCTAGGGTTGTTGGGACAGAGGATTTGAGGGGTACCTAATTGCAAGTTTTTATTTAGCTCTTTGATTTTTGAGCAACTTGGTGCATATTATCCATAAAGAAAAAAAGAAAACTTGGCGCCTATTGACGGTGAAAAGGTATTCGGGTCACACGTTGAATCGTGTCATTTTTGACTTTTCATTGTATCATAAAAGTAAATGAATTCAATTACTCTTTAAATTTTTAATTTAAAATACAACAAATCTAATGGTCGCAAAAAGTTATCTAGCTCCTATGTTGATGAATAATTTAATTACTCATATTTTTAATACTTAATTAGGTTTGTTATAATATAATTAGTGCAAATTAACCTTTTTTTAAAATGTAAAGTTAATTGATATGTATGAAAATATAAAACCAATTTAATTCAAATGATATGACGTGTATAAAAAAGTGAGATTTTAATTTGAGTGATATGCTGGTAGTATAATTTTATTTCAAATCACAAACTATAATTAATATTGTGCAAAATTTATTTAGAAATATGTCATTTTCAAGATAATTTATATTATATATGCAATATATTTAAATAAAATTTCAAATTAATTAACATTAATATTTTAATTAAAAATTAAAATTGTTACAAGTCAAATTATAATTAGAAACCAATACTTAAAAACTTTTTGAATGCGATAAAAATTTAACCATTTTAAAAACATTCAATGAAATCCACAATATTATAGAAATATACATCACATCATCAAAATTTAAGAAATTATTTTAATTTTCGTAAAAAATAAAGGATAGTTATTTATTAATTAAGAATTTAAAATATTACTTTTCTTTTTTACCCTTTTTCCAAAGATATTTCCAACATATTTTCTATCCTTGTAGGCTATGTTCTTGGGGCTATAGATGTTAGGTCGGGTCGGGCCCAAGCTACCCTCGGTCCAGCTGGTCCGGCCTAAAAAATGGCGACCGCGGGCTGACCCGTGGCTCGCGTGAGTCTAGATGGTCCGACCTGCAACCCTGCCCGTCAATGGGCCAATCGGCCTGCCTATATTTTTTTAATATAAAAGTTACAAAACGGTGTCATTTTAGACAAAATAATACGGTTTTGTCGAGCCACGGACTAGGTCGACCCAACCTATGATTCGCACTGACTGATCATAATCGACTCACGACTCGGCCCGAAAAAATTATGGTCAACTCGTGACCCGCTCACGGTCCGCTAAACCTGGGCTAGGCTTGACCGGGCTGACCCCCATTTTCTACGTTAGAAGATGTCGTTTGAGATCGTTGTGGCAATAATTCATAATCGTACGGTAGCCGACTCAGCTTTACCTAAAGATTTTCTAAAGAACCGGTTATGATGGTGAAATCCATACTGTAGCTGTCAGTACATTAAACCAATAAAATTCAGACATGTGAATTACCTTAGTGCTTCTTCTCACTTCAACGGCCTGTGAATTTGACTTGGATTCAATAACTAATCACAGTGTCTTATCAGGAGCTTTATTTATAATCATTATGTCGATCAATAACCAATAATTTACAAGTTGTGGTGCAACATATTGTAAATGTATCTCAAATGAATATTTTAGTGTTACGAAAGCTCAATTACGGTGCTAAGGAAAAGGGTGAACAAGGAGTGGTAAAAGACATCAGGAGAAAACGCGTAGGGAGAATACCAGTCGAAGCTACAGCTTCCTTTGTCTTATCTGGTGGACCTTTTGCGTATACTAAACACTTAAAATAAATCAATATCGTTTTTTTAAATCAATATTCTGAAAAAGGAAGTTTTTGCTCAAGTTTTTGGATGCACAAGTCTACCTATATTTCCTTTCTGTTTCTTCTGAAGATATAATCTTAAGTTAATCATGGCTTTACAGGCATATTTAGACAGACTAACGACAAATAGGTTTAAACACTATATTGATGTAAAGAATTAAGATTAGTCGGCACTTTTGTCTACCAAATGTTCTCAAGAGACGAGTTAACTAGTCCTAATACAAAGAGATTCAAGAACAAGAGAAACTGTCCCTTCTTCGCATACTTCTGAGGGTATGCTCGGTGTTACTCTGAAAGAGATGTACAAAATTGCACAGCAACTCACCCTTTCATCAATGTCTTAGTCTAAGCAAAATCTTAGTTGTTCACTATTAGAATCTCAGTCTCTTTAGTAGTTGTTCATGTAAGAACTCTGGGAAGCTCATCTCTTCCTAATTCTGTTGCAAGCATCGAAACTATGGAATAAGGTGGCCAAAAAACCAATGTAAAAAAACAAGTACCAGGATACAAATATTTCCATTTAGCAAGATTGGATTCTACGAAGCCGTCATCTTTTTAAAATGGGACATATATGTTCTGATCTATGTATCTATCTGAGGAAGGCCTGGTATATGGTATGCCACGCTCGTTGTATAATGTTAGACAACTCCGTATGCTTTTGGGACAATTGTACTTAGAGCAAAGAAGACTACAGCGCCATTTGGGACTTGTCCTATCAAAGTTGCAACTCTATGTTCTCTGTTCTTGATTTCTCCCCAACTGAAAGTGAAATCTCAATATGGGATTTGATGAATTTATTAAAAAATGTTCCAAATTGATTTAGATAATGAAGACAAGTGACTATAAAACAAAAAAGAAGCTACAAGAAGAAGGAAGCTCAGTGACCAATATTTATTGGAAACTATCAACTTTCGCTTATGTATATATGCATCAGCTTGCAAACATCAAAAACTAGCAGAAAAAGAATCCAGCCTTGCACTATTCTAGCAGCGGAGATATTTGTAGAACTCGGGTCCAGTGATCAAATGAAACAGGAGGAATATCATCAATTGTTAAATCATGGTATTGGAACAAAGAGAAAGTCCAGTGAGGTTCATGAATTAGATGAGAAGAAAGCCAATGTCGTCGATGGAAACATGGCAGCGGCTTGGGACCAAATTAGGGAGGAGGCGGCAGCATTCGGTGGCGCTCGACGTGGTCGGAAACGTTATGTTGGAGTCCGACAGCGACCATCAGGACGGTGGGTGGCCGAGATAAAAGATACTATACAGAAGATCAGAGTGTGGCTAGGAACTTATGACACAGCTGAGGAGGCTGCGAGAGCGTATGATGAAGCAGCATGCTTGCTACGTGGGGCTAATACAAGAACAAATTTTTGGCCTTGTTCACCATCTTCATATTCAAAACCTGCTCTTCCACCAAAGATCACCAATCTGTTGCTCCATAGGCTCAAAGCTAGAAATAATGTTGCTGGGGAGTCGATGGATACTACAAATCCAGGTAACAATTTACAGCAACAAGAATCAACGGAAATGGAAGAATACCAGTTTGATAATTTCTGCAATGTGAATCCGGACTGTGTTGCAACTGGAAACAGTGACACTCTTGGGAGTTGTAGTGGGACTGTAACTACTACTAATGATCGCATGAGTAGCTGTCTTGAAACATCAGGTTTAAAGACCGCAGATAATGGGAGTGATGTTAGAGCATTTGATCTGGATTACGATAACTGGAGCAATTTTGCTCATTATCACTTTGGTCAAGGAGGAGGCATAAAAGTGGAAGAAAGAGGGGAAGAGATTGATACAGGGTTGATGGATATCAAATTTGAGGATTCTGGGGAACAAACATTGGACTGTTCTGCATTTGACATAGCACAGGAAATGATGGAGCCAATAGAGCTGGGGAAGAGTGAAGATGATCAGTCAATGCTGAGAGAAATCATTAAGAGGTTAAACTATGAGCGCAAGTTCTCAGCTTCTCTTTATGCCTACAATGGAGTAGCTGAATGCTTGAGGCTGACTCGCAGGTCAGGATTGGTTGGACGAGAATTCCCATCCAATCTCAGGATTTGCCATAATAATGAGGAGGCTAGCAAAAGGGATGATAAGTTAAAGGACGTAAAGAAGGAGGTGCAAGAAGTTGGCATTCGACAAGTGCCTCCCGAATTGGGGTCATTTACTTCCTCTACACTGGGCACAGAAACTGGTGAATTATCGCTTTGGAGTTCCCTTGATCTTCCTCCTATCTGCTTCACTATTTAGTTCATTACCTGAATCATTGGTAGTATAGACTAGTCTTTCAGGAATTCAGATGAAAGATTCATATATTTGATTAAGCATCAGAATAAATCGTTTCTGTATTTCTCTAACTGCAAATCCTGCAAAGGTTGTTTAACAAAACAAAGCATATCTTAGTACGAGTTCATGATATTTGCTTTACTTGCAGACATATTTTTAAGAAACTTGTCAGAAGATATTCATTAACGCAATAGAACGCCAAGAGTGCAGAGTTTTGCCTGTACAACACGAAAATCTCATTTCGTCAATGTTGTTACAGACGTTGAGAAGGCAATCAGGGATAAGTACAATATTCGTCATTGCCTCGTAATGTAGTTACAACTTTCTTCAAGAGCCAATCGAAATTTTATCAAGTTTGATGAAGAAAACTTTGCCTCTTTCAGTCAAAAAATGAGTACATCTAGACTCCCAGTAGGAAACATTGCACCAAACAAAGCTTAGCATTTGCTAACTTAGAAGTTAGCAATCCATAATTTCTGTTTTGAACTTACATTTGATAAAACAGCACCTAAGCAAAATTTTAGTAATATGGCCGAAGACAAGCAATCATCTCAAAGATGAAACAACAACAAATCCCTTGTGCCTCCGTCCACATTATCCTTAACCTGAGGGTTATAGTTCATTATGGCACCATTCATTAGAAAATAAACAATGCAAGGCTGCTCCTGAATGACAAGAAATTGGATTGTCGCATTTGCTAATTTTCCGTATAGAATTATCCGTCAACACAAACTTCCATTACCCACTATTCCAAAAAGAAACGATAACCATTAACATTTCTTTCCTGTGGCCAACTTCAACATAGCACAAGGTTTTGAAATTGTACCTCAAAACATACGCAGCAAATGCTATCCGAATCTTCTTGTGGATATTCAGAGCAAAGCTCTTTCGAAATCGGTTATCATTAGATATATCTTCTTTGCCCGTATAGATAAGAATTCATTATCATTATTGTTGTTATCGTGTGGCTTTTATCATTATTTGCTTCGTAAAAATTATTAGTTTCCTTTAACACGAGACTGGTCAGGGCAATAGTTTGCTTAAAGCATAGCGCCGTTAATGATGTCATGTTATTGGTATGAAATTGAAAAGGGCGTCAAATTCCGTTTTTATTTTCACAGCAGAACAGAGGTTTGGAATCCGGCACACTGTTTCCACGTGTACTTTTGCAAATGTTTGCTGTCTAAAGATTGTCAAGTCCTGCAAAATGCTATGACCTTAAAATTTCTAAACATTAATGATGAATGTCGCTAAATAAAAGAAAAAATAAATGATCTTCTTACTAAATAATTTAGGTGTAAGAAATAATTTAGGATTACACCCTTATGTACATTTTAGTGTAGGAAGAAAAATAATCTCTAAGAATATGATTTAATCTCTTCAATTTTCACTTTATTAAGAAGGGAAATCATTTTCTTAAAATATTATACTCTTTTAAAAATGAAAAAAGTAGTCTTTTAAAATTTCATATTCTTTTGTTTAAGGAGAACAATTTTTTAAGAGTGTACAATCTTTAGAATGTCAAAACATTGACTTTCCTAAAATTGTATACAACTAATATTCAACTTGACACCCCCTTAAGATAAGGAACTGATGTCTTTCATTCCCTATTCGAATAAAAACATCTTAAAAACTTGAACTACTCAATCTCTTTGTTACAACATCAGTTAGTTAACTTCAAGATGCAACATATGACATACACACAAGTTCTTCCTCCAATTCTCTTTGAAAAAATGTCTATCAATTTTAAGCAATATTAGTGGTTAATTTATTATCAAAATAAAGTTTTATAAGATATTTACATTAACTTTCAAGTAATCTAGAATAGTCTTTAATTATAACAACTCGCACAATTCTTGAGTAGTTACTCTAATCTCTGATTCTATTAATGATCTAACTATAATATTTTGTTTCTTACTCTTTTAAGTTGTCAAATTGCCTCTAAGAAAAGTACAATAATCTATGGTTGATCTTCCATTCACTATAGATTATGAATAGTGTGCAACAATATAAGCTTTTAAAATGAGATGATTATTCATCTTAAACATAATTTCCTTCTTTAGATTGCCTTTTAAGTAATGCAGCATCCTATATAAAACTCTTAAATGTAAATTTATTAGATCATGCATGAATTAACTAATTATGCTTACTAAATTGACTAATTATGCTTACTAAGTATGCTATGTCAAGTTAAATATGAGCAAGGTCTATTAGTTTACGTACTAGCATTTGGTAAATCATTCTATCAACAATATGTTCTTCTTTCACTTCTCTAAACTTATGATTTGGGTCTATTAGGGTATAAACTGATTTGCATCCAATCTTTCTTGTCTCCTTTAAGAGATCAATCACATACTTTGAGATACACAAATTTCTTATGTAGAATATGTAACCTCAATATAAAAGTACTTCAATTTCTCAAAGTCTTTTATCTTGAATTCCTTAATCAATGGTTGCTTCAATTCTTCTTTTTCTTTTTCATCAATTCCAATTACAACAATATCATTGACATATACTACAAGCTTAGTCATTACCCTTATAGTTATGTGCTTGAAGAAGAGAGTGTAATCACTTTGACTTTGTTTATTTCCCTTTCATAAATTCAGAAAATCTACCAAATTATGCTCTAAGATTTTGATTTGACCCATATAAAGCTTCTTTCAACTTTCAAACTTTATTATTTGTATTTCTTCAAAACCTAATAAATTTTCATGTAAAATTCTCCATAAAGGAAGGCTTCATATCAAACTATAGAAGTTGCTAGTCAAAGCGAGATACCAATGATAAAAGAATCCTCACAATATTCATTTTTGTCACTAGGAAAAATGTTTCTTGATAATCAATCTTATAAGTTTGAATGTATTCGTTAACAACTAACCCTGCTTTATATCTCTTTTATGATCTATCATTCTTATATTTCAATATGAAGATCCATTTGCAGTCAACTATGTTCTTTCTTCTTTGGTTTATTAACAATCTTTTATATCCTACTTTTTTCTAATGCATCTATTTTCTATCTCACTATATTCTTCCATTTCCTTTTTAACAATTCCTCCTAAACAATATTAAGAATAGACACTATATTTGGACTCATATTTTTTGTAAGATGGAGAAAAGTGTTTAAGTGACTTGTAATGGGACTATAAGTATAAAGAGGAGTGAGTCATATAGTTTGTAGCACTAGAGAAAATTATCCAAGTATTGACATAATAATTGTGTAAAGAATTCATTCAAAATAAAGGTTTATTTAAGAGAACCAAAGAATCAACTACAAATAACTTCTTAAGAAATCTCAGTAAAGTCTATCAATCTTCTTGCTATTAAAAACCTAATTATTCGAACTTTACAGAATCTTGAATGCAGATATATTGAGATAAAAAAGAAAAATAAAGTCCAAAAAAACACAACAATAAAGGTTGCTCGAAACAAAACTCTTTGAAAAAACCATAAGATTATGATACCATGTCCAAGATTTAGAATTACATATTTATATATACCTTAACGTAAGAAAAATAAAAAATTCTCTAAGAATAAAGATTAATATCTTAAATTTTGACACTATCAATCTCCTTGCTATTAAAAACTCATTTATTTGAACTTTACACAATCTTTAATGCAGATATATTGAGCTAAAAAAAATAGTCCAAAAAAACACAACAATAAAGGTTGCTCGAAGAAAAACTCTTGAAAAAACCATAAGATTGTGATACCATGCCTACAGATTTATATACACCTCAAAGTAAGAAGGAAAAAAAACTCTAAGAATAAGGGTCAGTTTCTTAAAATTTTACACTCACTGAAGAAAAGAAAACAATCTCTCCTAACTATCTTAAGAAAGGAAAAACAAAAGTGTCTCCGAAAATTTCACTCTCTTTAAAAGAGATAACAATCACTTAAGATCTCACAATCTTTGAAATATCAAAAGAAACTATAATTAATTTTTTAAATAATATACAACTCAACAGTGATGTATATCTTCCCATTATGTCAATTTTTAAGCCAACTTAATTTTATCAATTTAGTTTGAATAAAGCTATCTCAAAATTCTCCTATAAGAAAAGCTTACTAAGAGCTAGATATTTGCAAGTCATCATATGATTGTTCACTTGAATTAGAATAGTAATACTTGTCATGCTTTTAATAATAAGTAGCTAAAAAACTTGTTCTCTTATATCACCGTGATCAATTCAAAGGTACATTATAAATGTGAGGCTAATTGATGCGAGAGCATTAAAGTATTAATATTTGGATTGCATGGGCTAAATGCAATAGACATCACTTTTTATGGGATGAAAGAGAAGGTAGTTGGGTTTGGACTAAATATGAGGTAATGCTTATTATGACCATATTTTATTTTATTTTTCATATTTTTTTGTTAGTATAATTTTAGGAAGGATAATAATTAAGAAAAGGAAAGTAGGTTTGTTTGTCACTCAAGTACTATTCTTTGTTTCCTAGTGAAATTAGGTATTTTTGTTTTCTTTGTTTCCTAGTCAAATTAGCATATTTGTTTTCTTTGTTTTCTATTTAAATTAAGCATATTTGCTAGATTATTTTTAGTAGAATTTTAGTTTCATTTTCCTATTCAAAAGCAATGAAGCTTAATACCTCTATAAATAAGGAGATTGTAATAAATAAAGCAGATTTTAGGCAATAAAATTCAGGTTGAGATTTTTTTGCAAGCACTTATATATGTGTTTTTGTCTCTTACATTTCGGGGTTAGGAATGACCATTAGGTGAATCTATATGGTCCTATGTCTTTAAAACGGTTGAATTCAAGTTATTTTATATCTTTTTTTTGTCATTCAACTCTTATAACAAAATTTGATTAATTTTAATTCTAATCAAACAAAACATGTTAAGATTTATTTTTTGAGTAACCAAACACATTAGGTGGTATCAGAGTTGTGTTTTGACATTTTCTTAAGCATCAAATGATTTTGTTATGTTACTTCTTAAATCTAGTTTGTGATTTGTAATATGGAAAATGATTAAGCATTGAAGAAGTTAATCAAAGAAGCCATGACCAAGTAGGTGGCAAAACTAATCAAGTCTCTTGGACAACGTAGGAAACTAACCAAAAAAGGTATTTAAGAGACTAGTGATAATATCAAAAGGTATGGTTCATTGAGTAATACAATATAAGGGAGGAAAAAATGAAGCCAAGTTTGAAGAGTTGGAGAATTTAAGCAAAACTAGAGTCAGTTTTCTTCGAACCTAAGAACCAATTTTGATGATGATCATGGGCTTGAATTTGAACTTTTAAATTTTGATGGGAGTTTAGAGCCCAAAGATTTCCTTGAGTGATTGAGGAAAACTAAAAGGATCTTCAAGTATAAAGGATTTGATAACAAGAAAAAGGTCAAGGTGGCAATTCTCAAACTCACTATTGTAAGTATTTGGTTTGAGAATCTCAAGGCTAAATGCAGAAAAAAGTATAAGGAGAAAATAGGCTCGTGGGAAATAATTAAGAAACATGTGAGGTAGAAGTTCCTTTCCCAAAAATATGAGAGAGATATTTATATACGTCTCGCTAAGCTCAAACAAAAGAACTTGAGTGTGGAAGTATATATTAGAGATTTTGAGAAGTTCGCCTTACTTTGTGACATGTAGCACACTTCATTGGAGGTTTGAACCCTTCGATAGTTGATCAAGTGGAGGTTTCGACTTATAACACTTTTGAGGAGGCAGTGGAACTTTGCTTTTAAGTTTGAAAAACAAAAGAAGAGGCCTATTTGTGAAACTATTGTTAATGGCTATACTAACTACCAAAGAAGATTTATGACTAATGCAAGCCGCACCAGGGCAAAAGAAAAGGTTAGTTCGAGTTAAGAAGGGCTAATTTAGACAAGAAGAAAGAGAATAATGTCATTCAAATGTCCAACCTCAATTGTAAGAAAATATCAAACGTAAGTGCTTTAAGTGCCAAAGGTTGATCATTATCAATATGAGTGCCCTACCAAGCAAGTCTTGATGATTCAAGGGATGTAAAAGGTTAGAAATCTCAATACAAGTCTATTTTACCCCATAAGAAGGTGACATCAAGGATGAAGTTATTAAAAATTCAAAAGTGGAAGTTGATGAGGAAGGGAAGTCTTTGATGATTAGACGTGTCCTAAAGGCTAAAAGTGTCCCCTTAGATGCACAATAACACGAGCAACTTTTTTAGACACAATGCATAGTCAATGGTAAGCTTTGTAATTTAATTATGGATAGTGGAAGTTATACAAACATTGCCTTTAACTTATTTGGTTAAGAAACTAAACTTGTCTACAAAGAAACGTCCTAGACCATACTCCTTAAGATGCTTAAACAAAGGGAATGATCTAAAGGTAACTAAACAAGTTATGGTGGCATTTTTTATTAGAAACAAGTTCAAGGACAAGATTCTTTATGAAATAATCCTAACGGATGCATGACATATTCTTATTAGGAGACCATGATAATATAATATGATAAGAGGGTAAATCATGATGAATTTAGAAATTCTTATTCAACCAAGAAAGATGCAAAGCGAATCACTTTATTGTCATTACCATCTTCTAAACTTTGCAATATAAAAAAAGCAAACCAAACAAGGAGTACTAGTTATTGATAAAACTGAATTTCTAAGGGATTTACAAGAATGTAATGAGGCTTTTGTGTTGGCTTTGAAGGAAGCTAAAGGAATGGAAGCCTACGAATTCATCCAGATTTGTGGCAGTTATTAGGCAAATTTTCAAATGTGTTTCCTAAATATTTGACATCGAGTTTGCCTTCTTTTTTTTTTGTGGGATTGAGCACTAAATTGATTTAGTACCAGGTCTGCCACTGCCCAACAATCCCTCTTATAGATTGAATCTCGATGAAGCAAAGGAATTACAAAGGTAGGTGCAAGAACTGTTAAAACATAGTTACATTCATGAAAGCATACCCCTATGCGTTGTTTCAACATTGTTAGTTCCAAAGAAGGATGGGTTATGGAGGGTATGCATAGATAGCAAGGCAATAAACAATATAACAATTAATTATAAGTTTCCCATGCCTAGGTTTGATGATATGCTTGATGAGTTATATAGCTCTAAAGTGTTTTCTAAAATTGATCTCTGCAGTGGTTATCATTAAATCAGAATACATAAGGGAGATGAATGGAAGACAACATTTAAAACTATGTATGAGTTGTACGAGTAGTTAGTCATGTCTTTTAGGCTAACCAATGCACCAAATACTTTCATGTGTCTTATAAATGAGCTACTATATCCTTTTTTTGGAAAATTTATCGTTGTTTATCTAGATGACATTCTAATGTATTATAAAATTGATATAGAACATTTAGTGACAAGCCTCTCTCTTGAAGCAACTAGACGGCCTGCCCAGCACCCTATGATGGCCCTCTAGTCGATATCTAATCCAATTGGAAAGTTCCAATAAAGCTAAGCCTATATTTCTTTTAACCAAAAACCTTAACTCAACATTAAGAAATATAGCAATGGAATATTTTTCAAATCGTTTTATTAAAAATTTCGGTAGTATAACGACTGCATTTTTTATAATTCCAAAATTTTCAAAGTCCATGAAAATGTTCAAAACACTTCTATATTCACTCCAAATTCTTCACTAAAAATTTTGGACTTCAATTACACTCACAAGCAACCTTAAACAATCCAATCAAATAATTTTAAAAAAGATAAAAAAAATGTTCATGCATTAATTTTAAAACATTTACATACATGCATTCTTTACACAAAATTACATTTAAAAAATATTTATAGATATGTAATAGTTCCCAAAATGCATTCACAAGGTAAAAATGTCTACATAGCAGCATGTGACAAAACTAACTACTCGTAAGGAGTCCCTACTGTTGAAGTCCCTAAGCATGCACTTGGGAGGTTTTATTTTAAAAACAAAAAATGAGAGTGCGAACTAAACGAGTTAAATGAGTGTTTGATTTTCTATTCAAATCATATTTAACAATTCAAACCTCCCTAAAACAAATTCATTTCATTTCGTATGACACAATTTCAATTTTTTTTAAATACTATTTTGAAATGCTTGTTCGAAATTAAACTCATAGTATAAAAGTTTCCATTTTCCATTTTCCATTTTCCTTAAACAATAAACAGTGGTGGTAATAAATTTTTTGAAAACTTTTATACTAAAAATAAGCCAACTATTAGAATTGGTACGATACGATGCCCTAGGTATAAAGTCACAGAGTTGGTTTTGCATTGCTTATCCGCGAATAGTTAACCACTAATTGCTGAGCTGGTTCTACATTACTTACCCGCAATAGGTTAACCACTATAAATCGATAGTTACGGAGCTGGTTTTATATCGCTTACTCGTAACAATTTTGATTAGCATTATATATACCCAATACATGTAGAGGGCGACTCATACTATTGATAGATACAATACCACCTGCTGTTAGTAACTGACGCCCTCAAACACTGCCATGCACATGTTAAGGTACTCCAACCGATAAATTTGTAATACCACTAAGGTGTAACATAGGCTCAACATTTAATTTTCTTAGTACCTTAACTTTTGGAATAGAATTTAAACCACTTAGGAAATAAAAACAACTTATACATGTACAACTCATATTATTTTCGAAATCAATTATGGGAGGATTTCATATTAATAACAATACTGATAAAATTCATAATCTTACAATTTAATGCATAATTTAAAATCACATGTCATCAATTCTTTTACAAAGTATTTATTCATATAAAAGAATTAAAATACATTCACAGTTTTGCAAATTTATCGTCAAGCACACCCACGCGTTCTGAACCTCTCCTTTACTTACACAAATCTCATTTCGCTTAGACATTTATTTCCAAATTTGGAAGTAAGGCATGTAAACTATATTTTTGGTTTAACAGAATTCGAGATTAGTGTTTAATTGCGTAACAATACACTAATTGTATTTACGCTCTAACTTTCGTAAGTTAATCTATTGTTATCCGTTTCAAAATCTAACTTCGAAAATTATTTAAATACCATGTTTTGCCCATTCTAACTCATCAATTTCTTCAAAACACTCACCCAATTAATTCACCATATAGACGAATATGTAATTCTATTAATGCTAACTTTTTGCCTTTGATCATAATAACAACCTTAAAATTTCAGCTTATTTACACCTTAACCATAATCAAACTTCAACAATTCACACCAACAACTACATTTCCTCTTAAGGTCGAATTGCTCTCACCACACACACATATTATCATTTCATTTTATTTCCAATTTTTCAACACAATTCACATAAGATTCATGTCAGCATCATCCAAACACATTAAACTAAAAATTACAATTTTTCTCCAATAATTTTCTAGCTTGGCCAAATTGATACATATCAATTATCCTTCCATTTTCTTAACTTATCATATCATAAATACATGTTTTAAAACCTATAACATTATTCAATTCACATAATATCGTCCCCAACCATTTAACCACAAAAATCCTTAAACTTATATAAACTTCATCTAATCCAAATTCATCATCTATGCCACTAATCAATTTCATTTTTATTTTCAACACACTAATTAGCTTCCTACATATTTGAATTGAGTTCCAAACACATAAAATGAAATCAAACCAAATTTTAATCACAAAACCCTAACCTTGACTAATTCTTTCAAGCTTGGTCTCTTGGTTTATTTTCTTGTTTTCAACCCTTAAATACTTCCAAGCTTATTATCTACGCTATAGTAATTTAGAAAACCACCATTGATTATAAATAAATATATCCCACTAAAAAACCCACAAAGCTAGTAGCTTAATCTAGGAAAACTTACCATTTTTTTCTTTCAATCTCTTGGGTAGTTGATAAGCACTGACACTTGATCAAAATGTCTCTAAATCACACTCAAATTCCGTTAAAAATGGATGCCCTCTTCTTCCTTTTCTATTTGGCAAAATTCCACCTTAGCTTTCTCTTCTTTCCTTCTATTTTTTCTCACTCTCACGGTCACTCTCATGATTAACACACCAAATGAAGCAAGTCATGACTAATTTTTGCTTTTTATACTCATTTAGTGCATTACACATGTCATTTTCTCATTGGTCATCTCTAATGACTCATCACCATTAATTTATGATTCTTAACCCTTAACAAATCTTGTAATTGGTCAATAAGTGTGATTCATTAATCCACTAATACCATTTTGTACAAAAAGATCAAATTACCCTTTAATGAATTTAATTCACTAACTAGTTGAATTAAATTCTGAAAATATTTCACAACTATCTTATCATCAAATTGACCATACTATACTGAAATTAGGGTCAATACTTATTGATTAAATGCTTTAAAAAATTTCATATAGATTTAAAATTATCAATATTCATTATTTTCTAAAAAGGACATTTTAATCCTACACTTTGGGAACTCCTGAAATCCATCCAATCGGGCTTATTTTCAATTAGTTTTAGTATAATTAGACTTTAATACCTATTATGGATATTTTCAATTCTTTCGGAGTTGGGTCCCCAAAATCACGATTCAAGCAAAAATATTATTCACCCGGATTTACTATTCATCCAAAAATACTATTCACTAAAAATAAAAATTTATATTCAAATGAAAGGAAAACTTCGGGGTTTTATATGCAGAGTATTTGAAAATTTTGTTTGAAACTTTGAGAGAGTTGTTTGGGAAAGTGGAGAAGTGTACATCCATGAACAAATTGTGTGTTCCCAAGTGTTCCGTTTGTGAGTTATTGGTTAGGGAAGCACACGAAGGAGGATTGACAAATCATTTTGGCATTCACAAAACTTTAAAAGTTCTTCAAGGGTACTTCTATTGGCCTCACATACAAGTTGATGTTCAAGCTCTTGTTAATCAATGTAGGTAGTGTTAATGAGCTAAGAGCACATTTCATTAAGGTTTATATGTGCCTTTGTCCATACCTCTAAGACCTTGGGAAAACATGAGCACGGACTTCATCATAGGCCTACCTCATACGCAATAAGGAAAAGATGCAATCATAATAGTAGTATATCGATTATTCAAGATGGCATCTTTGTTCCTTATCACAAGACAGATGATGCTTCATATATAGCTGATTTGTACTTCAAAGAGATTGTTCATTTATATGGGATGCCCCGTGCCTAAGTCAATTGTATCAGATTAGGACTCGAAGTTCTTAAGTCACTTTTGACATTCTCTACAGAGATTGCCAGGAGCAAAGCCCTTGTTTTATACATCGCATCATCCACATATCGATGGCCAAATTGAAGTTACAAACAAAACTTTATATGCTTTGTTGCTTGGGATTAGGATCTCAAACTTACACATGCAGCAGCCCCGGCTCTGGGCAGGGGCTAGCTGGGCCTCTGCCCAGGGCCCACTTTTATTTAAAAAATTTACCTGTGTAGTATATTAAAAAAATTTTAATTTATTTTTAATTAAAATCAGGGGCTCACATCTTTTCTTTTACTCCGGGCCTACAAAATCTCAGGACCGACCTTGACATGCAAAGTTCAGCTACATCAAGTCGCCTTTGCATGCAATGGGGAAGTCACCAAGTGGTGTATGAAGTTACTCCATACATTTCCAATGATTTGCTACCTTTCCCAACGGATAAATTGTTGAACTTTGATGCCAAGAAATATGTTAAAGAGATGGCAAAGCTCCATAACTAAATTGAAGCTAAAATAGAGAAGGCAGACGAGTAATAAAAAGTAAGAGCAAATAAGATCTGCAAACAACCTTCGTTTGAACCAGGTGATCTTGTTTGGCTCCATTTTTAAAAGGATCCAGCAAAAGGAAAAACAAACTAATGCCTAGAGCTGAAAATCCATTCAAGGTGCTCAAGAAATTTGGAGAAATTACTTACAAACTAGGCTTGCCCAATGTGGAGTTTCAACTACGTTTAACGTTGGTGACCTTTCTTCCTATCTTAAGGAAGACAAGCTTAAAGAGTCGATGACAACTTCTTTTGAAGAAAGAGAGAATGATGCGAGAGTATCAAAGAATGATCTAGTACATAGAGATAATTACTAAACATTAATACTTGAATTACATGGGCTAAATGCAAGGGACATTACTTTTCTTAGGTTGAACGAAAAGGGTGTTAAGTTTGGACTAAATATAAGCTACGTACTTATTATGACTAAATTTGAAAAAGTTTTATTTTATTGTCATTTTTTGTTATTATAATTTTAGGAAAGATAATAATTAAAAAAAGGATTTAAAAGTCAGTTTAATTACCACTAAGTATTATTCTTTATTTCCTAATCAAATTAAACATACTTGTTTTCTTTATTTTTTAGTCAAATTAAGCATTTTTTTTCTTTATTTTCTAGTCAAATTAAACATATTTATTAGTTAATTTTTGGTAAGATTTTAGTTTCCTTTTCCTATTCAAAAACAAGTGAGCTCAAGACCTTTATAAATAGGGAGCATTATAATGAATAAAGCTAAGTGAAAATTTTCTCCCAAACACCTGTATGTGTGCTTTAATTTCTTGCCTTGTGAAGGTAAGGACGACCCTTTGAGTGAATCTCTTTGATGTTGCGGCTTTAGAGGGACTGAACTCAAATTCTTTTCTATCTTTCTGCTCTTTCATTCAACTCATAACAAAACTTGATCAATTTTAGTTCTAAACAAACAAAACACCTTTAGATTTATTTTGTTAGAGTAACTAAACGCATCAGCTATCATTGATATAATATCTTTTAAGTTTTCACATAAAAGGATCACATTGTCATATGACTTCTTCACAAGGTGAAAGTAAACTGTGCAAGAAAGCAATTCACACTGGTTTCAAATTGACGACTTTAAAAAACCGGCCCCGGTAGAGATTTTTCATCTGGAAGCAGTAGTAATTCCCGGATGCCTTCACAGACCTACACCCAGCCAATTAGTCGTTTTCAGAACTTTAGAAAGAAAACAACCAATGCTTCCTCACATTGGAGAAAGACTTGGACAGAAAAGTGTTATCGCATGTGTGTGTCTGTGTGTTAAAAAACACAAATAGGTAACATATGAATGTATAAACACTCCTGGTTCACATTCAACAAAGGGCAGGACAATCAGAGATCGTCACTAAGAGAAATGAGAGATGTGGAGTGTTTTAAGAGTATAGCAACGAAGATTCTCACTAAAGATACACTGACCAGCTTGATCTGAGCTTTAATATGAGCAATTTGCTGGGTATATTCTTCTATCTGCCTGCAAAATGCACTTCAGACACTCGTCAGACATTAAACTCTGATAGAAAACAAAGTTCTGACCATAGCAAGTGGGGATCTCAACAAGTTGGGTATATTAACATTAATACCCATACTCATCCTCAAAAATCATATCCACACCCGTACTCATATAACCTGATACAAAAATTTACCGAGCTATGGAGAGATATACATGGAAAAAGAGAAAAGCAATACCTAGATAGCCTTTCCTCCCTCAATGGTATGAACTTCAAAGCTTCAGACCATGTAAACTCCACATAAAATCCCAGTCCAACGTCAACAAAGATGTGCTGTGTATCTGGCCTGCAAACATAAAGGATAATAGCCAACCCAACAAAAAATGGGAAGAGGACACAAGACAAGAGAAAGTAGATGGACTTAAGACCAGATAAAAAGTAATCCAGCATTGATCGAAAGCAAAGCACTTTAAGATAATGATGACTTACACATCAGCTTGCATATATACTTCAGAGCCAAGGTTGACCAATGTCCTGAGACTGGTCACACTATTTTTCTCTAGATTCTCTATGTTCTTTCGCAGCTCTGAGCTAGAAGTTATTAGTCAAGTAAAACATGGCCACAAGCTAGAAGCTCAAAACATGCAGATATCAACTAAAGGAAGTTTTAGGACATAGAGAAGTACCAGAATATTGAACCAGAATAATGGAAACAGAAAAGAGATGTTCATCTGAGATACCACAACGCTTGGTTGTCTTTAGAGCTTTCAAGGTCTTGGACTATTTCTATGCCAAGCCAATATATTTTGGGACGTGAAGAATTCTTTCCATAATTTGCACATTACAGATTAAGCAGAAAGTAATCAGCCAAAAGGGGCATTATCTATAAAGTAATCCACAAGGGAACATCTGTTAAAGAGAAGGACAACGAGGTTGATATCAGATCCCCAGCAACCTGATAATAAGAAAAGGATACAATATCTTTTGTTTTCCAAAGACCTTGTCCCTGCAAATTACACGCCCAGGGAAAAAACAAGAAGAAAAAGAACAGCAATCAAGCATTAAGCTTGCATGAAAAGATAAGTTGTATATTCCAAAAGTCAAATATTAGCGCAGCAAACTAAAGATGTCATATCCTAACTATTTTCTTAGCTTCTTTAGCTTGAATTTTTAAGATCAAATTGGGGAACCAAAAAACTGATTCTGGCGCAACTAATTTTGTGATTTATGGCAAGAAAATTTGATTACATATATAAAAGACTTATGAAATTGATTTTGTACCATCAGCCCAATCATGCTTGTTAACTTATAAAGTTCTTGGTATCTACAAAACATCTTCAACCATAAATTTTTCCTTTCACATGAAATAGCAACGGGAGGCAAGAAAGAATTCACGCCCAACAGTTTATACATCAAGTAGTTATCCAAGCCGCAAAACAAGTGAACCGCATCAGAAAACGTAAGTACTCCAGAGTCCAGACTTAAGCAAGCACAGACTGAATGTTTATTCTTCTAACAGGACAGCACTGGACTAAATACGGACTATCCCAAGAGGCATATGGAACAGAACAAAGGACTTACAAAAGCAGAAAACCACTTGAAGTAAAATGCCAAAGAATAAATGTTAAAGGAACTTATCATGAAAGCTGAGAACTTTAGTCCAAACCAACTGACGGACTTCTCGAAGGTGAAAAAATAATAAGGCCAGGTGAAGAACAGAGAAAAGGCAATACCTTTCAGCTACAGCGCGAACAAGGTCAGGTTTCAACCGGCACTCCAAGAACTCCTCGTATTTCCGTACTTTTTCATCTGAAGAGAGACCCATTTGCAGCCAACTCCGGCAAAGAAACAGAAAAACCAAAATTTGACTTACCTTACAAGAAGAAAAGCGAGGAAACTTTTCAGTTAAGCATTTCGTCGAACAACATGACTACAACTCTAGATGCCTTTTACACATCCTCGGCCAATAATGCGTATATGAGTTTCTCAGTGTGAGTGACAAAGAACTTATCCAAGAAGGTGTACCGGAGTACCAAGTTCGTTTAAACTGATTTGTTCGTTGCCAAGCGAAATATGGACAAAGCCTCGCAGTGATGTTTAATTTGCTCAGTTGAAATTGAGAGTCTTCAGACGAAAAAAGTGTTATCCAACTTTCCGCGTTTTGTGATGTTACGAGGGAGGACCGTTTTGCCATTTAGTGGTTAGAGAGGAAGAGATGGGCGGGAGGTCAACCGATCAGATTTGAGTTGACCAGAACTTAGGTCATTTAGGGCCTTAAGTTGGATCTCATGCTTAAGCTGTTCAGGCCCCAAGTTCGACAAATAATAGCAAAATAATATTGTTTTAACATTTTAATTTAAAAATAATATTCGAGCTTAACTTGACCTAGCCTAATCTATTCTCATTCTCAATGGTTTCAATTACAATAGTGGTAATTCGTCAGGTAAGTATATTATGCTAAAAGTCAAGTTTGGGTCTTTCCATTTTTTCCTTTCTATAACAAAAGTAACGAAGTTAACTGTCACGTTGATCCTCAACTCTATGTCTGAACTCCACATCAATGAACACGACAGCAGGACGGTGAAAAAAGTCTGTATTCGGGAAAGAGAGGAAGACCCATCTCCCACTCCGCATACAACATAGCCAGTCCTTCCAAATTACAGAGTAACAGTCACAGGCCAATTACACACAGATGAAAAAAAATTTGAATGGCCTACTAAAGAACCTATTGAAATAGAAGAAGGAGATATTAACATGGTCTCAGGAACCTTCGGACTTGGAATC
The DNA here is from genome assembly GCA_025594535.1 of Erythroxylum domingense. NCBI lineage: Eukaryota > Viridiplantae > Streptophyta > Magnoliopsida > Malpighiales > Erythroxylaceae > Erythroxylum > Erythroxylum domingense. The sequence goes on from JANQBM010000003.1 coordinate 14,077,998, forward strand.
GAACTGTCAAATTCATTCAAGGGAAGACTTCATAAACAATGGGAAAATGTTATAGTGGTTAAACTTCTGGGAAGAAGAATTGAATATACTATGTTAAAAACCCAACTGGCCTCTTTATGGAATTTGAATGGCCCCATGAAAATCATCGACATAGACAATAATTTCTTTCTGATCAATTTCAAGGAGGCTGAAGACTATATCTCTGCCCTCACCCAGGGCCCATGGATACTCCTCGGCCACGCTCTATCAGTCCAACTGTGGCACCCATCATTTTGCCCTTCCTCCAGCAAGGTATCCCACATCGTCGCTTGGGTAAGGTTCTTGGAATTGTCCGTGGCCCGCTACCACCCCTCCATTTTCATTGCTCTTGGTAATCTCGTCGGATGCACAGTGAAAATCAACTCCAATACCTAACATTCACAGCGGGGCAAGTTCGCCCGAGTGACGGTGAACGTCGACATTAGTCAGCTACTTCGATTCATCGTTGAGATTGACGGGGAACGCATCAAAGTAGCGTACGAGGGCCTACCCCCAATCTCTTGTGGGCGCGTGGGACACGGAGCCGCTACTTGCCCACATCGGCCCGCACAATCACCGCCAGTCCCAACCTCCACCGATCCATCACCAGATCCCCCCACGGCCTCCTCACCAAAAAGACGCGCCAAGGACCAAGACAACGAGCCCCCAAACGAGACGTACAGACCTTGGCTCCAAGTCCAAAGACGAAGCTGACATCAACCCACAAAAGAAACGGTCACAAGACAAAACAGCAACGGACTCACCTCAGTAGCGGCTCATAGGGGCTCACGCTACCAGATCTTGACACCAACGGACACAAGCGACTCCTCCATGCCGGCCCCAGCCCTAACACGCGTTACCCCGCTCGCAGTAGATGGTTCTGGATACTCCTTTGTGTCTTCTTCAGCGTCGACTACTATTTATGTCCCAGGCCGCTTCCAACGTAACCCTGGGCCTTCCTCACGCAGGCCAACAATGCTTCAGTCCAAGGCCCGCCCTCCCAAAGTCCTAGCCCGCACAGGAAGCTCTTCCTCAGCCCAACAACAACAACTCCTACCCTCTCAAGCATCCAAGCCCATTCCAGTAGCCCCCCCGACGCCAACCCCAACCCCAAATCACCAAGCTATCCAATTACACTCCCATAACGATCTGGTTATTCAAGACCCTGATTTGGTTCCTACCATGACTGATAATTCAATTACGGGGGATATGGACGAAGATAAGCATGCAGTGGACACCATTACACCAATTCTCCAACCTCCCTCTAAACTGCCAGACCTCACTCAAGGTGCTTATTCGGACAATACGGCTATGGACATTCAAGAGTCTCAGATGGATGTACAGCAACCTCACCCGATGCTACCTGTAGCCATGGCACAGCATGTCTGCTCTGATTCAACTCAAGACTAGGTTTAGTCTTCTCCTTAGTCTTTTTTATGTCCATATTTATTTGAAATTGTCAAGGGGCCGGTGGCAAGAATTTTAAGCCAATCCTCATAAATTACGTCCGGATCCATAACCCAATATTCGCGGTACTAATTGAGACCAGAATCAGCTGAGACTAGGCACGCAAGGTTGTCCAGTCTTTTGGGTTTCTAAATTCTTATAGAGTAGAAGCTAATGATTTTTCGGGAGGCATTTGAATTCTTTGGAAATCGCACATAACTCTAAATATTCTGCTGGCTCATCGCCAGTTTATTCATGCGACTATCAATTGGGATCGTACCTCTTTTGTTTTTACAACTATTTACGCCAGTCCTACATATTCCCTACAACATGTCCTTTGGCAACATTTGCGTAAAATTGCCAGTATCACTTCCCGGCCATGGCTCATCGGGGGAGACTTTAATGCCAAGTTAAAGCAGAATGAAAAAAGAGGAGGTGCTCGCAACCATTCGGTTATCAATCCTCAATTCAGAGACTGTGTACACTGTTGCCATCTTCAAGATCTTGGATTTAGCGGGTCTAAATTCACTTGGCGCCGAGGTCAAACTCTTGCTAGATTAGACAGGATTTTATGCTCCAACTCCTGGCTTACCCAATACCTTACTACGAGAGTCACTCACCTACCTTTTCTAAAATCGGATCATCGCCCCCTTTTAGTAACAATTCATCAAACGGTGCAGCAGACTAATATCCCTCGTCCTTTCCAATTTCAATCCGCATGGCTGACTCACGAGGGCTTCCCCCAAGCTGTAGCAGATAACTGGAACCCACACTTACCCACTTTTTGTGGGGAGTCAGAAACCTGGCTGACACTTTACATAATTGGAATCATTCGACCTTTGGCAACATTTTTTTGCGTAAAAAGAGACTCGTGGTGCGACTGACGGGCATTCAAAAATCGTTGGAAGAAGAGGATTCTGATTCTCTTTGCGAGCTAGAAAGTTTTCTTCGGACTGAACTGGAACACGTCCTTTATTAAGAAGAACTTTACTGGCACCAAAAATCTAGATGCCAGTGGATCAGACAGGGAGACAAGAATACTAAGTACTTCCATGCCGTCACGACAGCCAAAAGACAGAAATTACATATTGCCTTCCTAACTGATGAATCTGGCCAAGCTCACTCCGACCTAATTGCCATCCGTCAACTCACCAAGACTTTACTCGAAAAACTGTATACGGAGGATTCTACAACTTCAACCTCGCTTCCTCTCAGAGGATGTTTTCCCTCTCTCTCACCTAGAGCGACTACTGATCTTGAAAGCCCTCTCCTGCCCGACAAAATCAAGTCAGCTTTTTTAAACATGACTCCTAATAAAGCCTAGGGATTTGACGGCTTTAACGTGTTATTTTTCCAATCCCAATGGGACACATTAGGGCCTTCGTTGATCAGTTTCCTGCAGAAAAATTTTCGCCACAAAATTTGGGAATCTAAACTGAACCACACCCTTATGGTACTCATACCAAAAATTCCAAAACCTTTGTTAACAGATTGAAACCTTTTCTCAATGTTTTGGTTGCCCCTAATCAATGCAGCTTTGTTCTAGGGAGATTGATAGTATACAACATAATCATAGCCAAAGAAATAATTCATACCATAAGAAGGAAAACTGGGAAAAAAGGGTTTCTAGCTATAAAAGTGGATCTTGAAAAAGCCTATGACCGACTCTCGTAGGACTTCATCCTTGATACTCTCATTGATGTAGGTCTTCCTAGCTCTCTAGTCTCTCTCATTATGAAATACGTCACTACAGCAACCATGAAAGTTAACTGGGGAGGGAAGCTTAGTAAGGATTTTACTCCTTCTAAAGGTCTCCGCCAAGGCGACCTGTTATCGCCATACCTTTTTGTCTTATGCATGGAACGCCTAGGCCACTTGATCAACCACTCGATTTCCCAAGGAAACTAGAAACCTATTCAATTAAGCCGCAAAGGTCCCCTTTTAACTCATCTGTTTTTTACAAATGACCTCATCCTTTTCTTTGAAGTTTCTTTCGATCAAGCCCAAGTCATTCGAGATATCTTGGCCCTATTCTGCAAAGCGTCTGGTCAAAAGATTAGTCAAGAGAAATCTCGTTGCTATTATTCCAAGAATTTCCACCACTCTAGCGCACAACAGTTGAGCAGAGAATTGGGATTTACGCAAACTACCGACTTAGGTCGCTACCTTGGAGTGCCTTTGTTACATGAAAGAGTCCACAAAAACGCATACCAATTCATCCTCGAGAAGGTTCAAAAGTGTCTCTCGGGCTAGACTGTAAATCTTTTATCCCTTGCTGGATGCACCACTCTGACACAAGCAGTCATCTCCGCGCTTCCCCTATATATGATGCAGACGGTGCGTCTCCCCAGACAACTCTATGATGACTTGGAGCAAATCATGCGCAACTTTTTGTGGGCTTCTTCCCCGGGGTCTAGCAAAAGTTAACCTTGTTGCCTGGAACAAAGTCTGCCAACCAAAAGAACTGAGGGGCCTGGGTATTCGTAAAATTAGGGAAACCAATGATGCTTTGTTAACCAAACTCGGATGGACCCTGATCTCAAAGCTGAACACGTTATGGGTTCAAGTTCTATCTGCTAAATATAACTTTGATGTCCACAACCTGCCCACCTCCCTACAGGCTGCTGGCAGTTCCATGACCTGGAAGAGCATCAAAGCTATTTGGCACCACGTCCTTCATGGCATAAAATAGGTTATATGTGACAGCTCAATAGCCCGATTCTGGTTGGATCCATGGGTGGCGGACTTGGACCCGCTCATCTCCCAAGCGCTTGCTCCTATCCCCCACTCAGCCTTAGATTTGAGACTACAACAATATACTGACAATTATGGTAACTACTGGCATTGGGAGGAATTCCAATTATTACTTCCTCATTTTGTTTGCATGTCCATTGCAGGTATTTTGCCGCCCAAGCCCCAATTAGGGCCCGATCAGCTGACTTGGGAGATGTCAGACTCCGAACGGTTCACAACAGCCACCGCTTATACTATAATTATGGAACAAGCCCCCCGGAGGCTCCTACCCACTGGATGATTTTATGGCATTGGGTCGGCCCTCAACGCATCTGATCCTTTCTCTAGCTACTTACTCGTGACTGATTGTTAACTAATCAGCAATGGCTTCGCCGACATCTGACTCCGATTGCATAGTGCCATCAATGTCAGGCGGACAAGTCCTCCATCCACGTTATAAAAGACTGCCCCAAAGCGAGAAGGCTATGGTATACATTCCCTCTGCATGTAATATTGCCCAATTTTTTTGACCTTCCTATATATGATTGGCTCCAGGTGAACCTCCAAATGCATCGACAGATCAGTGGCCTAGATTGGTCCCTTATATTCGGTACAGCTTGTTGGTTTCTATGGTCCTGGATAAATCGGTCCCTGTTTGAGGCCCAATTCTCCGGGCCAGTCTCTCCTGCTACCACGGTTTTGAAATATGTTCGCTAGATACAACAAGTTTCGGAACGGCAAAGCATAACTACTCATGGCCCCTGACCTCGACAGGAACAATTAATTGGCTGGTGTCGACCCGCTCTTGGATGGGTGAAACTGAGCACAGATGGGGCACGGAAAAGTTCTTTCGGCTTAGCCACCGCAGAGGGACTTATTCAAGACAGTACTAGTAATTAGCTCGGAGGTTTTGTCCAGAATCTTGGTTGGTGTTCCTCAATAGCAATGGAACTCTAGGGCATTTACTCAGGGTTGAATCTGACCTGAGATTTAGGATTTCGGAAGGTGGAATTAGAACTAGATTCTCAAGTGGTATCTAGTATTCTCTCTGATTCCATTAACTACCTCAAGTCGCTTAATCCGCTCGTCTTGGGCATCAACGAGCTACTCAATCGCAACTGGGTAGTTTTACCCCGCCAATTTTATAGAGAGGGTAACAGGAGTGTTAATTGACTCGCCAATTTTGCTGTAAATTTCGAGATAGGGGTTACCACTTTTGTATCCCCACTCTACGGGTGTCAATCGATCCTCCTTGAGGACATCACTGGGATTAGCATCCTCAGATTAGTCTAGATCGTTGTTTGTTCTTTCTCCGGTTAAAAAAAAGATTGATGATAAATTAAAGAAAATAAAATTTAAATGTTTCGGATATGTTAAAATTTACCATTCTAGACAAGAAAATTGTAATAGAATGAGAGAAAAATCTAAAAAAATTAAAGAAAATGATCAAATATGATATAACTTTATTAAAGGGAAAGATCTAAAAATTTTGAAAAAGGTGATTATATATGATATGATTTTATTAAATCTTACCGAAGCTTTTGACTATTAACAGAAAACTTTCACGGTCTAGGATACCACTAGATGATCTTACATGGAAAGATTTTTCTCTTTTCTTAAAAAAGTACTTCTTTATAGGCTTTTTTTTTCAATTTTTGTATTTTATATTTTGTATTTACCTTAAATGCTTTTGTTTGTAGTATTTGTCTTATTAGTTATTTTATTTATTTATGTTTTATTTTATTTTTACATTTTTGATTGATTTATTTATTAGTTTTGTTCAATTTTATTTTAAATTTTTAATTATATTTTTACTTTTTATATTTATTTTTTACTTTTACATTTATTTATGCTTTGTTTATACAAGTATTTGTTTATGTATTTAACACCCTTTTTTCTAAACTTTTTCAAAAACCCTTTTTTTGTAAATTTATTAAAAACAATTTCTTTACTACTTAGAAATAAAGTTGTATATTTCTAAACCTTCTTAGATCTCATGTCTTAATAAGATTTGCACTTAAACATTCTTGTTAATAGGTAATAACATGTGTATAAAGAAATGACTAAGTCGCCAGATAATTCTACTGAGGAGTGATTACGAATAATCCAATACGCTAATTTTAACCAAATCATTGAAGCAAATATAAATTAATAAAATTTTAAATAGATAAAATAGTTTAAAATTTATAATTAAGATTGTCTTAATTATAAATTTTAATTTGATAATATTTTTAATTCTAGATGCATCCAACCAAAAAAAATGATATTGATAATATTCATTTTATCTCAATTTTTAGTTTTTAAAATTTATTACTTTTATTTTAGTTTTTAGCAAATTAAATTTTATTTAATGAGCGTTAAGAGTAGTATTTAACAGAATTCCTTATTTCAAATGATTCACATTGTCTTAATTATAAATTTTAATTTGATAATATTTTTAATTCTAGATGCATCCAACCAAAAAAAATGATATTGATA
>JANQBM010000003.1:14084772-14099156 GCA_025594535.1 Erythroxylum domingense
ATATTCATTTTATCTCAATTTTTAGTTTTTAAAATTTATTACTTTTATTTTAGTTTTTAGCAAAATAAATTTTATTTAATGAGCGTTAAGAGTACTATTTAAAAGAATTCCTTATTTCAAATGATTCACTTCACTTCCTTCTTTTTCTTTCGTTAAATGTTATTAAACTTCTTTAGTGTAATATAAAGTATTTTCTCATTCTTATATTTAAACATTTTCCAGTAATTTTCTATCAAAATAAAAAAATACTGCTAAATATCATAATACTTTTACTTGTTTTAAGTTATCTATTTGATTGAGAAATATTTTATTTATATTTTCTAAAATAATGGTAACATAATTAAAATTCATATCCTTTTTACATATAAATATCTCAATTCTTAAAATACCATTTTACTTATGTAGATAATCCTTTTATTTATAAAACTGATTCAAAACACTAAATCAAATAAAATTTATTTACAATGGTTTAATATGATTTGAATTTTTAGACCATTTAATATTATATAGATAATTTGATTTACAAAACAATAAAAATTAACTCAAAACATCAAATGCTAATCCCTAATTGTAATAATTCATTTTCTTAGTTTAAATATTAAGATCAAATATCGAGTCAATGTTATGGTATATGCCTAATATTTATTGAGAAAAAATGATATACTTTTCAATAGAAGTTAACTAATATTGTGAATACTTAATTTTGTCTTATAAATTTTATTTTTATTTTTTAAAAATTTTTGATTATGAAACATTTAAAATGCATAAGTCATAAATACTTATTAAAAATATGCATTGTAATGATAATTGTCAAATTTTGATAATGAGTAATTTTAAATAAAAATAAGTATTGATTAATTGCATTAATATTCCAAAGTAATTTTAAATAAAAATAAATATTGATTAATTGCATCAATATTCTTTTTCAAATATCCTTACACACATGTATTATCTTATGTATACTCCATCGTATGTGTTTGAAGATATGTTTGTTTCTAAACATAAATTATATTTTGTAAGACTCACAAAATGAATATCTTATATTACTCTTTACCAAATGTAAATCAATATTTTTTACCAAATTTATTATTTGGTTAACTTTTGTTGAGTTCCTATCTTGGATGAGAAGTGTATTGTATATTTGATCTAAACATAGTATGATGTTATGCAATACAGAATTTCTTAAATAACAAAAGTCCTAGCATTGGACACAACAAAAACAACAACCAATATCTAGACATGTCCATTTTATGAACCTGGATTATGTTGATTAGCCGTAGAAATTCATCAACAAGATGAAATATCAATATCTTATAGTTACAAAATGAAGACCCAATATTTGGACATATCTAGAGATAAGCATTAATACCATAACATAATTGGCAATAGTGGCTAACTAAACTTTAGATGCATGGTGGTTGTAATTGGATAGGTTTGATAATAAAAAAAAACTAGTTAAAGATTGTGTTGTGTCTATAGAAATTCAAAGTTTTCCCATAAAACATATATAAAGCCTAAATAAAAGGAACAAGAAGACAGTTGTCACCATCGCTTGGGAGCAAAGAGGTGGATTGCGACCACTACATTCACCATCATGATGCCACCTACAATTAATCCTGTCGGTTGCTGCCACTTTAATTGGTTGAAGGAAGTGGCTGGCAGTAGGAAACGAGATGGCTGAAAAAATTTAAGAAGTTAGATGGCTGAAAATTTTAAGAAGTTTAGTTACACATATATACAATAAGCTAAACGGATTAGAAATGGACCAAAAAAAGGGCTAAATCAATCAATAAATGGACCAGGAAAATATAAGGGTCAAATGGACCAAGATCGCAAAGGCAAGGTTTTTTAGTGACTTTAGGCTACGAATCTTGATCCAAATTATAAAATTTAAATGGGCCAATGAAGACAAACCATGGGAAAAGTTTTTGGTCTCTTGGGCTGTAAAATAATAATAGATTATTGAGTTAAAATGTTTTCTAAATTTGGGCTTGTAAAGACTTTTGTGTGTGTGTGTATACTTTGAAGAATCTTGAGTTAAAAAGACTAAAGGAAGATAAGTAGGAACATATTTATAAAATGAGAAAGGGTTGATTTGTAAATAAAAGAAGGACGAGAGTTATTATTGAAAGGATAAGAATTTACTTTTAAATAGTTAAGTTAAGATTAGTATTAGTGAACCTTTTGGCGACCAAACGGGCTTTAAATCTCCCCACTTTATCCTGAGATTTCTTTTTGGTCTCGTAAATCCATTAACAATTGATAGGTTTACTATTATGAGGCAAATATATAAGCTCTCATACCTTATTATGCTTTATGGATTGCTTCTCATCCCCAATTGAATCCCACCATAAATCTACATTAGGTCCATAAACAACTTATGTAAAAGTTACTAGATCTATTATTTGTCTAATATCATTGTCTTATTCACCTAAATAGACTATGTAATTAGATGAGATAGCACACCTTATCAATAATGTAATTTAATAAAATCAAATGACAACAAACATCTGGATCAAGGAACAATTTTAGTATTGATTCTTTGAATTGATCATTGATGTAAAGATAAAGATAAGTCTTATTTCCTTAATAAACTGGTTATGGTTGTTAATAAGCTCTAACAACATATATCTCCTTACTTCTTTTTTTACCCAAACAAGTTCTTTGATTAATTATCTTATCAATAAATAACCTAAAGCAAGTTCTTATAATTTAATCTATTGAAAATATTAAAAAATAAAGAGAATATCAATTCTAGCCAACAAGCATACAAGCTCAGTTTATTTAGACTAAATATATATTCACATAATATGCATAGAATATCCTATAGTGAACCCTATTACTTCACAACTAAGCATTAGAACAATTAAATAATTATGGATTTAATCATTACAATTGGTAATATATTATTTTGATGATTGAATAATATGCCTCTTTATATTAGTCAAACAAAATAATAATTTTAATAACCTCAGAAGATATATAAAGAGTAAAGAACAAAAGAGTAAAGAAGAACATTTAGGTCTCATAGTTCTTGAAGAATAACAAATCAATAAACATTTGGCTAGAAAAAGAGAGTATGGATCTAATCATTCCAATGAGTAACATATTATTATGATGATTGAATAATAATCCTTTTTATATCATTCAAACAAAATAATAATTTTAATAATCTCTAAAGATATATAAATAGTAAAGAATAAAGGTAAATAAGAACGTTTAAATCTCACAATTTTGAAGAATAAAAAATCAATTAACCTTTGGCTAGAAAAAAAGAGAGTTTAGTTGCACATATTTCTCAAAAAAATAAAAAAATATGGTTTAAGAACGTAGAAAAAATAAGATGAACCAAGGTAAGAGATAGATAGATGGCTACCTCATGCCTATTAATCCTTTCAATATCCCCCAAAATCCTATCTAATCTTCCTAAAAAAGGGAATAAAACTTAAGATCAAGACTAAATATAAAGAATCCCACTTTTATTAGGATCATCTTATTAAAACAAGAGCAAAATAAGGGCATAAATAACTAGGGTTTGTTGACTCTAAAAGGGCCTTATCCATTTATTCGCGTTAAATTATGGAATAGTTATATTGACTAAGGTGTGGGCACCTCTTATACTCAGACCTTTTCTAGAGCTTGGGCGCCCTTCATACTTAGTCCTCTTCTGGAACTTAAGCACCTTTTATATTCATACCTCTTCTGGAACTTTTCTTCTGCAGGCTTTCATTCTTTTCTAAAATTTGCATCTTTGTTCCTTCTTTTTTGGATTTTTGCTTTTAAGCATACTTTGATTTAAGTCTCTAATATACTCTACAAGACATAATTACAATCAACAATTACAAACATTTTATCAAAGTATAAGGAATTAATATGAAATGTGTGTACTATATGCATATTATTATAGGATATTAAAAATTGTTGATTAATATCCATTTCATGAATTTTCTACTAATATTGCATAGCTAAAATAGTTATAAGTCTAAGTGTTTCAATTCAAGCAAATGGAGAGAATATTAATCATAACCAGGCCATTGTTTTAAACATTTGTTACTATTATTGCCTTGTGCTTCTCCACTTTGCCATTTGACTTCATCTTTATCTTGAAAATCATTTAATATTAATAACTTTGCAGCCTCGTGGAATAGTGGTAAGTTCCCATATTTCATTCTTTTTAGTTGCATTTAATTCTTCATTCATAATATTCACCCATTTGGATTCTTAAAATGATTCATCAAATATCACAGATTATAATCTGCAAGCATAGTAAGATTTGTAATATCTCCATCGATGTTAATAGTATTATTAGGGATTACCTCAAAATTTGGCAAGGTAATAGATTATTGGTAATACCTCTTTGGCCTTTCAACTTGTGGAATAAGAACTTATTGAGCATCATTTGATAGAGCTTCTTCATTTATAGTAGGAACTTGATAATGTTCTTCTTTTAGGATAAAAATAAAATTTATTCGAGAATTCTTATGCTTATCCATAACCCATTTCTAGGCTTCATCTTTGGCAAAATTCAAATCTCTACTTAAAATCACTTTCTTTGTTGTCAAATTGAAGAACTTGAACCTACCATGAGTATAGCTAACAAAAGTAGTTTTCTCTCTTTGATCATCAAGCTTTGTTTTTGTTCGTTAAGTTATATGAGCATAGGTTATGGAACCAAACACCTTCACATACATTACACTTAGCTTATAACCACTTTATGCTTCCACGAGGGTGATAATTTAGAGAATCATTGTTGGAGATATATTAAAAAAATAAATTAAACATGAGATAACTTCAGCTAAAAAAGGATTGAGAACATCTTTGGCTTTTAGCATGCTTTACTTATCATATCCATTATAGACATATTATTCCATCTTATAAATTTATTATGTTGTGAAATGTAGTTTTGTGTTTGATTATATATTCTTTATAATACTCCTTGAATTCATTAAAAGTATACTCGCCATCACCAGTAAAATTTTAATAAAATAATCGCTTTTCTTTTCAACATAAGCCTTAAAAATTTTTAACTAAAAGTTTAGATTTCCTTTGTAAAAAATAAAGCCGAGTTTTTTGTAAAATCATTAATAAAGGTAAGAAAATGCATATTATTTCCATTTGGCATGAAATTCATCATGTTGCATAAGTTAAAGTGGACAAGTTCATTTTAAATTGATTCTATCCCAATATAAAGGGTAATCTACTTTGTTTTCTAAAAGTACAATATTCTCAAAGCTGTTCAGAAGTGAGAATATTTGGCCGCCCTTTACCATATCTTCCTAAGTAAGTAACTTCAAGCATTGAAAATTTAAAATGACCAAAATGAAGGTGCCACAACCAAAACTCATCTTTCATAATAATATTAATACAAGTATAAACATCATTGGCAATGTCAACTTGAAACATAAAATTCTTGGTTAAGGGGTCCTTAAGAATGAGTGTATCTCTTTTATCAAAAATGGAGACTTGGTTGTCATATGTACCAAAATCATACCCTTTTTCTATCATCTTGCCTATACTTAATACATTATACCTCATGTCTAGCACATAAAACACATGTGTAATATAATTATGATCTCCATTCTTTAACTAAATGAGAATGCTTCATTTCCCATCACCTTCTTATGTATAATGAGCCATTTGATTGCTCTCTTTATTTATGCACTCACTAGCATAATGTCCATATTTGTGACATGAATAACATTCATTATCAGATTTATCATGCCTTCCTTTATCACACATACAACCATAGCCTCTATAATTCAAGTTTTGATAGCAATTTAAATTCAATCTTTGTTGGTCAAAATTTTGATCACCTCTTCCTATATAATTATAATTATGACCTCCACAACCCCAATATTGTAATGGTGACCACCACATCCTCATCCGCTACCATGGGGACTACCGGTCTTTTAATTTATTGTATCGTCTTACTCATTTTAGATAGAAACTTCGTGTTAATGCTTGGTTTATAGGTTTGTTCATATGCTTCTCCTTCATACACTGTTCATTGTAACGTGCCATATAAATCCTCGATGATCATTTCAGATAGATCTTGAGCTTCTTCTATCACTAACATAAGATGCTCAAATGGTGTCGTAAATGATCGCACGCAATATCTTCTTTACCTTGTTCTTATATGTATACTCTTCTCCATATATTTTAATTTGATTTGACAAAGTAAGAACTCTACTTATAAAGTCAATGATTGTTTCAGATCACACCATTTGAAATAGTTCATATTAATATTGTAACGTCTCAAGTCTTACATTTTTAATTTTGTTTTCCCTTGAATGATGTCAACAATATATCCCTGACTTACTTTGCTAAAGTTGCACTAACTATCCTCCCAAAAACTTCATTGTTCATACCTTGGTGAACATAATACAAAGTCTTCTTATTTTTCTTCATAGCCTCATAGTGAAACATTATTTTATCTTCAATTGAACTTACTATTAGACAATAAACCTCATTCTCCACGATAGCTAACAATTCATTATAGTCAAAAAGTACTCCTATTTAGATGCTAAATTGATTATAATTTTTTCTATCTGGGATAGGAATCGAAAGATTCAAATACCACTGATAAAGTAGGAAAGAAGGAAGTAAAAGTTGTAAACAAGATGAAGGAAAAAGGTTCTACACTCATTACTTTCCTAGGCTAGATTACAAGAAGTAACAACACTTAAAAAATTAGAAAATCAATCCGTTATGTTCCACTTGTATACATTAGAGACATTTAACTAACTATCCACTAAATTCTCCATTAAGTTCTCATGAAAAATAGACACTTTTATAATTTGAATCGAGAATAAAGTCAAAGCCATTTTTGAATGAGATTTCGTTACAATCGGAAAAAGAAATTGTTAGGAACCACGTGCAATAATTGGGTGAAGACGATTAGAATTGGTATATGTGAGAGAAATGTTATGTATACTTTCAATGATAGAGATATAGTTCAATTTTTAAAGATATTACACTATACGAAAATTTTGATCCATTAGTTTTATAATGTAGAAAAGTAAGCTAAGCAACAAAATTAAATACTTAAGATTAAGAACTAGCTTTAGAAAATAACATTAATTGAAATGACTATAAAGAATGAAACTAAACCTAAACTAATCATTAAATATGAATTTGATAGTAATAAAATATGTTCGTTTAAAAGTTAAAGCCCAAGAGAGGAACTCAAAACTTAAAGATAAAAATATAAACGTTAAAGAGAAAATAAATAAATTATATTGTATACTTATATATACACAAGTGTTATATGTGGAATCGAAAACAGTCTATCTACCAAGTAGAATTAAAGCTGCGTACTATTGGACTTCTTCAAATCCTACATTTCAGCGGGACTCCCACTAAAAATTATTGTTTTTGTTATTGTATATATAAACAAGTGTCATATTTAATTTATAGAGATCTTTTAAATTATATAAAATTAATGGTTCTATTTTATATTGAAGTAGTGTTGGAGTGACTTCAAAGAGTGACCTGGGAGGAGCTATTAAGGTGAGTCTTAACTTTTGCTAGTAATTAAGATCTCATTTGTCAAATAACTTTTCATTTTTACAATTTTATAGAATTTTCGCTTTTTGTAATTTAAATCTACATTAGCGTTTATACATCTAATATCTCATATTAAAATAATGGATCGATTTATAGGCCTAAATTCAAGTGTTTTTAATAATTCAACTTATGAGTTAGACTCAGGCCTAAATCAATCCAAAATTTAACTATTATAAACAAAATGACATTTTTTTATTTATAAGAATTAGGTCTCGAATAGACTTGAACTTAAAAAATTTAAGTCCGAACTTAATTAAAAAGTATTATTTTATAATTGGGTTGTTTGGTTCCACTTCTATTTTTCTGTTGTTGTTTTTGATTTCTGTTTCCTGTTTTTGGTTTTTGTTTTTTCCTTAAAAAAACAAAAACCTGTTTGGTTGAGATTTGTAATAAAAAACTAAAAACAAAAACATGTTTGGTTTTATCATCTTATTTCTATTTTTTGTAATTATAACCTTATGTGTAATAATTATAACATAATACAATATATTTTTAATTAATTAATTATAATTGTAGCTAACATTAGAATATATGCAAATCAAATATTATTAAAAATTTACACATTAATTGTATATAATAAAATTACATAAATTATAAATTATATTAAGTCATTCTAATCAATAAAATATGTCCATCATATTATAATTCTTGAAAATAATATAATAGTACTATCATCTACAAAAAGAAATGTAAATCAATTAAAAATAATATAATCACTCCATATTTGCCTAACAATTTTATCTCGCTTCCAAGCATACCTTGAAGTTGTGTTGGAGTGATATTATACTCTACTTGAGAACTTACATCTTCATTTACACTTTCCCTAATTTGTTCATTTTCAGCATGACTGTCAAATAATTCATCGCTTTGTCCATAAATTCTAATATGATTGTGTATAACACAACAAGCAATAACGATGTATTTTTGTTTCTTCATATCATAACTCAGCATGTTTTTAAGTATAGGAAATCTTGCTTTTAGAACGCCAAAACATCTTTCAATAACATTTCTTAATGACGAATGCTTGTAGTTAAACAATTCCTGTGGACCTTGAGGTCTTCCTCTGCCTTTATAATCTCGCAAATGATATCTTTCACCTCGTTATGGTGAAACTATCTTCTGCATTAAAGCTTTTTTGGCTTTATGTGTTTGCTCTGTGTTTATGTACATTTAAACTCTACTGACACACTGACAATTCTACAGTATATGTTAGAATTCTTTAGGCCTTTTGCATTGATTGCCTTCTCTTTATTCACTTACAATGATTATTTAGTCAAAATTGTTAATCCCTTCACAGCTATCGTCGTTATCAGAAGCACCTTGACAGAGTACAATGCATTATACTATCTCATCTTCTTCTTTTTATACTCTTTTGGAGCCCAACCACACACCTTTTCTCTGTCACTTTCTTGCAACAAAGCCTCCTTGCTCGCCTCTCAAGAAAAGGGCTCTTTTAACAACTAGGGTTCTTCTGTCCACCTCTAAAGAAACTATCTTGAAGGACTTCCATGAAAGCAGAGCTCTCAATTTAAGAAATTTGGATTTTCATTTTCTCTCCCCAGGTAAAAGCTTTTCACTTGAGTAGCTAGTTTGATGCTTTGGTAAACAAGTCTAACTCAATATTTATGTCAAAGTCAAAGTCTTGTTTCTTATTACTCAAGAATGTATACTTCTTTTTCATTGTAGCTCTTCTGTCCACCTCTAAAGAAACTATATTGAAGGACTTCCATGAAAGTAGAGCTCTCAAGGTATTTAAGAAATCTAGATTTTCATTTTCTCTCCCCAGGTAAAAAATATTCACTTGTGTAGCTAGTTTGTTGTTTTGGTAAACAAGTCTAACTCAATATTTATGTCAAAGTCCAAGTCTTGCTTCTTATTGCTCAAGAATGTATGCTTCTCTTTCCTTGTAGCTCTTTTGTCCACCTCTAAAGAAACTGTATCGAAGGACTTCCATGAAAGCAGAGCTCTCAAGGTATTTAAGAAATCTAGATTTTCAATGTCTCTTCTTAGGTAAAAGCTTTTCACTTGTGTAGCTAGTTTGACGTTTTGGTAAACAGAGTAACTCAATATTTATGTCAAAAGTCCGAGTCTTGCTTCTTATTGCTCATAAATGTATACTTCTCTTTTCTTGCAGCTCTTCTGTCCACCTCTAAAGAAACTGTCTTGAAGAACTTCCATGAAAGCAGAGCTCTCAGGATATAAAACAAAATCTAGATTCTCAGTTTTGTTGGATTGTCAGCCTACCAGTAACAATTAATAATTGTGTGAGCTTAATTTCTTTTCATCAAAGGAAAACTTTCTATGGGATCCATCTGATTTAATCTTTTATTTTGGGTTATCTCTTAGTGGTCTCTTTAAATGATGAGAAGAGAAGAAGCTTCCATTAAATCACGTGAAGAGAAGGAAAAATGCAAGGTTGATTGTAACTAGGCAATAAATGACATGAATGTAGCCTTCACATGCCACAATAAATGATGACGGGAACTCCTAGAAGGAAACAACTACAATAAATCATGTGAAGACAAGAATACAACTTATAATATGGCCTCCACATAATAAATTACGTGAAGACAAGAGGTCAAGAAGCCTCCACACGCCATACATTAAATGACGTGCAATCCAAGAAGAAAACAGTTGCAATGACGTGAGGAAGAAGAAAATCGCTACAGACGTGAGAATCAAGAAATCGCTATAGACGTGAGAATCAAGAAGACAACTATAGCCTTCAGTTTTGTCAACATTATTTTAAGGGTTGTTTATAGATCTGTGTAAGTTCTTTATAATTGTTATCGTTATTGTTCACGGTTAGTTACGTTCATCTTCTTTATCTTCACACAAAAAGCAAAGCTTATGCTCAAAGCAACAGATAGATATAGAAACAAACCTGATATTGCAATACTGGTGAAGACACAAAAGACACAAGTCGACGCAGAGGAGAAATTTGAATATGATTTTTTTGTTTGTGAAAAAACCGTTTTAAAATCGATGAAAACCTGCTTTTAGAAATCACGAAAACGTTATTTTTACGTTTTTATAAAATAGTTGCTGTTTTTTATTTTTAAAAACGAAAAATGCAATCGTATTTAACCAAACAAAATTTTAAGGGTCGTTTTATTATTTACAAAATTCACAAAAAAAAACCTAAAATAAAAATAGAAATAAACATACCCTAATTTTAAACAAAGTATTTTTAAAAAATGAGGAAGCTTGCCATTCGCCTTGCCATCCCCGTAATCATCTCAATTATGTATTTTAAGAGTTTTGAGTAACATCGATGCTGTCACATAATTTCGTGGACCAATTAAACGGAAACGATGTAAATTTTGACGAGTAAGATGAAACAGATCTTTCCAGAGACCGAGGGAAACCAATAAAAGTTAAAAACTGACGCCATCTCATCCCATCCCAGCATCCCGTATGCCGTATCACTCAAAACTATGGACCCCACCATCTTATCCAATAAAATGCCTTTCCCTCTTCCTCAGTCCCGATCTCTCTCTTTTTCGCTTTAACACCTCCCTCTCTCCATCGCCGTCATGTCAGCCACCTTTCAGCCGGCGTCGCCACCGCCCCTTAATCTTTTTACCATCCTAACCGAATCAAAACGAATAATCAACGCCCATTCCCGCCACTTCCTGGCTCTCTCTGTTCTCTTTCTTCTCCCTCTCTCCTTCTCGCTCACCGTTTACCCTACCCTCCAAAACCTAATCGCCCAATCCTCTCGTCACAACTCCAGAGTCCTTCTCTCTCATTCGGCTTCGTTTCACGAACCCCATGTGACGTCCAAACTGATCCTTCTTGCTCTTCTCTTCACTCTCTTCACTCTTGCCCTCTCTCTCCTCGCCGTGGGTTCTATCACCTACAGTGTTCTACACGGATTCTACGGTAGACCAGTAAAGGTCGCCTCCGCAATCAAATCGGCTTTTCTCTGCTTCATTCCCCTCTTGATCACCGTCCTTTTGGTGGAACTTGTGGTTGTTGGGATCCTTTTGATATCTGGGTCGGTTTTCTTTTCCACGATTAAAGGTTTCGACTTTATGGGGTACCCGATTCAGTTATCGTCGCCAGTTTTTGTTGGTGTTTCTGCAATTGTGTTGTTTGTATTGGTGGTGGGTTTGGTTTACTTGCAACTGAATTGGGGTCTGGTGGGTGTGATTGTTGTGGTTGAGGGAAGTTGGGGGATTGAGCCATTGAAGCGAAGCAGTTACTTGGTTAAGGGAATGAAAAGAGTGTCTTTGGTTTTGCTATTGTTTTTTGGTTTCTTCGCTGGTGTTCTGTTGTGGGCTGGCTCAGAGAATGTGGAAGCAGCGGGAATTGGAACCAACTATGAGAGGCTTAGTTGGGGTTTAGTGCCGCAAATTGTTGTTGCTTCGACATTACTTACGTTGTTATTTCTATACAATATTGCTTCGTACACTATCTTGTATATGTATTGCAAGGCCGTGCACGGAGAGCTTGCTTTGGAGATTGCAGAAGAGTTCGCCAGGGAATATGTGAGCTTGCCGTTTGACGATGGAAAGGTTCCTCATGTTGTTTCTGTAGCTTATACTTAGCGGTTACCTTCAAGCTTCTTGTGTTATTTTCGTTGACTTTCTGTTGTACTTTATTGGAAATCAGTTGGTTGTGAATAATAGAAACTTAAGGAGTATGAATGATCTTATCAAACCTCTGTTAAAAGCAGCATCTGCTTATGGCATCCAAAATGACTTGGATTTATCATTCATACACTGGGTTCGCTTCAACTTGTTCTGGTCTGAGAGAAAACATGATGTAAACTGGACTATTGATTTTGCACTATTAGTATTTAGGAACTTGGATGTAGCAACCAAGGGGGAGTTTGAAGAAGTGAAAAAAATTCTTCCACGAAATATCTATTTTCAGCAAAGTGTCCGAGGATATTAGAAATCAATAGTTATGAACCAAACAGTAACTTTGTAACTGCAATAGCTAAGGATCACAAAGTTGCTTAAACGCATGAAGTCACAGAAGTCGAGCACTATTACCTCTTTGAGCTCTAAGAATAACAAGAGCCAAATCATTGGCCAAAGTGAAAGAGCAGTGACTCGCGCTTTGGCTGAAATTGAAATAATATTCAAACTCTTTCTCACAATTTGATGACAAAGAAATGTAAAGTTATTTACTCTAAATCAAAGCTTTCTAATGTTTAACCTGACTAGATGAAGATGATGCTTTTAATCCAAGAACCCCTCATCCTGATCAGGGCGGAAGATTAGTCCAGTTGTTTGATCGTTGGACAATTCTAGAGAACCCTGTCACTATCTTCCCCACCAGATGCTTCATACCCATCATTAGTAGACCTTGAAAATGGGATTCCGTTGAGGAAACCAGCTACAGATAGACTTGTGAGCCTCCTTGACTCTTCTGCTCCAGGCAAGGAAATTCGGAATGGGTGAACATCCGGCGAGTCTAAACTGCTCTCAGGTGAAGAAGCAACATTTCCGGTAGAATTTAACACTGCTCTACTAGTTTGGAAAGCACTACGTGCTTCAAGCTGAAGAGGTGTCAAAGCAGAGGATGTCTCAGTTGAACCTTTCTTAGCTGTTAAGGTATAAACCTTTGTTACAGGCTCCATTCGGCTGGAAGGCGAACTCGCTTACTACTTCGCCTTTTACTACTATCACGCCTTGGGAACATTTGAAGTCCACTGCTGCCAAAGTACTGTCTCTTTTCAGACCATCAGCGGCTTCTCCTCCAATGACAGGCTGCAGAGTTTTGGATTGTTCTCTCGCCTGCTGCAGCTTTAGAAATCTCTTCTGCATTTAAGCTGGCCAACGTCCAGGGACTTATCTTAACTGCTGCTGGGTTCTTTTTTTTGACTTGATTTTCTCCCATTGTTTTCTTTCCTAATAAACAAAAAGATCCATTGTCTGAAGGAACAACATCAAACTAGAAGATGTAGAAATCAAAGTTACACAAGGAAACACAGGGATTGGGAGATATAGAAAACATTTCTAGCAAGCTTATAAAGACCACCTAGTAATCAGTGCTTCCTCTCATTCACATGGCCATAGCAATGAATCAGACAAAAGTACCTGGTCTTGTAGAAACAGGGGTGGTGGTGCACAGCAGGCTTCTCGATGGAAAGTAGAAAAGGAGGTCGCATTGTTTAAACCAGTAAGAGAACTTGCCAGAGACATCTGGGAACTTTGTTGTACTCCAGCTCCTTGTTCATCTTGCTTCTCCTGTTCCCTTTAGAGTTGTAATATAAACATATGTACTGATTCCCTATGGCACATCCATTATCACTTTACTAGCCCACCATTACGAACCAATGTAGTAACTTCATTATATCTGAAAAATCGAAGGGGGTTAATTATTTTGAAAACTTTCTGCAAACTTATTTGACACCAACAAAATAAAAACAAACAAAAACGAAATAAAAAAACATCAGGAATTTAATAATGCAGTTCGGCACACCTTGTTTACGTTTGCGAGCCCTTACTCAGCTTAATAACTTTCACTGAAGTACAATAGATTTACCTAAGGTTTTACTGAGCCGTTACCACTCAACCCTTGACACTATCTCTCAACCTCATTTCCCGTGAAAGAATTTCACACCAATAGTACGATCGCCTCGTACTAACCTCAACAGAGGATTTTTTCAAAAGTATTTGATAATAAAGATAAGAAATAAACAACTTAAGTGATCAATCAAATAAGAACAAAATAATACACTTGAGATAAAAAGAAGACAACTTCCTGAAAAGTGAAAGTGATCTAGAAGGGGGGTTGAATAGATCGTCTAAACTTTTTCGCAGAGTTCTACACAAAACACGGAATTAATACACAAGAAACAA
>JANQBM010000003.1:14196285-14209681 GCA_025594535.1 Erythroxylum domingense
CTAACGACGTATGATACAGGAGAAAATGTTTAATATAAAAATATACATAAATCAAATACTTAAGAGATAAAGAAATGTTGACGCCTTTGAAGAAGTCTAAATGAAGAGACCAATGAAAATTTTGTGTTTTTTAATTTATGAACAAACAACTCATTGTTTATGACCCCAACGCTATGATTAAGATTCAAGAGGTAACATAAATTCTAATATTGATGTCAAATTAATAAATGCATTGCAATAAGATGATTATAATTAGTCATTCCAAATGGTGATTACAAAAAGCCATTCCTTTTATTTTTTTTTTAAAAAGTCATTCCTTTTTCGGGCATTGTAATAAAGCCTTAAATTAGATTAAGTGTAACAGCCCTAGACTACTTGTCTATAGATATTGTCTATTTTTTGGCCTTAGCCTAGCCAAGTCTTTACGGTTTTGCTCTTCCTACTCTTTAGAAAAATGAGTCTGTGACGGAGAAATATCCATACCCTTATAAGACGTACTTCGTTCCTCTCTCCAACCGTTATGAGATCTCACATTCTACCCCCTTTAGCGCTCAGCGTTCTCACTGATACACCGGTTCGGCTATTGGCTCTGATACCATTGTAATAGCCCTAGACTACCCGCCCATAAATATTGTCTATTTTTTTGCCTTAGCTTAGCCAAACCTTCACGGTTTTACTCTTCCTACTTCTTGAGAAAACTTGTCTGTGAGAAAGAGGTATTCATACCCTTATAAGGCGTACTTCATTCCCCTCTCTAACTGATATGGGATCTGACATTTGTAACAGTCCTAGATCACCCGTCCACAAATATTGTCTGCTTTTGGGCCTTGGTTTAGCCAAGTCTTCACAGTTTTGCTCTTCCCACTCCTTGGAAAAAAGTGTTTGTGGGGTAGAGGTATCCATATTCTTATAAGGCATACTTCGTTTCCCTCTCCAACCAACATGAGATCTCATATTCCATCTTTTTCTTAAGGCTACGCGTCCTCGCTAACACATCGATTTGGGTACTGGCTCTAATAATATTATAATAGTTCTATACCACCCACCTATAGATATTGTCAAGCCTGGACCCAGCCAAGCTCTTATGGTTTTGATCTTTTCATCTCTTGAAAAAACGCATATGTGAGGAGAGGTATTCATACCCTTATAAGGCGTACTTCATTTCCTTCTCCAACTGATATGGAATCTCACATTTTACTCCCTTTAGGGCTCAACGTCCTTGCTAACACAGCGGTTTGGGTATTAGCTCTGATATCATTATAACAACCCTAGACCACACGCCTACAGATATTGTTAGCTTTTGAGTCTTAACCCAGCTAAGCCTCACAATTTTGTTCTTCTCACTTTTTATAAGACATACTTCGTTATCCTCTCCAACTGATATAAGATCTCACAATTATAACAACCCTAGATCACCAACCTACAAATATTATCTACATTTAGGCTAAGGCTCTTACAATAATATTAGAGCCAGACTCAACCCGACTCTAATACCAATTTATTTCTATACTTTTTCTTAAGTTTTCAACCTCTGCGCGCCAACGCAAATCCGCAGTTTCATTGCCTACATTCTCTCAGTACCTATCTCTAAATTTGAGCTCCAAACAACTTGAAATCCAGATGAGATCTCATCCACACAAATAGGTCATGAGTTGGCATCCCTTTGAATACTTACTTCTTCTAAAAATTTTTAATTTGAAAACTTATCCCCATTCATATTTGATATGAGTGCCAACGACAAAACACACCCAATAGTCAAATCAATTATGAAAAGTCGAAACAATAAACCCACTCGACAAAATTTAGACCTTAAGAAAAATTTTAAATATTAGAGAACAAAATTATAGTTTTCCCTTAATTTCTTCCAATGATATAAAGGTTTTTGTTTTTATTTTGTACGCGAAAGTGGACACTTACGGTATCCACAAAATGTGACGGGACAAATCGTAAAAGAAGACGATCCACGGCATCGTTTCAAGTCCCTCGTATGATTTAAGACAACTTTCATCTCGCCGCTGCAAATCCACGGAAAGAAATTTTTGGTCGTCTTTGCAAATGAAAGGCACATCCACGTCACAATCGCCCGACATCAAAACCGCCACAGCCACCGCTGCCGCCGCTGAAGTTGACTTCGTTAGAAAGACCTACTTCAAACCCAAGTTTCGACCTGCCCAAGATGACACAAAGCCTCCACTACAAGATCCCGTACGCTCTGCCTCTATCCACCTTTTCTTTTTTGAAAACTTACCTCTATCCACCTTTATATATATTGATATGTGTATATTACATTAAGGCATCAACACGCTCTCTCATACACAGATTCGTGGTTTGTTTTATTGTAACGGTTACATTTATGTTTTTTTTTCCTGTCCAAAAATGAAAAGCAAAGCTTTGTTGAAATTGACAGATTCTGAGATCGAACCCGATTGAGAGTGAGGAAGCAGTGTTAAGGTTACCGCCCTTTCCTGTTTCCAGATTAAAATGAGTTTTCTTTTTCAATTTTGATTTTTGGGCATTTGCAAATTAGAATATGATGCACTGCAAATTGTTTCTAATGAACTGTAATCAACTTAGTACTTCGTAATATGCGGGCTTGGGCTTGTACGGATGCAGATTATGGTTCAAGAAAGAATTCATGGACATTTGTAGAACTTCTGCGTTAAGAGTTTCTTATGATTCCAGTGGTCTATGACTTTGTGTTGAATTGACAAGGAATCGATTTGTTTTGAATTGTTTACTTGTAAATGTAAGTTATTAATATGACGTAATTTAGGAACAATTATATATATAAAAAAGACATCTAACAGAACTACTGGTGGCGATCAATCAAAACAAACCCTTCGTTTTTATGATTTCTGTGTAAGATATGCGCCCCAAGTAAATATATATTGATTTCTGTTGCCGAAGTAATGTCTCGTCATTTAAGGCAGTTGACCTATATCTATCCAGGCACTTGAAATGCCAATTGTGCTTTTCTATTCTTTAATCAAGAATGTCCAAATATCTTAATCAGTTATATTATTGTGGTTAAGTAGGACTGATTACAAAACTCTGCTGCCAAGTTTGGTTCTGCACAAAACTCCTAAACGTAGTTTTATGCTAAACACTTTAAAGTATTGATTCAACGCACAATCCAAATGATCCTTTGAGTAGTTGAGTGAATTGATGAATATGCTTTGCTTATTGCCTTAAGATGATGCTTGTTTATGATGATTTAAGGATCAGTCAGCCATCTCCTAGTAACAGGTGCTGACTTAAACAGCGTTCCAAAAATATTAACATTTTATTATTAGTTTATGTTCCAGCAAACATTTTATTCGCATTGACTGGTATTCGAGAAAATTTAGCCCATATTGGTATAGAAGTTATTGTTGGGAAATCTAGTGGGGATGTGGTCCGGCTTGTAGTGGAAAAAAATGAAATTTTTTGTTTGATTTATCCAAAGTTAAAGCTATTTTAGATTACCTAATATGATTTAATGCATAAAAATATAATAAAGCAGAATAATATGTTCGTACTTTATTGTAAAGTTAGATCATTTTTTACATTTCCTTTAAATTGATTTTTATTGTAAAGTTTGATCTTTTTTTTGGCATTTCCTTTAAATCGATAAGTTATAATAGAATTTGGACTTTTTGATAATTTAATTGAAATTTAATTTTAATTAATTATAATTATAATTATAATTAATTTTATTTAAATACTAATCCATTTTAAATAATATTCAATATATAATATTAATTCATATTTATTTAATATCTTAAATTTGATTTTAAAGTTTATTAAATTTTATAATTAAGTTCAATCTGATTAAATTACCTTTTTTAACTATTTTTTGTGTATGACTTATTAAGTTCTTTGATATTTTGATAATAAATATAAAGCATAACATTAAATCATATTTAGGATTACATAAATTTAATTTCTTTTTATTTTTAATTATATTATGTATATCAATAGATTAAAATTGATGTTAATAATTATCATAACTATCTAAATATTAATAATGTTAAAGTGATTTTAACTAATAGTATAAGATTTTTTTTTTCGTATAATCAAATCCTTTTATCATACATAATTCTGATTAAATATGGAGCACATAAATGATGTTTATTCTATTTGAGTCCTCATATTTATGATTAAATAAATTGGTTTTTTAATTTATCTTTAATTTTTAATTAGATAATTTATATTATATATTAAAATAGATGTTTAGTAACTATCATAATCACCAAAATATTAGAAATTTCAAAATGGTTTTTACTAACCTTATTTTCTCATATATTATAATCCTTTAATCATAAAATATTATAAGAATATGAAACTAATGTCTATTTTATTTGAGTCCAATTATATTAGTTCTTTACAATTAATAATTGATAAACTATTAATAATATTTAAAAACGATTTTCAAATTATCATTTCTCAAATAAATACTAATTAAGAACAATGTAATATTCTCTTTAATCACTTTAGAATGATGAATCATATGTTGATTACTCAATAACTTATGTATAGTTCATATTATATCTAATACTACCCATTGAGCTCCCTTGAGTATAATAGGTTGTAAAAAGGATCAAATTGTAATAATTCTTATATGAGATACTTTGGAGATCTTTAGTTAAAGGATCATTTATACAGATATCACAATGCAAATTTACATAGATATATAAGTAATGTTTCAAATGAAATTCTCATATCGAGTCAGTTCATATAATTTGTTCCCTAAAAAGTACCTACAAGTTTGTCTAACTATCTCCATACTTTAGTGTATAAAATCGACTACATCCTTCATAAGGAAAAAAATATGATGTGTGTTAGTCTTTATGCTCGATTAATATCTAATCCCAATAGAATAACGATTAAGAAAAATTTAAGGATAATATATAAATACAATATGAATCTTATAATTATGGTCTTATTATAATTTTATTTGCTTATACATTTATCTTATGAACTTTAGCATATACATCAGTTAATTAAACAAATAGGTATAAGATAAAGAGTGGCTAATAATTATATCAAAAAAGTTACAATTAGCTAATTGCTTAAGCATATGATAATTGTGCTATTATTGTGACAGTGGCTTAATAAGATAATCCTACAAGATTTTCTATAGTAAGCACTTAAATCTTACAACTTTCATCTTAATTATTATCATAATTAAAAGAAACTGCCTAAATATATACTTGGATCTTTAATAAGAACTTAGCTCCTTTCACACGCCTAATGACTCTAATTTTTTACAGCTCATTACTATTTTAATAATGGAAGAAACTATAACAAATTCATTAAATAAAATTTTGACCAAATAATCATTTATAACTAACGAAAAATGTATTATGCCTTGATAAGCAATTGATGCTATGGTGAAACTTTTACTACTCAAAATAATATTACTCTAAGTAAAATATACCTTAATTATGACTTACTTCTATCAAATTGAGGTTAATATCCATATGTATTTAAACTCAAACATCAATTCATAGATAGAATAATGAATATCTTTAATACTTTTTAAGTATATCTCAAATACAAAATACCTTTAGTACATTAATCTACGTACTTAGAATATAGTAAGTAAACAATTTCCTTATCTATCTCTATAAATCTAATTCTCAAAATTTAGTTATTACCCTTTCATATCCAATAAGGTATGTGTTTAAACTATTATATCTTCAACAATTAAAATGTTAATTATTATTCTCTATGAGTAGTATGTCTCTACACACTCCCATTAAAGAGTATAACTATACTCTCATTAACCTTCTTGTAGACATAAATCTATAATTATCCCCAAGATTGACTCTTTTAATTCATTGCTCGTAACCTTTTAAGTATAAATTAAATGTATCAACAAAGGTACTAATTCTAATTGGATGTATTGTGATAAGATTTGAACCCTTTTAAACTTTATCTTACTTCCATTACTTATCTTGAGAACCGTTCTCTTATAAGTATGCATTAAAATAATCATTTTATTCAATATAATTTGTAAGGTTATATCTAACCTTTAGATATCTTATAACTTTGTATAACTTGATTTAGCTCTAAATTTATTAGATAATATATGCTTCAACTAAGCATCACATCCCAAAATCATTAACTACGACTCTTTTAAAGTCTTACCATTCTATATCTAGTATACAATCTTACTAATTTATTTAGTTGGATCCATTAAAGGCAAGTTATTGTAGTAGGAATAGCTATAGAAAAAATAAATATTACATTATACAATATTCTATATTGTATATTCCACTTTACACAAAGATATATATAATATAGTTTAATTATGGAGGTATTCATTAGAGAATCTCAATTTTTTTTGAAAAGGAAAATGAATGCATTAATAAGACTATAAGGCTAGCAAAGTTTTACACATAACTATAATTAGGGCTGATAAATAAAACTGAAGTAAAGGATCATATTAACTACTTTAGTATGTCGTATAAACAACCAACAAAGTTATCATACATAACTTATATCACTTGAGAGCTATATGCAAAAAAACCTAAGGTTGAAACTCATCTTTAGCTATATAGATGGAAAAGGCAATCAATGTTAACCTGCTTCTTTAATCTTTCAAAGAAGTTCAAAGTCCTCCTCAATTATTGGTGTCGTATACCCTAATTATATGACTTTCTACTATAACCTCCATGTATGAATTATATTGTAACTATAAATTTTAATTTTCTTACTCATAAGCAACTATCTCTAATCCATGATATAAGCTCTTTACTTATTTGAACCAAATTTCTCTCAATCCTTTTAAAACATCTATTATTCCTCTCTTTCCATAAATAAGATGTACATAAGCCAAAAACAATATTTGTTAGTTATTCTTCCATTTCCTTGCAACCATCTCAGAAAGTTAGTGTAGCACTGGCCCTACCTGTTAAACTGGCATAAGTCAATGATCACTCTCTAAACTTCCTCAAAGACTTTGCATTTGAATAATAAATGCTTAACAAATTTAGGTTCCTCCTTATATAACAAACAAGACTTGCTAATATTAAGAAAGTTGATTTTATATAGGGTACGAATTATCTTTTTAACTAGTAGTCGTATAAAGAAGGATACTTTATGCGTTAAGTTCTTACTCCATACCACTTTCCATCCTTCTATGTCTAGGATTATATCTCTAGGCACATCTTTAGCTAAATCATTAGCGTATTTACTAAATGATTGCCCTAACCATACATATTTATCCCTCCTCCTTTGTTTTGGGTTATAACTTGGTAAGAAAACCTTCAATTCACTAAGGGATCCATACCATTGATTATGAGTGTTGCCTAATGTACCAAACCTACTCCAATCGTCAAAGTAGAGAGAAGCAACATCCCCATTTCCTATCTTGCATTTGAAATTTTCTCCTAGCTCAGTCCTTAACTTCAGAAACTGCATGAAGAATTACTACAGAATTTCATTTCCTTTAAATAATAGAGAAAAATTTAACATTGATCTTAATACGTGGAGATTTATCACGTAAAGTCATTAGTAAATATAATAAAATACAATTATTCATCCTTTTTAAATTATAATTATTATATCTAATACATCATATCTATGATATTTAACAATTTAATAATATAATCGTCCTTTCACTATAAGTTTATTTGGTTAGTTTTTAATCTAATAAGTTTCACAAGTTTCATATAATTCATATTCAAATTATACATTTATCCTTAGTTGCAACTTTATAATTATGATTATGTTAATTTAACCAATATGACATAAAATGATAGTCTTAATTATCTAACTTTTCATTCTTTGTCACTTATGTTAAGCATAAATATTCTTTGAATCAACACATATAAACTATTTGTGCAAATTTATATTACCTACTTTTGCTCAATAATCTATTTTTTATCATGCCTGGATCATTTTATTAATGTTCAATCCAAGTTCAATATCATATACTAAAAAAATATGATTTAGAAATATATATGATATCCATCAGATCTTGTATTCACAAGAAAATTCATGCAACTATCTTCTTCTATTGATAACTATTATTATACTATAGCAAATGCCTTAATTGTAGTCCTTACTTGTCCTTTTAAAGGCTAAATTTAGTAAAACAATTCCATCAAAGTATTATACTTTTCCGTTCTATTAAATGCAACTACTTATGTTGTGCTATTATGATATTGACATCCATCTTACATGTTGCTATTAAAGTTTATTACACATTAGTAATATTTCATTTGTCACTCATATGATATCGATATATCTCTTAAACTTTGTCACTAAGTTTTTAATAAGGTTTAATAGCAATATTAGATAATGGACGTACGATTTTCTTTTCTAACTTTGAGAACTCTTCTTAAACCCAACCTATGATTAAGAAATTTGATTAATTAAAAATTAGTATTTGTTATAATAAAAAAGATAATTTCTACTCAGAATAAAATAAATGTAAAAATGCAGGCAATTGGTTATGTGTCATGTCAATCAAATAAGATATGATTTCAATCATTTATTTGATTACTCGCATTATTTTATTCAAAATAATAGCCCTTGCTATTATTCTAAAAATATTCCTATAATATCTCTAATGGGCTAGGATCTTAGTATCAAATTTAGTTAATCTTGAGTTTGCTCAACAAACCAACTAACTTAAATTAAGTAGATAATGACTTTATCAATCATATCTTATGTGACCATATATCTACTAGGTGGCAATTCTTTTTTTGAAAATTAAAAAGTTGAATTAATAAGAATTAAAGTACAACCTTTGGAGAGGAAAACACCTCTCCTACATTAAGCATTATCAAATGACAACGTAAAACCACAGCTACTAAACAAAAGCAATAAAAAAACAACGTTGTTATAAACAACAGACAAGTTAATCTACGGTGGCATTTTATAAACAAGGTAAATAAACCCTCCCCATTTGAAAGAGTCTCTAGATACTTCCTAATTAAGGCTAACCATCAAAGGTGATCTTCTTTTCTGAGCTGGTCAAGTTACTAAGGTATGGGATCGACAAATTAGAGATTTAATCTTGTTGAAACGACATAGTTTTAGTTATGTCACAAATCAATGTTGTTTTATTAATCTTAATCACTAGTGTTAATTAAGGCTGACTTGTCTTATTAATTAAGGTTTCTAGAACATGTGGCAAGTTACGTCAGTAAAGATAATGGATACACTAACGATGGGCTAGAATTAAAAAAATTAAAAGTTTGAGCATTTTATTGTCACTTTTTAAAGTTCGAGCTATAATTGCAAAATTGGGTAAAGTTTGGGATTTTTTGTAATTAACCCTATATGTTATAAATGAAATTATGATGAGATCATAATTATGAGATTTATATTTTATAATGTATTATCTCTAAGTTGTTATTAGTCATTATTCTATTGAGACTAGACATTAATAGAAGGTAAAAATACTAGCACATGTCATGCTTCTTCCTTATGAAAGAAGCAGTCAATTTCACATACTAAAGTATGGAAATACTTAAAAGAACATGAGGGTGCATATTAGAGAACATTTTCACTAAAAAGACTCGATATAAGAGTTCTATTTAGAACATTACTTGTATGCCTATAGAAATTTTCATTGTGATGATTATATAAGTGATCTTTTGACTTGAAATCACTAAAGCATCTCTATAAGGATTTTTATATTTTGATACAAGTTATCACCTATTATAATCAATAATAGGTCAATCAGTAGTTCTTGGATGTAATATGAACTATAAAAGATAATTGAATAATCAATATAGGATTATCACCCTAAAATGAGTAGGGAGAATGTTCTGTTATTCTATATTAGTATCAATTTAAGAAATCCTTGGCCAAGGTGAAATGATGCTTTGAAAATAGTTTTTAATTATCATTAATTGAACCAATTAATAATGGTAAAGAACTAACATGATTGCACTCAAATAAAGTAGCATTAATTTCATGTTCTATATTTAATTGGAATATAATATGATGAAATGATTGAATTATACGAAAAATTATACACAATAATGTTAACCTATAACACCCCAATATTATAAATTACATACTGAAACACCCTGTGAACATTTTAGTATATAATCTATAATAATGGTGAGTTAACTATCTCACCTTCACTTTATAACATGGAAACTTGTCGAACTTAGTTATGGCATCAACTAGTATACATTAAAGTCACCAAATTTAAAAAAACAAACAAACAAACTGCATTCCTCATTTTATTGTATAAAAACCAAACTTACATTATAGCTGTACAAAACTATCTGAATATATACAATGTCAAAATCCTATATAAAACATACTGCTTGAAAAATGAATTGAACAAAACTACTAATTACTTCTTCAGTTTTAGTTGACTGACCTTTGAGCTATTTCTTCTTTACAAAAGTACAAAATTATGTTTGTTATAGGATCTCTCAGTAGCTAATGTCATCTTTTAATCCTGAAAAATCAACGATGCAATTTTGGTGAGTTTTGTGAACTTAATGAGATAACTATCATCGATGATTCACTCAATTTATACAACACCTCATCACTCATAACATATAATTCACATCTTTTCTTTTTGCAAGAAACATCACATATCACATTCTCATTCAAATACAAGGTACCAACATTTTAATCAGTCAAACATACGTATTAAAATGTATATACAATGCTTGTAAGACTCACTTTGACTTATTATTGTTGTTGTGACTAAGTGCCTTTTTACTAACCCATATCCCTCATAGATATTGAGTTATATCAGATAAAGTCCCATATCCCTTAGCGGATATCGAGTACTTTCACAACTGAGCCTGAGGCTCTAATCACAGTATGAGCTTTAAGCTCTTTACACTGGCGACTCCGGTCACAAATTTCTTTATCTTTCATGCATTCATATAATGGAATGCTTCACATTTTCATATTCGTAATCAATGACATGATTTCATATTCACATTAAGAACACATTTATCATCGAATCCTGGTCCGGCATTCAACAAGATTGTTGAGTAACATTTATTTCATCCAATTCACATACAAGGAGCACTTTAATATCACATTAATCAAATCAGGATCTTCGGATCTTCATGTCGAGAATCAATATAATCAATCACACATTCATAAGAAAATTAAATCATAATCAAAACAAACAATTAATTAAGTGAGAACGTCTAGGTTACTCACAATTGCTCCTTTTTTGCTTAATGCCTTGAAGTTCCAGCAATATTTGGAAGTGGTTGCTCTACTTGCTCTTCTATATACAATCAAATACATTTATATGTCACTCATGTTCATTTTCATGAGAATAATTAGTCATAAATACATTTATGAATGTAACATGTAACATGCATGTTCAATGATAATTTCTCATGTATGTTTCTTTAATACTATTTATAATCAATTTCAACACCTTCCAAACATTCTTTTAATCCTTCGTACCCCCTTTATTCACTTTAATCTCTTCAGTCAATATCAATTAAATTCATTTAAGAGCTTATTTAAACCTACATACTTCTTATGGTAACATTCTTACTAGAATATGGTTGAAAAACATCCCAAAAATCACCATTTGATAAAACCTTTTAGGTTATGATCGTGCTTGTACGATCGTGACTTTCTTCCTTCATTAGCAGAGTCATGATCGTTTTGATGTATGATCGCGACTTCCTTCATGCTTCAGTAGAGTCGCGATCGTGTAGATGAAGCGATCGTGACCTATTGTGTTTTCTTCCTTCTTTCTTGCCATTTTTGACCTAGAATTAGACATTTTTAGGAAACAATTTCTTCTAATCAAAATTTCCTCTATGTATTAAGTTTCTAATGACATCAAATTCAGACATTTGGTTTAGTATCGTGCAAGTTATAATCAAAATACTGCATACTATTTCTTATACCCCAATAGAACACAACTCTCAACTTCAAGCCAAATTTCAAGACTCTTAAGGATAGATTTCAAATTCAATTCCTTCATGAAAAATATAACCATATGTTTCTAGTTTAATCTGAATTAAGAATCAACTCATTTTGAAATCTACATATCAAAATATAGAAAAAATACCGAAGCATGATCGGTGAAATCATTCCAGTTATTAATATTCCAGCACACTCACCATTTCATCCTAAATTTATCACTCAATCTTTTCTGAA
Organism: Erythroxylum domingense; assembly: GCA_025594535.1. Classification (NCBI taxonomy): domain Eukaryota; kingdom Viridiplantae; phylum Streptophyta; class Magnoliopsida; order Malpighiales; family Erythroxylaceae; genus Erythroxylum; species Erythroxylum domingense. Next base: position 14,208,388 of record JANQBM010000003.1, read on the forward strand.
TGAATTCCAATGTTCATAAATTTTCATAGAGAAGAAGAAAAATGTGTTAGGACTCCATTGGTTTAAGTTTCAAGTCATTTGGAGGTTGGATGAAAAAGTTAGAGCCAAAAGACTCAAAGCTGTTCAGTAAAATCCTCTAGTTCATATGCAAACTTCAAAAACCAAAATCATACATGCAAACCATCACCATCTTCTTCCTCTCTCTACTGCAATTTGGTTTTCAACAATTCTTAGCAGAATCTATAACCTATGTTTCACATCTTTTTGCAGTTAACAACTTCACAAACTTTCATCTCAGCTCATCTCAACACAAACAATTCAAAAATCCAAGATTTAACCATAAACATCAAAACCGACATCCATCACGTATCTTCCTTATTTTCTACATTTTCTCCATATTTCTATACTTATTCATTCTCACTACCGAATTTGTTTCTTCCCATATCACTCATGCATGAATCCATGTACAAAACATTAAAACATCATCAAATTTTTTTCACGAAAAACTTACTTGATTTAGTAAAATTCCAGCTCTAAACTTATTTAAAATTATTTCTAAACACCCCCAAATACATTCACATATAACAACAGTAAATAGAAGAACAAAGCATGAACATCTTGACCATTCAACCATTATTGTCTGCAATTTATAACTGCTTCACTAATCTATTAGTATACTTTCTGCTCATTTCCTATTTCACAATTCTTTATCTAACCCATTCATCAAGTTTTTTCACCGAAACCACACTTCTCCAACCACTCATGCATGTGTTCATTTACAACAGTAAAACATCAATAAGTCACTTACTTGATTCAACAATATGTCCAGCGATGAGGGGAAATCAATAGCACAAAGAGATGTTTCGATGGATGAGTATGAAAAGAGTATTTTGGTGTTGGTAATTTTTGGTGAAGAACACCGAAAGAACTGAAAAGAAAATCTCAACAGAGCACGTGACTACGTGTGCTCATTGCATGTGAGTCATTTGTCAACATACACGGCTGCCACATGTCACACTCTGATTAGTCCATTATTTTACTATTTTTCCTAGTCCAAAATATCCCAAATTTTCAGAAATTTTAAAAAATTCACCAAAAATTTAGAAATCATAATAACACCCTCTCCACATAATTTTTCAACATAAATAATCCATGATTCGCATTTTAATCACATTATAAACTAATTATACCCGAAAAATGTCAATGAATACATGTACAATTATTTCATGAATTTCAACACAATTCACATATTGAAATATGTCATATGATGCATGAAATGCACTTCTAATTGCTC
>JANQBM010000003.1:14246599-14256792 GCA_025594535.1 Erythroxylum domingense
AGATGGATGACTGTACTTGATGTGAATCAACCTTCAAGTGCCCTGCAGTGTTATTTTCATTTAGGGTTGTGGTTGTTTCTCTGTTGTATAGAGCCTACATACTAGATATGAATGACTGAGAGCTGATTCAAACAGTTCTTTGTTCTTTATTTGTAGTGAGAAACCCGTACATAAAACTTCAGCTAGGATTAAAATTTAAAAGCTTGAAATGAATTGGGTGATTTTGCTTGGTTTGCAGTTAAGTTTCATGTAAATTCTTTGATTGATTGCAGGAATGGGAACAAAAGTGCATTGTGATAGCTACTTTCAAGGACATTTCTCTATGAAGGATCTAACTGAGGATTCTAATAGTTGTAACTGGCCCCTCTACTATGGAGATAAAAGCCTTGTAAATGGGCAATGTTACAATGGTTTCTTGCCAAGGGCTGTTACAGACACATATCCCGGGTATGACAAGGATGTACTGAAACGAACAATGCTTGAGCATGAGGCAACATTCAAGAACCAGGTATTAAGGGTTTTCAGTTTCCTTTTTGGTCTGTTAATTTGATGGGCCTTCATATTTATAGGCCAATCAAACCCTGGTTCAAGCAGTTCATTTTATTTTTGGAAATAAGACATTCAATTTTTTGCTAGGCCCCTAAACAAAATTTTGTGTTTTGCCACGTTGTATTTAATCTAGCTGTATGAACTACACCGCCTGTACAAAATACAGAGGGACTTGATGGCTGAAGCTAAAAGGAAAGAACTACATAGGAACTGTATTCATTTCGAAGGACCATTATCAAGCCCCTTGGTTTCTCAAATTACATGTGAAGATGGTAGGAAATGGCATATACCTAGCTTTCCTTTGGGAAATTCTGTGGGTGCTAGAACATCTACTTCAGGCATTGATGACATTCATTCTCCATTGAGTTCTATGAAAGGAAGCAGTATACAAATTAGTCCCTGGCCATCACAAAATGGAGGTTCTTCAAAGGATTTGGAGATCTTGGAGATCAGACCGACAAAGGCGAGGAAAAAGATGTTTGATCTTCAACTTCCAGCTGATGAGTACATTGACACAGACGAAAGAGAGCAGTTGAGGGATGATAATTTATCTGGCATTTCAAGTTATCTGTCCAGTAAGTATCATAAAACAGCATCTGAGAGTGGAAAAGATTTGTTTCCTGGTGATGGTGTGAAGAATGGCTTCCAAGGGGATACCTTTCAATCAAAATCATTTTTAAGGAATAAAAGTAATGTGGCTGACTTAAATGAACCTGTTGAGGTTGAGGGGACTCATGCTTCTCCATATGTTAATCTTCTAGTTTCTACCACTTCTCGTGGGGAGCTTCAAAGGCATGAGGAGGCTGCTAAGCTAGAGTCACAATCTGTTGGTATTTCCAAAGATATGCCGCTCGATGCACGTCATGGTTGTGAAAATGGAACTTTCAATAGTTCAATTTCGCAAAATGACCCAAATGAAAAATGCTGGTTTACACACATGCTTGGTGCAGGTGAGGCCTTGTCTTGAAGTTATCATTTCCATCTTTTTGGTTGTTGCATAAGGCCTTGGAACTTGCAAACTTTTAATCTGTAGTGTATGTAACTTGTAACAACAGGATAGAGGATTAAGTGAATAACTTTCAGGTTATGAAATTGAAGGAAATTTATGCTAGTGTTCAAATTAAAGATGCCTTAGTTGACAAGCAAAGCAATCTGTGACTGTTTACACTTTCAGATTGGCAAGTAGGCTCTTTTTTTAATATTAGCTTATGATTATTGATACTCCAAATACAGTTCAACAATTTGACATAGCCTTACAATTGTTCCATCTGTTCTAATGGCCACTTGTTTCTATCTTTTTTATTTTCTCTCTTTTGTAGACAATGCCAAAAGCAGCCTGAAGTCTGTTTCTCAAAGTCTTGAACATGAAAAATTGGGTGCGTCTTCCCACCCAGTGCAATTTGTGTTCAATAAAACCCAGGAGCAGTCAAAGTTCTTTCAAGCTGATGATAGCAAGGTAGATAAGTGGAGAGAAAGACTAGTATATGGTTCAGAACTCTCTGAAAGAAATCGTGAGAAGTCAAATACTAACGTCCCAGAATCATTCATTACTTCCCATTTGCACAGTTCATGCCGTACTGCCTCACTCAATTTGGGAAAGTCCTGGTCTCATTCTGTTTCTCCGTGGGATAGGCCTAGTGCGAGTATAAACCAGGTTCAGACACACATACATTTGAACACTTCTGCAACCTTGAGCGGTTCTCCATCATCGTCTCATGCTCAAGGGATTTTTGCAGAGCGTTGGAATCATAGCAGCAATGCTGCATGCATCCCGAGCTTCCAAAATGAAATGCCTAAGCAAAATGGATTGTACCATGGGTCTTCATCATGGTCCAAAGAACTACCTAGTTGCCCTCCTTGCAACTATGACTATTTGCACTGCCGCGCTGCAAACAACTTAGCCTCTGAACAGTACATCAACCATAGCTCAGCGAAGTTTTATAGCAGTTCAAATTGCAAAAACTTGAAGTCTGTAAAAGATGTGAACTTGAATGTGATTCCTTCAAATAGTTCTTCCAACGGACCTAATCTCCAGTATAATCACGAGCTCATAGACATAGAAAGAATTCCTGATGACAATCCTGAGACTTTGCCTTGGTTAAGAGCTAACACTGCTTGTCGGAATGAGGTTACTGATGCAAGGCTGGATGTAGAGACAAGACGAACCAGTTCCTTGCAATCTGCTGTTGATCAGTTGTTAGCTGCAAATGAAACTAGAAAGGGTCCCAATCATATTATTCTGCAGAACTTGAAATCAACATCATGCTCAAATGTTGCTAAATTGAGCAACTCCCCAGGTTGCAATAAACTTCTTGGATTTCCAATTCTTGAGAAGTCTACCGGTTCCAAGAACGAGTCGTTTTCTTTGACCTCTTCTTCTGTGTCTCATCCCCAGCCATTAGAGGGAGAAATAGAAAATAAGAGGAAACTCACAGTTCTTGATATTAACTTGCCTTGCGATCCAGCTGTTCCTCAACTAGGTCAACAAGCTGCAGCAGAAGGCTTGCCTCCTGAAAGGGAATCTGATGCTAAACTTGGCAATTTGAGACATGAGATTGATCTGAATTCTTGTATGAGTGAGGAGGAAGCTTCTTTGATGCCTTCTGTTGCAGGGTCTAATGCAAAGATTGTTGCAGGCATAGACCTAGAGGCTCCTGCAGTTCTTGATACTGAGGAAGTAGTCAGTTTTGGAGAAGAATGTCTAGAAAATGTGCAGGGAACATCATCACAGTTAAATCAGTACAAAGCTGCAAGCCCATTGGATGAACTCGTAAGAGTGGCTGTTGAGGCAATAGTTGCCATCTCTTTGTCTAGTTACTGCAATGGTTTCAATGACACAACTGTTGCTCCATCAGAAGCTTCTATGATAGATCCAGACACTCTTGAATGGTTTGCAGAGATTGCACTCTCTTGTGGAGACGATCTAAAGAGCAAGATTCATGCCACCTTGAGGGCCAAAGATGGTGGAGACAATGAGAGATCATCTCCAGAGGCTATTGACTATTTTGAGTCCATGACCTTGAATCTTATAGAAACTACGGAAGAAGACTATACACCCAGACCTCTGGTTCCAGAAAACCTGAATCTCAAAGAAACTGGTACAACCACACTACCAACTCGAACTCGAAAGGGCCAGGCAAGAAGAGGAAGGCAGCGAAGAGACTTCCAAAGAGACATTCTTCCGAGCCTTGCTTCTCTGTCAAGGCACGAGGTAACAGAAGATATTCAGATATTTGGAGGGCTGATGAAAGCAACAGGCCATCAATGGCACTCAGGGTTAATGAGAAGGAACTCTACTAGAAGTGGAGGTGCAAGGGGGAGGAGGCGCTTAATGACTTGCCCCACTCCTGCTGTTACAGCAATCCAGCCTTGCACTCCTCTTATACAGCAACTTAATGACATTGAAGTGGGACTGGAGGATAGACGCCTAACAGGGTGGGGGAAGACGACCAGACGCCCCCGCAGACAAAGATACCCTGCAGGTAATCCCCCTCTGGTTACTTTAACTTAATAACGAGGAGAGGCTTTGATTGATCAATCATTCAACTGAGATTTCTATAGATGGAAGCAGGCGTTTGTTTCCATGGCTTTAGGCATTGAGGTGGTCGTGAGCTGTCGGGAACACCCTGGATGTTTCTTGGCCCACAATCCGGGTCCCTGTTATTATTAGTCTTTGGATCATTACAAACTTCGTATTATCGCTATATAATGCTGGCTTGATTTCTTCTGGGATATATTCTAAACAAAATTCCTTGAGCCATGTATGCAATGTCCAACTTCTACCATAGGAGTAAATTGTTGTGATCCTGGATATTTTTTTTTTTTTGGTGTAAGTTGCTTGAGTTGACTCGAAGAGACAGGTCCCCAAAAACATGACAAGCTTTTGCATCTCGTAATGAATGTAGTTACTAAGAATGCACGATTTGGTCCAGTCATTCTTATTGATGGCAAAAGATGCACTCATGTCCTGTGCAATAGAAATTTTTGACGCCACTGGCCATGTCCATGATCGGATTTGTACATTGTGTATCATTTGCCTGGTTAGCTTAGGAATTATGAAGAGTTAACAACATGAGCAATGCTTCTTTGTGTAGAAAGACGTTGAATGCTTCTTTGTTTGCTTGTCCCATTTAGCTCTGCAACAATGTAATTCTACGTCCTACACTCTGCCCAAATGTGTTGTTTTGACTATTGTCATATTCCATCTTAAACCCTAAAACGCCAGAACGACCAAGCAAACAAGCAAACAAACAAACAAACAAAACATGCTCCTTAATTCATATTCATGGGAAGAAAAGGGGTGCACGCGCAGTACAGAGAGCGTGAGAGAGGCAGATCAGAAGATCTATCCTTTGTACGGCAGGTGTTGGTGTTAGGGATTGCGAAACAGAGTGGGGTCCACGAACCAGTCCAATGTCTCTTTTGCTTCCATTCCAATTCCAATCAGTTGCACTCTTTCCTCCAATCAGCATCTTGAGTTGGACTAGGTGCTTTTCTTTCACCACGCTCGTCGCTATTGGCCTACGCTCCTTTTGTGGTGAGCGTCAGCTTCTGGATTTCTCCTTACTATTCTTCTAAAGGTGGGTGTGCGTGTATGCTCAACTGTTTGGACCGTTGTGGGTGTGCCTCCCACCAACACCAATCATCATATCCGGTTTACAGCAAACAAAACTTGATAAGTTCTAATTAAAATGATAAGATAGGTTGTAAATTTTATTATATAATCTATTAGAGAACACAAAGGATCCAGTATTCCACTTCACAAAATTAGGATTATGGTCCCTGATATTCCATGTTTACCAAAACAAACGAAAAAAAAGAGAGGAAGATTGGAAGGAGTGTTGTATTTGTATGTTTTACTAAAATCAGTCAAGAAATAGTTCTTTGTATTTTACTCACAAGTCTTAACAAAAATATGTTCCTTTTGCATTACCGTTTGACACCATATACAAGAAAATTTGATGTTCGTCAGTTAGCTGTATCTTCTCTTTTACCTCCTTAACATTAACAGAAACTCAATTGTTTTCTTTAGCTCTTGAGGAAACTTCGAAACAGACACAAGGAATTGTTTGGGAAAGTACGAGAAGATATGCCCAGGTTAATCTCCCTTTTACATGGGCATATTTGCAAGAAACCCTTTCGTTGTCAGTGGAGAAATCTTTGCTATTTGAGTGTGACCCATCCGCTACCTTTTGACACGGACCTTCCTCATGAGCTTGAGCAAACGATGGCCACTTTACACAACATATATACAAACCCAGTTTTTAATCTGCTTAATCTTTGCACGAGTACCCGTTCTCTCAAGAAAGTTCACGGCCTTTTCATCGTTCACGGCCTCAGTGGTGATCTTTTTTGCAGCACCAAATTGGTTAGCTTGTATGGTTTGTTTGGGCACATTGGCCTTGCCCGCTCAGTGTTTGATAGAATACCTGACCCCGATTTTTACTTCTGGAAAGTGATGATGAGATGGTATTTTCTGAATCACTTGCACGGGGATGTGATTGGATTATATGCCCGCATGAGAATGTTTACGAATGAGGCAGATAATGTTGTTTTCTCAGTTGTGCTAAAGGCTGCTAGTGAAACGCGGGATCTTGATGTTGGGAGGAAAGTGCACTGTGAAATTGTCAAGGCAGGGAATCCTGATAGTTTTGTTTTGACTGGTCTAGTGGACATGTATGCAAAGTGCGGAATGATCGAGTGTTCTCGTTGTGTGTTTGAAGAAAATGATGACAGAAATGTGGTTTCGTGGACTTCAATGATTGTGGGGTATGTGCAGAATGATTGCCCTCATGAAGGATTGGTTTTGTTTAATCGAATGAGAGAAGGTTTGGTTGGGGGTAATCATTTCACGTTAGTAAGTATAGTTTCTGCATGCAGTAAGTTGGGAGCCTTGCATCAAGGAAAATGGATTCATGGGTATCTAATTAAGACTGGTATAAAACTCAATTCCCATTTGATTACAGCTCTTTTAGACATGTATGCAAAATGTGGAGTTGTCAAGGATGCCAGATTTCTGTTTGATGAGATGATCTGTATGGATCCTGTGTCATGGACCACTATGATCGCGGGGTATGCCCAAAATGGCTGCCCCGAGGAGGCTTTAAATTTGTTCACGGACCAGAAATGGATGGGGATGTGGCCTAATAATGTTACTCTTTTAAGCGTACTTTCAGTATGCGCACAGTTGGGAAACTTGAGTTTAGGGATGTCTGTTCATGGTCTTGGTATTAAGCTTGGGTTTGAGGAACCGGCAATCATAAATGCTCTGGTGGACATGTACTCAAAATGCAATAGGAATGAAAGTGCTCGTTACTTATTTGAGACAGTTTTAGACAAGGATGTGGTGGCCTGGAATTCAATTATATCCGGGTATTCCAACAATGGATCTGCATACGAAGCCCTTGAATTGTTTCATCAAATGAGAATGGAATCTGTATTGCCTGATGAAGTGACGCTTGTAAGTATCTTATTAGCTTGTGCTTCCCTAGTTGCCTTTTATGCTGGTTCTTCTTTGCACGCCTACTCTGTAAAGAGAGGGAAATTGTCCTGTAACGTTAAAGTTGGCACTGCACTTTTGACCTTTTATTCAAAGTGTGGAGATGTTAGATCTGCTCGGTTAGTTTTTGATGGTATGGAAGAGAAGAGCATAGTCACTTGGAGTGCAATGATTGGTGGGTATGGAGTTCAAGGAGATGTTAATGAGTCCCTTGCACTTTTGGATGACATGATAAAGGAGAAATTGGAACCCAATGAAGTGATCTTCACAAACATCTTATCTGCTTGTAGCCATGCAGGGATGGTCGAGGAGGGTTGGAAACATTTTGCTTTGATGTGCAAGGACTATAACTTTTTGCCTTCAATGAAGCATTGTGCATGTATGGTTGATTTATTAGCACGATCAGGCAGGCTTGATGAAGCCCTAAATTTCATTGAGAACATGCCAGTTCAACCAGATATTCATGTGTTTGGAGCATTTCTGCATGGATGTGAACTTCACTCGAGGTTTGATTATGGAGAGGTGGCTATCAGGAAAATGCTAGAGTTACTTCCTGATAAAGCTAGTTATTATGTGCTAATCTGTAATCTATATGCTAAAGATGGACGATGGAGTCAAGTTGGGCAAGTAAGAGAGATGATGAAGCAAAGAGGATTGGTCAAGAGCTCAGGATATAGCCTTACGGAGACAGATACCTGTTATAAGTTACAACCCTCTAGGCTTGCAGCTGTTGCGTAATAATGGACAAAGTATACTTGTGGGATCAATAGGGTTTCGTGTTGGTAAGTTTATCAATATCGTAAATTGACTAGGAGCAACAACCTAACAAGCCTTATAAAGCTTGAACAATGTAGCATCCATTTACAATGCGTTTCAGGTTGGAATTACCGCCGGTTTTATCATAGTATCAGAGCCACTTCTAATTCAATAGTGAGCCACTCGCAGACGTCCAGATGCACCAAATCTTCATTCTTCCAACGTACCCTCAGTACAAAAGCTGGAAATCTCCAATCTTGAGCTTGTCTTGGCTGTCTTTCTTGGCGTGTTAATTGTCTTTATGGGCAGTGATGTGGAACTATGAGGTGTAACCGTGTAAATGGACACTGAGCAGCAATGTACTTGCAAAGGGGTAATGGACATGCAGGAAAAGAATATGTGGAAGTAATGCCAATATATCAGATGGTTATAAAAGAGGGGGCAGTTTAAATGTATACGTTCTACTGCCAATGATACCACAATTCTCTTAGTTTAGTGGCATATGGACGTAAAAAAGCTAATGATACAAAGCACAAATGATGGGAAAGCCTTGCATATGGAGGATCATCTTTGACCAAGTTAGTGAGTGAGGAGATGATGGTAAATATACGGGAATGCTGCTGGACTGATGAATGAACAGAGTTCACTATGATCTGGATTTTCTTGGGGCAGCCATTTTCTGGAGCGATCAGATAAATCTAAGGAAATCGTATAGTTTTCTAATGTTGCTTGTCTGTAATTCTTTATATACTAGTAAATCTAATGTAACAAAGCAATATCAGGTTTCCCTTTTCACGTTACAGGGCAATGGGATGATGCCAACAAGGCCAATTGAAGGCTTTTTCCACCCAAGTGGCAAGCTTTTAAGCTATCTTAAAATCTATCTGATAAAAATAGCCGTAATTACATCATTACATTACAGGCCAATAGCAGGATTCGTTTATTTAAATAGCAAGCTCTGAAAATTTCAAGCTTATTACTCTGTTTGAAAATTTTTACTTCATGTTGTATTCATTTTTAATCAAATACTTTTACTAAGAAAATTTATTTGAGTCCGTCGTTACTAAATTCCCTTCCATTAACTTCTTCAATGGAAAGGATTACATGCTTTGCTAAGTCATTTTCACTTGAATTCCATATCAAAATCAAATAGTTATGTTCATTCTTTCATGCAAGTTAATGTAGCCGAAATGAGGCCTCATATTGTCATGCCAAATTCTACGCTCAGGAGGCCCGAATTTGGCTCTTCCATTCTCTAGCATTTAAATTTTAAAGAAAGACACAAGGTAATATTCTGTTAACAATTTCACATATGTTTGTTTCTAAGATTTCTTTAATTTGTTTCAAATCCTTATTCATATTTGTTTAGTGAAAATACAAAAATGAAATTATTATGCAATTGTGATGTCGATGCTATTGTAAAGGCCTCAAGAACGTATCTAAATCTTGGAAGAAGATTTATAATGTATGAGATGCTCAATATTAAAGAAAGTGTAAAAAGGTACAAATTCTTTTAATGATTAGATTTTTTACTTTTTCAGTTTAGTTTTTCTAAAAGCATAGTATTGAGAAAATGAAGCTTTTAAACCGAAGAAAACCGTAATATAGTTAGCTTTTAGGTTATTTTAAAGTATTGTTCATTATAATTTTTAACAAAAATCAAACATTTGCATTATTGAGGTAAAAAATATGATGGATTTCAAAGTAGGAGTTGGAAGAATAATGTGGAAGAAGTTGGTAGTAATATCATTTAATTTTATTTCGAGGCCTTTTATTTTGAAATTTTTCTAATGAAATCTTATGTACTGATTTCTGTGTTGAATGTTGGGTATAAGATATGTAAGTCTTGAACGTAAACAGGGGCGAAGCTAGAGAAGAACAAGCCCCCGCGCCAGGCTCGGCTTCTGCCGCCACCGCCCGCATCTCCTTCACTCCTTGCCTTCCCCAGTTCCCCGCTAGCCTGCACCGCATGCCAACATCTCCATTTGAACCGACTGAACGAAAATAGTGTCAACGACGTCTCTAAACCTTTTATGAGTTTCACCTTCTTTACTGGCACCCGGTAACGCCGCCACTGCCCAAACCATCGGCCGCCACTCGCCAGCCCGCCAGCACGCCGTCAACCTGCCAACCACCGCCCACCGCCGTTCATCTTTTGATCTTCACTTCTTCAGATCTTCTGCCGACTACTTCCTTGAATTCTTAAGGTATTCTTTGTTAAATTTTTTTGTTAAAATTATTTTTGGTTTAGGTTAATGCAATAATTTTAATTAAATGTTAATATAATTATTTTGGGTTAATGTTTAATGCAATTAGATGTTAGGTTAGGGTTTAATTGAATTGAGAATTTGAATTTATTTTTGAAATTGAATTGATTTGTGAGATTGAA
>JANQBM010000003.1:14274133-14295294 GCA_025594535.1 Erythroxylum domingense
TTATCAGTAGGTGATGCACCTCGGGTTGTGGTGGCCTTAGCTACCCTGCTCTTGAACTGCTTCGGTCGACACTTATTACACCAGCTACCAACTTGACTTTTATGTATTTAAAATCACAATGCACAGAAGTTCCCTAAAAAGAAGATCAAATTGTGTTATACACAAAGATTAAGTTCCAATTCCTATGAAAGTCAACATAATTTTCAGATACAAGTAGTTCCCTGATCACACCACTGCACCAAACACTTCTAAACCAGTCCCCAACTCCCCATAAACCCAAAAAAGTTGCATGAAACACTGATCATTAGTAATTGAATATCAATATCTATCCATTTTGTCCAAAAAGGATCTTTACAAGGGAACAAAAAAGGAAATAAAGAACAAAATAACAACACAGAAACCATGAACGTGATGCCCTTTACATCACCGGCACCTGCACCTGCATGCTATTATTAGGAATCATATCAAACAGAAAGACGAAAATTTCCCAAGAATTTTAACCTAATTTTGTAAATATTTGAGGATAGAATTGTATAAAATCAGCGAGAATAGACGCTTAACAGCAATAATTGAATTATGGGCAATGAAAAAAATCTGAGATCGTCCCTCAATTTTATTCTGGCTTGTTGAGCTTGCGATTTGCAGAGCTCATTTAGCCTGTGAGGATTTGGGAAATAAAAATCAACTTTTTTTTTCTTTATTACTGTTTTTGGGTATTTTGCCCTGAAATATCAATACCACCCCCTTCAGTTTTCCAATTTGCATCCTAGACCCTATACTCTACTATTCACTATCGACTATTGTGCTGTGCTTGATCCGATACATTACAGGTTAAAGATTGGAAGTTGAGGTTCTTCTCTTTCTTCTGATATCTTCTTTAAACGTTCGTCCCAACACATTGTTGTTTTTTTAATTTGTTCTTTTTCCTTTTTCTTTAATTAGTAAAAGTAATATTAATACATGGAGTGAAAATGCGGAAAGCATTTAATCATTACATTAGGGCTTAAGTTAATCTCAAATCATTTCATTCCGGCCTTTTCTTTGAGCATAGAAATGAACTTCTCTCTATCTTCAGCCGTCATTCCCTCAGCAGAACAATCTCCGACACCCCACTCTGCCCCTCGTATGCAGTATTTGTCTTCAATCTCTTTCTTGTTCCTGAAATTTTTCACATCATATAAACCTCAGAATTTAGCCCCTCCCACACAACTTTCATTGACAACCTGCAAACTGATTTCAACGTTGTGTGGGGAAACTTTACTTTCATTCATACATTTCACAACAAAACTAGGACTTCAATGATTCCTCATGGACTGAAAAACTTGAACCAAATCTGAATTAGCGCTTCCTTTCCAATACAATCACCACACTTCAGGGATATGATTTCAGAGGATTGGCATATCTATGTCACGAGTTATGTAGTTATTTCGAATCTACCAATGAACATAAAGTCACTCAGAAGTAGCTGTAGTTCACTTACTTTTCTTTGTTGACTTTGGATCGCTCTAGCAGTTCCTTGAGAATACGCGATGATTTGAATCTCGCGTCATTTTCCGCATATTTCTTTTGATTTTCTTCTGCAGAGGAATAGCAGATAAATTAGTAAGAAGCCATTGTCACTTCAAGCACGCAGCCAACTAAGAAAATCGATGGAAATATGCAAGAAATCAAACCATTGAACCGACTTAGAAAGTCAATTTGAGGAAGCTCTGGACCAGGGACAGATTCTATCCCAGAAAATCCTGACAAAAAGCCAGCCTTTGCTGAAACAAATCAGAAACTAATTCAACAGTAGTTACAGTGAGTGCTGACGCTAAAATATCACCGAAAATACCATGGAATTGACAAAACAGAGCAGGCCCTTTACTCAACAGACATGGGTTAAGTGTTATTTTAAAGGTGATTGTTTTTCAAGTTCAATTAACACAACTAAAAAAACAGTTATCAACTCTTGTTACCAAGCAATACTGCTCATTAGATCATCTTCTAAGCATATTAAAGAACATGAAAATACTGCTAAAGAAACCAGAAACCAGAAGGCAAAGAGTTTACGTTCACCTGGATTTGCAGAGAGAAGTAAGACAATAGAAGCAACTAAAGGGAGAGACTTGTGAATCAGGTTGCATCGGTGAGATAAATTACAAAACAAGGAACGACTTTTTGTTGATTTTATATTAAACCCAATGTGGAATTTCTTTTCAGGGTTGAGACAGATCGATTTCGATTTCGAGACTATAAATCTTGGGGATTGGATCTGGAAGAGAGGCTTCGAAACGGAAAGGGTCTGCATTTCTCTCCCGGAGTAAGCTTCGTGGGAAAGATAAAAAGTGGGCGGAACTATCGGTGGATATGTAATCAACGGAAATCCAATGACAAGGTTGTCGTGGAAATTGTTGGACCCACGTGTCGGATGTATATTCACACCCGATTTGGAATCAAAGAACTGCACCACAGCACCATAGCTCAGATTACTAGCTAGAAGCCGTAACTTTGCTTTGCTGCTTCAGTAAATATCTTTTAGTAAAACCAATGGCTTTGCTAGGATTTGATTTCTTTCTTTGTGGTTTTATGTTGGGAAAGCCAATGTTTTGAAGCTGATCCATAAAATCCGTAAAATAAAATATTTAAAATTTAAACAATTTAATTGATAATAAATTATTATAAAATTAATTAAAGATTGAATATAATTAAAATTTTAAAATATAATTAAATATTAAAACAGATATTTTAACTTTAATAATGTTAAGTTAATATAAGTTAATTATAATAATCTAATAAGTGTAGATGCCAAATCTTAGTAAGGGATAGGGATGCTTGCCTAGAATAACGCAGTAAATCTCCTTACTCAACCTGACAGTTCCTTACTAATACAAAGGCGGAAGCTCGTGAATTCATGATATAATATTGATATTGCAGATTGGTGTAAGAGAGAAATCACTACCGAGGTAACTCTCACGAAGATTTACTTTGGAGTCGAACTTTTATCACAAATTGTGCTCATCTTTGTACAGTAATTTTGTTTCGGTCTATTTAACTAAGATTTAACTTTCTCGTGTAAATATCGTCGAATAATTTCGTTAACTCTTAAACACACAAGTCTTTAAAGTATCTCTCACACACAAAATTATACAAGTATATAACAGAGTAAAGAAACAACAAGATATATATATATATATATATAGTCGAAGCTAATCTTTCATTAATTCTAAACAAAATGTTAACAAACGATACAAATACCCCCTTCTCGAAGTACTTACAAGAAATTTCCTACTCGAAACTCTTACAATGAGAATCCCCCAAAAACTTTAAACTCTTAAAGCTCTCTCTTCTGAGTGATTTATCTCAATGAGTGAATGATTCAATGATTGAATGAATAGCTCTCAACTCTAGATGACTAGGTTAGAATCTTAATAGAATTCTACTAGCTAAGATCACAATCTTATCATATCTTATCCTTATCAGATTATATCAAACTAACCAATAAATGACATCCCCATCTAATTAGGACTCTATCTAATATGATTAATTTACATCACATTAACAAGATAAAAGATTATCCTATCTAGGAATGATTATCCTTATCCACGAAGATCTCCTAAATGATTTTCCTTATCTACGAAGATTTCTTCTATCTTTAAATGATTATTCTACATGATCTTTATCTCTTAAAGCTGATGTTCATCCACTGTGATCTTATTCGTAACGTCATCATGTGTCACATCATCTACAGTTGTCTCGTCACTACTGATGTGTTTTCCAAGTCACCAAGGCCTATCCGCACATGGGTCCATCAATGTACGTCTATGAACAAGTTTATCTTTCATGATCAAGTTCACTCATGGTACAGTCTTCTTGCTTAATGACTAAGAACAAGTCGCAATCCGAGTTAGTGTAAAACTTCGCATATTTTATATATTTTCGACTTGCCTCGCCGAAGTCAAGTGCTTATGTACCTTTCCTCGCTCACATGTCTTCGCGCACCCTCAAATCTCTCATGACTTAGTTCGCCAACTTCGCACGACCTCGTATCTGAATCTCATGTCTACAAAGACCCGCTAGGAAAAGTTTGTCGCGACCAACTGTTGACTTCGCCGCGACAAACTTTGAAAATCAAGCAAAAAGATCTCTCGGGAAGAGTTCGTCGTGACTAACTTTTGGCTTCACCACGGCGAAATCGTAGAATCAAGCGAGAGCACCTCTCGGGAAAGGTTCGTAGTGGTTAAGGCTTGGCTTCGCCGCGACGAAACCTTTGAATAGACCTGAACCATCCAACACTAAGGCCTCGTTTGGTAGACAACCAATCAGCTATTTTTTTAGCTAATTGGTTGTCTATAGTTGTTTGACTCTTCAAACAGCTATGAAAGCTGTTTGGAGAGTGGCTTTTTCGATGGCTGATTAGTGATGATCAGCCAAAGATGAAAACACTCCTGTATAGGAGCGTTTTCGTGAATTAGCCAAAATTAAACCTATTAAAAGTCAATTCTACCCTTTACATAGTATTCATATATGTTTTATGTTAGTCTTCTTTTTATTGTTTTTAAGTTCTACTTTTTAATAAAAACAAAATTTTATTTAATTGTTAATATCAACCACTAATTATAATAATATATTAAATATAACTTAAAAATAAATTATTTTTAACTTAATAAATTTATTTTAATCTCTTACATAATATTTATTAATAAAAATTATTTTATTTATTAAAATAAATAATTTAGTTTATTTAAAATTAATATTTTCATTGATTCAAAGATCTAAACTTCAAACCGAAAGCATACTTTTCAGTCATCCATGCAAGGATTGGAATTGATTCTCGGAGATAGATATATAATATTTAACGAAATACTAAGATATATAATATTTATACCCTTATAATTTTTTTAAAGTTATATCTTCATAAGTAATTTTACACATAAACAGCTAATACTAAACAGCTAATTTTACCAAACATCTCAAACAGACAGCTAATACAATCCGCTGATCAAATCAGCTGATAGAATCAGCTATTAGCTAACAGCTAATATAATCAGTTATTAGCTAACAGCTGATAGAATCAGCTAACAGCTAATGCAATTAGCTGATTGCCAAATAGGGCCTAAATGTATATACATCCTTTTAACACAACATAAATTCCATCACTATCAACAATTAACAGTCTTAACTAAGAAGATAGATACGTACGTGTACAACAGAAACTTCTTCAAATCTTAATCTCATTACTAAATCAAAATAGAGTTTGAACATAGTTTTAGTTACATATCAACAACTACATCAATAACTTAATACAAAATACAAATGGATGCTTACGTTTGATATGCTTATAAAGCTACCCAAAAATAGTCGAATTAACTTAGTTACAAAAAACTATCTTGGAGTTTGCCCAAATGCCTTGCAAGAGGATCGTTAACCTTCTCGTCCTGCACCTGAGGAGTAAAAATAATAGGTTGAGCTACACAGCTCAGTGACTAATACATTTATAGCCATTGGTAACGAGCTACACAAAATTCAAGCACACACACACACACACACATACACACACACACACACACACACACACACACATATATATATATATATCATTTTATTTAGCAATTTAATCATCAACCGTTCTAGCTCAAAACTCATAGTTAAGGAAGTTATCACATAACACATAACATGTATAATTAATCATCATACATAATCACCTCATACTTGACAAATCAAATGAAATGCACAAACAAATGGCTTGAGAGTCACATGAGTCAAAATGGAAAATCCGAAGTTTATACCATAAACAAAATGAGTTCTTTCTTAGGATCTCATATGCCACAAGCGGGCGTCCGAGAGAAGGTTTAAGGTCAACGTGCACGTGATGGACGAAATAGTTTCGCTCTTGCCCAAACACAAGCAAATTCTTATGCTCAATTCATTTCATCACATGTTCATACTTTCATGCATCTTATGTTTTTTCCTTTTTTTCGATTATGCAAAATGTCATAGCATCTTTCAAGGTATGACATAAGAATACATCATAATACATTTTCCAACATTCACAATAATTCAAATTCAAGCAATTAAGCATACATACACACAAGTAAGCAATTTGCTCATCTTAACAATAACTATAAACATATTACCCACATAATTCGTTTGAAAAATCCAACTCAATTGTGTCTTTCCTCTTGCTCTTGAATAGGGTTTTCTTAATTTCCTAAAACAAACTAATTTCTCATTCAACCCACATTCAAATGGAAATTCATAAAGCTTCAATAATCAAGAATAAACAAAAAATTGAGCCTAGATTTAACTTACCCATAGTATATCTAAGCTACAAAACTAAAACCTAGTTTAAAAATCCATGAAAAATCAAATGGGTTTCTCTTCTTCTCTATTTTCTTCTAACACTAACTCATTTCTCTCTCTAATCCCTTTTGTTTTTCTACCCAAACAAGAAGAAAATATGAAACTTACCTAAAACATGTTGGTTTCTCTTCCTTCTTCTTTCTCCTAGCTTCCACAATTCTTCTTCTTCTTTTCTCTTTTTTTCCACGTTTTTCTCTCTTTTTTCTCTCTTCTCACAATTTTCTTCTTCTTCTTTCTTATTCAAGACTACATTTTGTCTTGATTTTCTAATTTTACCCTTCATTTGTCTTGTTCTTCCTGTTTTGCCCTTCTTTTAATGTAATGTCCCTTCTTTTGTCTCTTATGACCATTACACTAATTTAATTCTAACATATCTAATTAATAACCCTAATTTCTATTCATGCTTCCTAAATTAATGACTAAATTCTAAGAAAATAAATAAAATAAATCAATGAATAAATAGATAAATAAATAGATAAAATAATAAATAAATTAATTAAATTGGGGTCTGACACTCATAACATTCAAATAGGCGATGCTATTGATAGCTCCTTCTCTCGAGTCGTCTTCATCGCTTCCTCCTTTGTCCTTCGCGACTATAGAATTCATCTGCTCCTCGCCTTCCTTCTTTTTCGGGCATTCTCGAGTATAATGCAACCTCTCATAGATGAAATATGCAACCATCTCCTTCGATTGCTTCTTCTTATGTTGAGAAAATTCTCTCACCTTCTCTTTGCCTTTTTCCTTACCATTCCAGATTTCACCATTTTTCTTGCCCTTTTCACTGGGTGGAATTAGTGGTGGTAATTAAAAATCTACCAAGGTGTCTGCCGCCGTTATTATGCTAGAAAGGTCCTTCACGTTCTGCCTCCGAAGCTTCATTTGTGCCTTTGCATATCCTCGAGTTTCACATGACTTAGTTCGCCAACTCCGCGCAATCTCGCATCCGAATCTCACATCTTGTTGAAGATTTCGCCAACGTGCGTCTACGCATGCACACGCGTATCAAATCTCGCCTACTCTCGAGACATTTGCCGATGCTTCTCAAATCCCTCGCTTACTTCGCAAGTTCCTCAGATTTTGCTCGCCAACTCGCAAGATTTCACCTTCTTCCCCTCGTCAACACGTCTTCCTCGTGCCGACCTACATACTAAGCATTGACCAAAGCTCGCTAACACTCGCACGATCCCGCAGTCTAAACTTAGAGGTCTAATAATAACCATGAATCCCTTATGGATAAAACCCGTGAATAGTGCGAGCAAAGAGAACATTATTGTCGAATGTCGATGACCACGTAAGATTGTAAAGACGACAGAAACAACTAATGTCGAGGAAAGTGAGCGCACCGTTAGTAACCCATTGCAAAATGGAATAGAATTGTTTTTAAATCACAAATGCTGGAATCAAGAGAAAGGACATGGCAATGCTTTTACATGATCAAGAGATGAACGATCCTTCAGCTAACGACAGGGTTTGAGGGCTGCAGCAAGTTGACGCAAGGATATAATATAGTCCATGTCCTTTCTATAACGAAGACCCAACTTATAGAGGGTGCTCCTGGGAGTTGCATGGTGCACTGAACTTCGGATGAGTTTGGCCTTTTCAGCTCTTTATAGCCCCTCCTTCCATAAATTATGCTATATAGTTCTTGTCCCCACAAATATCCACCATTTTAATTTATGTATGTATGCCGGTCTCAACTTGTAAAGCAGAGATTAGATAAAGTAACAAGAGCATATTAGGCTCCTTGGCCTGGCGATATTGAAGATCAGACATCCCTGCATTATATCGATTTCAATATACGCAGTTTTAACGCACATATAAATAAGCAATTTGTCAGTAGGAGTCCCGAACATCACGAACAGATAAAACTACAACAAAACAAAAGGTTTGGATCAAGCAAAAGCAGCATGTCATCACTCACACCTCATAGCCTTCCAGATGCCTAACCTACATTCTAAAAGAAAAGGTCATCCCTCGAGCATAGCTTTACCAGCATCTACTAAAGATGGCCTCAAGTCATCAGCAGCCTGACCAAGAACAGTACATCCTTCATTGTCTGTCGCATCTACATCTGCTCCGTGTCTTATTAGAAGGAGAGCCACCTATCATTTAGACATTAATAATTAGTGGTTCACCCCTCATATGATCCCAAGAAAGTTCTTGTAGCAAACCTTGATTGATAAAGAGTGGACAAACAGATTTACCTCTTTATTATGACAAATCACAGCATTCATAAGAGGAGTTTGGCCTGATTTATCGGTAGCATCAACCTCGGCTCCCTCCTCGATTAAGAGCTCACACAGCTCTGAGTTCCCAGTGCTAGCCGCTCGGTGCAACGGTGTACAACCAAACTGGATAAAGCAAACATACTTTCAACCGATGATGCAAGAAAAAGAAAATCATAGACGATCTGATCAATCAGCTCAGCAAGTACACATGTTAATAGCGACAGAATAAAAGCAAGATACTGGTACAAGTCGAAGCAAGGGTTTTAGGAAGTCACAAGCCTTGTCCTTTAGATTAGTCTTAGCACCATGTGCAATCAGAAGTTCAGCAATCTTCGACCATCCCTTGCTAGCTGCATAATGAAGGGCAGTGCGACCGCCATCATTTTTCAGATTTACATTGGCTCCTACCAGCAACAATGCCCGATTAGTCCAAGCACACAAGACAAGACACGGCTAAATCCAAGCCTCAGTTTAACTCCTCCATAGCTAACTCTTAAGATTGCAGGCTACTAGAAGCCCTAACTCAACATCATTCAAAAAAAACTTGAACAATCAACCAAGAAGTTGCAATCTTGAAAGAATCCTACAAGAGAGAGAAAAAAAGGAAAAAAACCCTAACCTTTGCTCAGCAAAATCTCCAAAATTTCGACATTCCCACTACTCGCAGCAGAGTGCAACGGAGCCCAACCTTCCTCATCCTTGCTGTTCACTATACTAACCGACTGCTCAACGTCAGATAGTATTCTCACCACCTAAAAAATCAAAATTCGGTTAAAAGGTGGGTTCTTGTTTAAGAAAAAGAGCATAATCAGTTACCTCGGAGTGGCCGGAGGAAGCGGCGACGTGGAGGAGGGAACGGCCATCGTCATTTCTAAGCGAGAGGGCCGCTGAGAGGTCGTCGGAAGAGAGTGACGTGAATGGTGAAGGGTCACCGACTTCGGCGGCTTTGAAGAGGTCCGACTCTTCGGTTCTGGGCTCCGTCATGGTTGGGGAGGAATATGTACAGTACTGAGCTTACTTAGACTTTAGGGTCTTGGGACTGAGATCAACGGCCCTATTCGCGCGTTGAAATATCGGGTTACATTCTTCAGTATGATCCGATCCAACCCATGTCCAGTTGATTCCACTCCATTCGACCCGTTTGACCTTATTTCTTTCCCAGTACATAAATGTTTGCTGTCAATTTCATCAAACAGGTGGGCAGTCAAAGTTGATCCGACCGAACTAATTACCGTTGATTTTTCAGCCTTTAAATAAATTCTTAAAGATAATAAAATCATTCGTCCTATTCAAGGATTAAGCAATTTCCAGAGCATAATTGAATAGCGTCTTGCTCTCTAGTTCAATTCATAACAATTACCTTTGTAGTAAATCTTAAAATTGATGGGGATAGAAGGTGACGTGGCTCGTGATGAAAAAACTTCTCAATTTCGTTTTCAACCATATAATTTTCTTTCTTTATAATTCCAAAAACTAATCCAGAGAATTGAGGTTTGTTGCTATAGCATAAGGATTTTATTGCACCATCAATACTGATTTTCGGTATATAATACCTCTCGTTGTATTAATTAATGTGGGAATATATTAACATAATATTGTTGGTATGCTCCACGACCAATCGATTTGTTGTAATTTAGTGAAAAAATAATTTATAAACGTTCTTTATCTTATATTTATTTAGATATATATGATAAAGTCTATTAGATAATTATACTTTGCAAATAAAATTATGATAAAATTATAATTTTGAGATTCATATTGCATTTATGTATTATCCTTAAATTATTCATAGTTATTATTCTATCAAGACTGAACATTAATACAACGTAAAAAGATTAGCACATATTTTTTTTTCCTTATAAAGAAAGTAGTCGATCCCATAAACTATCATACGGAGATACTTAAATAAAGATATGGGTACTTGTTAGAAAATAAGGTCATTAAATTGACCCCATATGAGAAATCCATTTAGAATATTACTTATATGTCTATGGAAATTCTCATTCTAATGAATGTATGAGTGATCTTTTAACTTGAGGTTTTCAAAATTATCTTGTACAAGGATTACTATATTTTGATACTACTTATAACATGTTCTAATCGTGGATAGCTCATTTGATAGTCATTGAATGTAGCATGAACTATATGAAGGTAGTTGAGTGATTAAGATATGATTTATCACCTTAAAGTAATTAGGCAGAATGTTTTGTTGTTTTCAATTAGTATTGATTCAGAAAATCCTTGGCTAAGATAGAATGACGTTTTGTAAATAGTTTGCAAATGTCATTAATTGAATTATTAGCTAATGACATAGAACTAAAATAATTGGAATCAAAATAAAGTAGACATTAATTTCATACTCTATGTTTAATCGGAATATTATATGCTGAAATAATTAAATTATACGAAAAATCATGCACAAAAAAGTTAGTCAAAACTACTTTGACATTTTTAAATATTTGGGTAGTCATAATGTATTGCAAGATGTCAATTTTAATTATGATTATAAATTTTTTAATTGGAGGATTAAAAATAAATTAAAAGGAGTTTTAATTTGCTTAATTCTAATTATGAATTATAATTATAATTTACAATCGTTACCCAACATATTTATGAACCTAATGGTTCCCAAATAAAGAACAAGTTAGAGAGAGTAAAGATATTTTAATCAAGTTACACTTGATTGTAAAATTAGGAAACTTTATGATTAAATATGAGATATTTAATAAATAAGGATCAAGATAAGATATTATATCTTATTTGGGCATGATTGGTATTTCATTAGAATTATCTGTAATTCTATTTAAATTTTAAATGAAATTATAATTTAATTTCAATTACATTACTAAAATGTTTAAAATTTATTATAAATAGGTTTAAGTTATAATGAAGCTAGCACTTCTTACTTAACCCTCTCTATAAAAGTTACAAAGTTCTCTCAACTTATTCTGTGGATACAGTTAGGGACCGAATATATGTATGGCTATGATGGTTGAGATAGATCGATTTTAGAAACAATTTGAGGGATAAGATAAGATTATGATCAAACTTCAGAATAAAGTACGAATTAACATTCATGCTTTATTGTGATTTAATTGTTAATCATTTTATATAATTAAAGTGATCTTGATTTTTAGGAAATTAAAATAAGAAAAAGTTTCATAATTATTCTGATGTGGTCCGGATTGGATCCCATCCCAATTTTTCAACACACAACAACAAGCTGGGATTTTAGCAACGAATTTAAACGTCGTAAAAGAAAGAAAAATCGTCGCAATTATTAATGTGCGACAATTCCATTTCATCGTCATAATCGTCGTCGAATCTCGGTAGCAAAACAATATTGGCGACTTTCACAGAGGTCGTCATGAAAACATGTTTACGACAAAAATAATTCGTCGGAAAAACTTATTACCGACGATAGAGAGGAACGTCGGTAATGGTTTTGCGTGATGTTTTCTTTTGGTAAATAAAAGTCTTTTCCCACGAAACCTTATGCGTCGGTATTTATTTTTAGTGATGATTTGATTTTGCTAGCAAAAAACTTTTAGCTATCAATTCCTCCTGTAGGGAAATATTTTTAGAGACATTTTTTAAACGTAGGTAAAAAGCTTTTGTGATGAACTAGGTTTGGTCGCTAATATGATTTTGTGTTGATTTTTATTTGGTAGCAAAAAAGTTTTAGCTACGAAATGTTAGTTGTAGCAAAAAATTTTTACTGACGTTGTTTATACGTAGTGAATTAGTTTTTCTGACGAATTTTATTTGGTAGCTAATAGTATTTAGTGACGAAATTAATATTTAATTTAATAATTTTTACAAACAAATTTATTTTAATTTATTACAATTTTTAAGACTTTTTTTGACGAATTATTTTTGATAGCTTGTATTATTTAGTAACAAATTTTAATTTTGAAATTTATAATTATTATAATTGTTAAAAATGAATTTATTTTAATTTATTACAAATTTTAAGACATTTTTAATATTTTGTAAATAATCATAAATTGAAATTAAATAAACATATAAAATGGAATACATTATATATAAAACAATATTTACATCATTTACAAACTAAGAGTCTGAATTTGAGTCACTAGTACTAACATATGAAGAACCTAGCATTTATTTAACCAATTTTTTAAGGTTGCTAATTTCTTTTAATCCCCGATTTAACTTGCCTTCTGTACATTGTAATTTTGTCTTCAGTACCTGGTTATTCTCTTGAAGCGTTGTCAACAATGTTGATCGTGAGGAAGAGACTCTAACAGGCTTAGGGCCATACCCAAGGCCTTTGATATAACCCGATCATGTACTAAAGACATTGTTGCAAATGTTATCGATATTGGGCTGATTTCCCTCAGCCAATGACGTCTGCAACAACTCCTGCATCTTGTTCTATAATGTAAAGTAAAAAATGGAGTTAACTTAAAAATTATTAGTTAATATTATATAGAAAAATAAACTGTAATATTAATTTATTTGTACTTATATAATTACTTTGTGCCTCTTCAGACATCCAACCTTGCCCTTGTAGTGTGTGTGCTTGTACAATATGATCCGATCACACTGTTGCTCTTAGAGTTGTATTTGACTCTATAATAATTAAAATAAAATTTAACCAATTAGAAATTATTGTATTAAAAAATAGAATAATAAATTGAGCACGTTACACTTACTAATTCTTATCGAACAACGACAAATGATCTGGAGCCAGTGTTATGCAGAGTCATCATTTTTGCTCTGTTGGCCTTGGCTTTCTGACACTTTTCCTAAATTAATCGAATTATTTATAAAATATATAAATACAATTAATGGAAAACAAACCTTAAACTGCGGTGAAGCCCAATAATCACACAATTTATTCCAATTTTCTTCAGTCTCCCTTTCTAGCACGTCTTCTGGCCTTTTTATTAGAAGGGAAAGATTGGTAATATTTTTGCAATCGATAGCGATAATCTTTCACCATTTGTTTCAGCAGTGAATTAACACTGCTTGAAACCTCAGGCTTCTCGATATCTACAATGTTGAGCTTCATCTGTGAAAGCATGTATTAGATAAGTTATTAATTTAGTTAAGTAAAATTGTAATACTTATAATGAAATGTATTGAAATAATACCGAAATTTTATCCAAAGCATTTTGTAACAAGTTCTCTTCCTTCAACTACCTGACATATCGAAGGCAAGGCAACTCATTCCGAACAACAACGCCCAACTCACTAGCCAATTTTGCTGCTTGGATCTTATCAACTAGGCGCCTTTATGTCGAGTCAATAGTCACGGACAACTTGGATTTCATTGTAACATTCATCCATTGCAACTCAACGCCTTTTGTCTTTCCTCTACCTCGTTTTCTGAGGCCAGTATTAGAACCTGAAAAAACAAGGTAATGACTAAAACACACTAAACATATAATGAGAGCATAAATGTATATATGCTTGGTTATCAATAACAAACCTAAAGATCTCTGATGACTACCAGATGATGTTGGTAAAGGTTGTTGTTGCTGACTTTCCTCATTCGATGATGCAATTGCTAGTTGTTCTGTTGGAGAAACTTCATCGCCCGTAACCACCCTCTTTCCTTTATTATGACGAGGTGCCATTGTAATCAACCTGTGTAAAAATTAACAACATCAACAATATCAGAAAATAGACAACAAATACAGAAAATCATCAACTACCGTAAAAACATAACTGAAACATAAAAAATATGCTTATAGTCATCGTAAATAAACATAACTACAACATCAACAATATAAGACCTATAATTATGTTATTAACATTTGAAACCATACAAACAATGAAACTTACATTCAATCATCATCATTAAGATGAAGAAGAGCATCATCATTAAGTAGATGTTCGTTTGATTCTTCATTACTAATATATTCCAGCAAAGTATCGTCATTGTCATTGAAGTCATCCTGAGTATAGTCTTCATTTGGTTGTAAGATAAGATGAGGCTGGATTTCATCCAGTTGAACTATATCTGGCTCGGCATCTCTCCTATAGAATGAAGATATATATGCATCTTCTACTGTAATGCCTTCGTTATTGATCTCCAATCTACTATCTTGATAGACTTCATCAGCATCTTCATCTAATTCACCAATATCCCTTTCACAAAAATTAAAGACATTCCTTTGTTGAAACTTTTGAACAACCTTCCAATTGCGACCCAATACAGTATCGTTGACGTAGAAAATTTGTTTGGCTTGAGTTGCAAGGACAAAAGGATCATTGTCAGACCATGTCTTACTAACATTTATGCTAGTAATATGCCCGTTCACTCTCATGTTAGTTAGATCATACCATTTGCATTTAAGTAGAACAACCTTCTTATCGTTAATGTAATGCAACTCTATAATTTCAGATATGACACCGTAGAAGTCAATTATTTCATCGTCATGACATCCTTCAATGACAACCCTACTATTTTGAATTCTAACTCGACTATCTCGATCTTATATGAGATATCGCATCCCATTAACAATGCAACCTGTGTATTCTTCCCACAAATATGAGGCCCACATGCCAAACTATATAATGTTGTTGTTGCTTCTTGCACGTTACAGTTATATAACCGTATCATCTATACAACAAATTTAAAATAAATATGAGGATGAGACTATTCTCATATATACATAATATGTAATTAATATGAAACTTACTCGATTTCTAAACTAAGATATATACTTCTGCCTATGTCTTTCTTCAACATTAACGATCCCTTTGCTTCGAATTGTGTCCTTGTGCTCTCTATTGGGAAAAAAAAACACCGTAACATCGATTAGTTAATGGAGGAAATTGTAATATGATGTTTGAATGAAAAGGAATATACGTACTCTATGTATGTATCGACGTTCTGGCAATTGTTCAAAATATACTAATGAGTAATTTCGAATTCATCCTTACTTAACTCGACATATTTACCCGCACCAAGTGGCCTCACCTTTTGAGAGAAAATAGACAAACCACCATCGTCATTGAAATCAAAGTTACATTCTGGTCCTTTAAATCTCGTCTCTACATCAGTTAAATACATTGAGTAAAAAGTCAAGCATTCACTTGCTATATAAGCCTCTGTAATAAACCCCGTTGGTCGAGCTTTATTATGTACATAACGCTTAAGAGAGCATAAAAACCTAAACATAAACAATTAAAAACTTAGGAATTGTTACTAACAAATAACATAGCAAAAATTTGTTGAATTTAATATAAATTACCTTTCAATGGGAAACATCCATCGAAATTGAACCAGTCCACCAAGTTTTGCTTCATATGGTGAGTGAATTGCCAAATGGACCATAACATCGAAAAACGATGGGGGAATAATAGTTCAAGCTTACATAGAATCAATGCTATGTCTTTCTCCAATTTATCAAGCTCTTCAACTTTAAGTGTCTTGCAACATAATTGCTTAAAAAACTCTCCCACTTGACCCAAAGTAATGGATACATCTTTCAGCAAACACCCACATATTCTAACAGGAAGTAGCCGTTGCAAAAGTACATGACAATTATGAATTTTCAACCCCGACACTTTTCCCTCTTTAACATTCACACAACGACTTATATTAGATGCATACCCATAAGGAAATTTGACTGATTGGAGAAACTGACAGAATGTTTGTTTCTCACTTTTTGATATGTTGTAACAAGCAGGTGAAATAAAGTATGATCCATCATCTCTTCTTATAAAATGCAAATCTTTTCTAATATTCATGTCTTCCAAGTCTAGTCTAACCTTAATAGTGTCTTTGGATTTTCCATCAATTCTTATAACAGTCCTTAACATGACCTCATAAACATTTTTCTCAATATGCATGATATCAAGATTGTGCCTCAATAGTAATTCCTTCCAATATGGCAAGCTGAAAAATATGCTTCTTTTAGTCCAATTCAGTTCGATCTCATTTCTCTTACGCTTTCTTTTACTTGGGTGTTTTCCAGGTGTAACGTCAACTAAATGTGACAGTTGGTAAACAATGTCATCACCCGACAACTGCATCGGAGCTTCACCCAACTCTACTATGCCATTAAACTGTCTACTTCTGCGCCATCTATGCCCATGTTCCAAATAACGACAATGACCCGTATAACATATTTTACTTCGTATCCTTGTTGAATATGTTTGATGATTACAGACAGAACAAGCCATATCTTCTTTAGTGCTCCACGCCGACAAATTCCTATAAGTTGGGAAATCATTTATAGTCCACAATACAACAGCACGCATTGTAAATGTGTTGCCTTTAACAACATCAAAAGTTTCTATTCCATATTCCCTTAGATGGTTTAAGTCATCAATTAATGGATGCAAGTACGCATCAGTGTCCTTACTAGGAGGAGTAGGTCCTGGAATAAGCAAAGACAACAATATAAAAGGCTCCTTTATACACTTACATGGAGGTAAATTATATGGGACTAGAATCACCAGCCACATGCTATATGAATTACTCATATTTCCGAAAGGATTAAATCCATCTGAGGCCAATCCAAGTCGAACATTACGACAATCCTGTCCAAACCATGAGAACTTTCTATCAAGCTCTTTCCATGCCATTGAGTCAGCTGGATGATGCATAATGTTATCATCAATGCGTTTCTCTTTATGCCACCTTATATTTATGGCTGTTTTTGTTGACATAAACAACGTTTATAATCGTGGCTTAATAGGAAAGTATCGAAGGACTTTCATCGGTATCTTTTTCCCTCTCCCATCATCCACCTGTCACCTTGTTGTGTCACAAATAGGACACTCCTGAAGTTCTTTACTTTCCTTCCAATAAAGAACACAGTCATACTTACAAGCATGAATTGAAATATATCCCAATCCAAGGTCCCTTAACAGTTTCTTCGCATCATAATACAATTTCGGTAAGTTATGTCCCTTAGGTAATGCATGCATCGTTTAGTAAGTCAATTAACATGTCAAACGACTTGTTACTCCATTTATTATAAACCTTCAAATGCAACAACTTCACAATAAATCAGAGTTGAGAAAAATTAGAGCACCCCGGATATAATTGTTCTTAAGCAATTTTCAATAACTTCCCAAAATTATCTTCGGTCATACTGTCAATTATGTTAGGCATTCCTAATTCATTCCTAGTGTCCATATAATTCTGACAATCGTTTAACATCTCATCAATCTCATCATCACCATCATCATTCACATCACAATCATCAACATCATTACCATCATCAACATGATAAGATGTATCGGCACTTCTACTACAGCTTGCTTCCTTACGTTCACCATGATAAAGCCATTGACTATAGAATTTGTCTAGCCTTAGATAAGCAAGTGATTATATACCACATCTTGACTTTGGAAGTCCACATTTAAGCAATCAATGCATAGACAATGAATACTACAATCTTCACCCATTTGATCCTCAACAAATTACATGAAACTCTTAACTCCTTCTACGTATTCAGTTGACCATTTTCGATAAGACATCCAACTCTTATCCATTTAGCTAGACAATACAAGAAGATAACAGAGTTATAACATGCATTTTCGATTTTATGTTAGGTTTGAAAAACTTTTGTTTAATATTACTTGCAGTAAACAATGTTGTTCTAGTTCATACGCAGCAATTAAGTAAACAATATAAAACAAAATGAAATGACCACCGACATATAAAATAACGAAGGCTACTAATGATTTGCATACCTAAACATGGATAGCACTTGTATGCAATTGTTGACTCTAAGTAAAAAGACGAAGATCGAATCTGCAAGATAGTATGGGCATGAATTGGTTAACAATAATAATAAAAATTAAAATAATAACCAAAATAATAATAATAAAAATAATAATAATAATAACAATAATAATAATTGAAATTAAAATTATAACAATAATACTAATAATAATAATAATAATAATAATAATAATAATAATAATAACAATAATAATAAAAATAAAAATTACATTAACAAATTTAATAATAATAATAACAATAATAATAATAATAATAATGATGATGATGATGATGATGATGATGATGATGATGATAATAATCATGATGATGATAATGATGATGATTATTATTATGATGATGATGATGATCATAATAATAATAATAATAAATTTAAATTTAAATTTAAATTTATAGCAATAATACTAATAATAATAATTATTATAATTATTACATTAAAAAATTTAATAATAATAACAAACATACTATTACTACTACTACTACTAAATAATAATAATAATAATAATAATAATAATAATAATAATAATAATAATAATAATAAAATTTAAATTTAAATTTATAACAATAATATTTATAATAATAATATCAATAATTTAAATTGAGTTGAGTTTAATTTTTAGAAAGTGGTTAAGTAGAATTATAAATACAACATATTATGAATTGACGATATTTTAAATATGAATTTATTCTAATAATTCAAATTTCTCATTACAATTTCTAAAATATCATCATTTGATTTGTAAATTTTAAAAATAAAATTTAAACCAATATTATTAAAAATTAAAATTAAAAAGATTATTTTCAAACTAAAACTAGTCTTACGCATTAATTATCATCAAACCTAATTTTGAGCATTTAAATTATAAAGATTGAACCAATTAAATTTGTTAAAATATAAATATAAAGTAATAATAAAGTAAAATATGTTTTTACTTTATATATATAATTGATAAAATATAAATATAAAGTAATAATAAGGTAAAATAATAAAGTAAAATATGTTTTTACTTTATGCATTTTCGGTTTTAGAATTATAACAATTCTATAGCCTTTGGGCAATTTCGAATTGAAGTTGAATTTCTGCATTAAAATTGAAGTTGAATTTATGCAGAGAAAGCAACCACAAATTAGGTTCAATATGTCTAGAAATTCGGTGAGGACCTTCATCGAACACATTGTGAGCATAACATAAAACACAAGCAAATACACGTATTCAACATTTCAATTCCCTTTCTTCACTATCCCTAAAACTAATCAACACAAACCCCTCAATTACTATCATCAATTCATACAAAAAACTCAACAAATCGAAGAAATTCAAACAAAACACACATTCGGTATGATCCTTGCAAATTTGACAACCAAACCCACAAAAAATGAAACAAAACTTATCTAATGTCGTGAACAAGAGAACACAACCATTGATGGGACAGAAAATTGACAACAAGAGATGAAAAACACGGTGAAAAAGACAAAAGCAAAAACGAAAGCAGAGAGCAGAGAAAACGAAATCAAAAACGAGGGAGAAGGGGGGAAGGGTTTCAGGTAGTTTTTCACTTAGGTTGGACGACGTCGTTTGTCGTTAGGCAAACGACGTCATCCCACTTTAATTTTTTTTAACGTTACAACATTCCGTGATGAAAATATTAATTGTCGTTAAAAGCCAAACATTTAGCTATGATATATAACAATCGTCGCAAAAATGTTTGGCATAA
This sequence comes from Erythroxylum domingense, assembly GCA_025594535.1. Lineage (NCBI taxonomy): Eukaryota > Viridiplantae > Streptophyta > Magnoliopsida > Malpighiales > Erythroxylaceae > Erythroxylum > Erythroxylum domingense. The sequence goes on from JANQBM010000003.1 coordinate 14,294,155, forward strand.
GGCAAAAATGACATAGTTACAATTATTCTGATAGGGCACAATTTGCGACGATACTATATTCGTCGCAAAAGGACATCTTTAGCTATGAAAAATATAAATTGTCGCCAAATATACTACATTTCCCTACTAATCTTCTAAATCATCGCCTAATCTTAATGATTTCGCTATGAATTTTGATAAACGTTGCAAATACCCAAGTATTTTCTTATATTAGTTTTTCCTATTACCAATAACAAAAACAAAATTTAATCTTCTTAATTATATATGCAATTATTCTTCATTTGTTTAATTTCTGGGAACGGAATGACTAATATTTAAATATAATTTGTTACAAATAGTTTTATAATTATATTACAATGTCTACATATATTAATTAAAAAAATTAAAATGTTTATTTATTCAAATAAGTTTTTGAAATTATATTAATGAAAATGCATAATTTGAAGACAATCTTATTTTATTTCAACAGTCAATCTATTAATTTCCGAATAGTTATGAAATAAATCATTTAATTTTTAATTAAAATTATTTTTTATTTAGAATAGAAAAATAAATTTATTTAAAATTATTTATGAATCGCCAGTCTTTAGCGACGAACAATCTATTAGTCTCTCCATTCGAAGATTATCGACTAAATACAACAAAACGTAGCAAATAAGTGAAGACGACTTCCAAATAACTATAGCAAACAACAAACGACGTCGTTTACCTTTACTATAGAAACGACGTTGTTTTGTATTAGGTTTTCAAGCAAACACAACATAAAAGCCTTCTTAGCATTCTCATTCAAGCAGCCTTCCAAATCAACAAAAATCTCTCTTACATACCGCCGATCCCCGACGCCTTTCTCACATAACAAAGCCATTCACTTCATCAAAATACGATCAGTATTCCTGTCACTTCTTTTTTATTATCTGTTGTATTTTCATGTACGGTTGTCAAGCTCTTCTACATCTTTAACTGACGAGATCGAGTCTTTGTTTGTCAAACTGTGTTTGTCACAAATTGTAGTCTACTTTTAGGTAGTAGCTCTATGACATTTGCATTTGGCTCTCAACACAATGTTTTCAACGAATACAAGTATTTAACCATTGTTAAATAGAAAAGTTGTGATTTTTATCCTTTTATGGTAGATCTGGA
>JANQBM010000003.1:14299624-14318068 GCA_025594535.1 Erythroxylum domingense
TTTTGGATTATGAATTGTATGAAACTTGTTAAGTTGAAGGATAACCAAATTAGTCTTTAGTGAAAGGATGATGATGGTATTGAATTGTTAAATTTATACTTGTGATGTATTAGATAGAATAAAAATTCTTAAAAAGGAAGATACTTATATTTCATTATATTACAAATGACTTTATGTGATATAGTCATATGTATTAAATGAAATGTTAATTTAAATTTTTGAAAAGTTCAAATTGTTTAAATCCAAGTAGAAATTAAGAATTGAGAACGCTGAGGCACTTCGATGGCTTATGCCCTACAACCAATCAGTTGGTTGTAGTTTAATGATAAAATAATTTAAATTCATTCTTTATCTTGTACATATTTAGATATATATGATAAATTCTATGGGATAATTATACATTGTAAATGAAATTATGATAGGATTATAATTATGAGATTCATATTGCATTTATGTATTATCCTTAATTTGTTGCTAGTCATTGTTCTATTAAGACTGGACATTAATAAAATATAAAAGACTAGCACACATTTTGTTTTTCCTTGCGAAGGAAATAGTGGATCCTATAGACTAAACTATAGAGATACTTAAAACAAACATGTAGTTGCTTGTCTGAGAACAAGTTTACTGAACTGACCATATATGAGAAATTCATTTGGAACATTACTTGTATGCTTATGAAAATTCTCACTATGACGGTTGTATAAGTGATCATTTAACTTGAGGTTTCCAAAGTTATCTTGTAAAGGAATTGCTATGTTTTGATACTAAGTATGACTTATCCTAACAATGGATAGCTCATTCGGCAGTCATTGGATGTAGCATGGACTATATGGAGGCAGTTGAGTGATCTTGATAGGACTCATCACCCTAAAGTAATTAGGGAGAATGTTTTGCTGTTCTTGATTAATATTAATTCAGGAAATCCTTAGCCAAGGTATAATGATGTTTGAACCCAAAATATAGTGGACATTAATTTCATGCTCTATATCTAACTAGAAAATTGTATGATGAAATGATTGAATTATACGAAAAAAGCATACACAGAAAGATTAGTCAAAACTACTTTAACATTCCTAAATATTTGGGTGTTTATGATGTATTGCTGGACACCAATTTTGATAAATGATTATAAATTATTTGATTAGAGAATTAAAGATAAATTAAAGAGATTTTTAATTTATCTAATAAAATTAGAATTTATAATCTTTATCAACATATTTAGGAAACTAATGAGTTTTTGTAACATCCCTTTGTCCTATGATTAGGGTTAGAACCTTAGGATTCTATATATGGGAGTTTATTGAGAATTTAGAAGTACATTTCATGCATTATATGGCATACACATACACGTGAATAATGTTGTCTCTCATAAAAATAATTGTACATGCATTCATTGATATTTTTTGGGTATAAGTGTTTTTAATGTGACTAAAGTGTGAATTATGGATTAATTATCTTGAAAATTGAATTGGTGTGTATTAGAATTAATTTTGCATTTTTGGAGACATTTAAGATATTTTAGAAATTTATCAAAAATTTGGAGTATTTTTTACTAAGAAAAATATAGAAATAAAAGACAAATAGAATTATTGACAAATGGACTAATTATGAAGTGACAAATGGATCAATTAACGTGTGACAAGTGGAGTAATTAGTAAGTGACATATGGGCTAATTAAATGGATGACAAGTGTAAGAAATGCTAAAGGACATGTGTCATTGAGGGATGGAGCCACCTAGTCATTTAGGAAATATGTTTTTGCAGCACCTTTCTTTGGTTTCACCGAAATCATCTAAACCTTCCTTCTTGCTTTGCCATCACTGAAACACCATCTTTGCTCACTTTTGTATATTGGCTTTTGGTTAATTCATCAACGTGACACCTTGCAAAGAAACCACTTCAGACCATATACTGTCTCTCTATTCTTGTCCATCCACAGAAATCTCTTCTAACCACTCTCAACTGTTGGAATTTTTCTGAAGCAAGAAAGTGATGCTTAAAGTTGTATGGGTAGTGTAAATGATATCAAGATGAGGTTTTAATGTTTGTAAATTGGATGCATGTGTTTCCATGTTTATGGATTGATGCATGCGTGAATGGTGTGGATGCATGTGTGGGTGGTGAAGGAAGAAGCAAATTTGGTGATATGATTAACAAGATGAAGTATTTTAGCAATGAAGTGAGCTGGAGCATGTTATATGCAGTGTTTTTACTGAACATACATCTGTATTTAGGACATAACTTGATATATGAATATCCAAATTGGATGGATTTTGATTTAAAGTAAATTAGATACATATAGCTACATTTTTCATAAAGGAATCAAATTTGAAATCTATCCCTAAGAGTCTTAAAATGTGGCTTGAAGTTGAGAATTGTGTTTGTCGAAGTATGAAACTAGTATGTAGCTTTTTAATTATAACTTGTATGATACTGAACCAAAATGCATGAAATTAATGTCATTAGACACTTAAGAAATTTTGGAACATTTGATTAGTAGAAGGTGTTGTATAAATACCTCATTGTCTAGGTCATAATGGTCATACAAATTGACCTAAAATCTGCTTAAGAAAATCTGGAAAAAAATGTAGAACATATGATATGGAAAAATATGGAGTAGGTAATGTTTTGGGTTTATGAACAATCATGAATTGTTGAACTATATATTGATTTTACTGAACTAAAACTGAAGTAAAAAGGAAGAGATCATCAACTGTAAATGATAGAATTTTGATAATGAAGTGTTTGATAAAATGGACATCCTGTTATGGACAAAGGTAGGTTTTATGAATGATATTATGTAGATGAAGAGGTTTAATCAATTGATTAGAGTTTGATAATTTCATGAAAACAAATTGGTATGTGAATGAGTATGGAATGATGCTGCGTTTTTGGTAAAGTAATCTAGAAAATTGGAGTGACTAAATGTATGTGAGTTTTGGAAAAACAAAAGAAAGGAGGAAGAAAAACGCAGTAGGGCACGATCGTGCATCTGCGCGATCGCGACCCTTGCTGAAGAAGATGGAAGTCGAGATCATGCACCTGCACAATCACGACTCTGATGAGAAAGGAGGAAATTCGTGATCGTGCACTTACACGATCATGACACGAGAGGAAATGCAAAGGGTTATTTTTGAGTGATTTTCGGACTAATAAAGGCTAGGATATTTCCATATGAAATATTAAAGTTAAACTGAGTTCTTAAATGAATTTAATTGATGATGAATGAAAGGATTAAAGTGAAAAAAAGGTATTAAGGACTAAAAGAATGTTTTGAAGGTGTTGTAAATTGTTTATAAAGAGTATTAAAGAAACATACCCGAGAAATTGTCATTGAACATGCATGATACATGATACATTCATAAATGTATTTATGATTGATTATTCTTATAAAAATGCACATGAGTGACATATAAATGTATATGATTGCATATAGAGGAATAGGTTGTGTGACCGCTTCCAAACATTACCGGAACTTCAAGGCAATAAGCTAAAGGGAGCATGTGTGACTCAACCTAGATGATCTTCCTAGGATTGATTGATTGATTGATTATGTTTAACTTCCAATTATTGAACTGTTTGTGATCTGTATGTGAATTCCAGACTTTAAAGGTCTGAGGAGTTTGATATTCGGGAATGTATTGGAAGTGTTCTATTTGTATATGAAATTTGAATGATATCTGTTTGCAACTAATTTCTGAACACTTAACAAAAGTTGAATGCCGGACTAAGGTCCGATGAATATAAGATTCTGTCTATGCATCATAAGTGGACACTATTCATGGCATATTCTGTTATCTGATGCATTTCATAAAATGCATGTTCAAATAAAGGCGTTGTGATCAGAGTAGCCAGTCTGAAAGAGCTATAATCTCATAATTCTACACGTAAAGCTTTGCTTGGTGATTTCTGTATCTAAATGAGCCTAGTGGGCCAGTATCTGTATCTGTATCTAAAAGGCACTCGGTCACAACAATTAATAACGAATCTAGATTCTTATATGCATCTGCATTTGTATATTTATGATTATGAAATATATGCTTGTGAAATCTTTTCTAAAGTTGTGATGTTAAAGTGATATGCCATGATAATGTGATTGATTGGGTTGTACATGCTCTAAAAGAATGTACGTGATGTGTATGACATTTATTATGTCTTATTGTGATGAAAAATGTTGTGAAACCTTTATGAATGAAATGAAGAGATGAGGTTTTTAAGTATTGTGTTTTCTTTATGATGCCATTTAAGAGATTAGGTTTGATCTAGCATACCATTGTCATAGGATATGTACTTGAATATCCTCTGGATGCTCAGGTATGTACTCAATGGTGGTGGGATGCAACAATTTTTGGCATTAGAGCATGGTTTGGCATCCATAGGGACATACAAGGACATTTATACATGATATTGAGAAAGAGATTCGGATAGTAATCACTACTATTTTTGTTATAGGTCATCTGTTGTAGGAGATAAAATTGGAGAGTTACCTGACATAGAGTCTGTAGGAGCCAATAGGGAGTCTCCTGTACCTGAGTTTGTATAAATGCCTCCGAGAATTCCAGAGAGGCAAGAAAGAAGATACGATAAGCTGAGAAAATAGGGGGCTGTGGAGTTCTACGGAAGTACAGACCCTGCTGAAGCAGAAGGGTGGTTAGAGAGAACTGAAAGAGTGTTCGATCAGATGGACTGTGAGGTAGATGAAAGATTTGATTATGCGGTCTCACTACTACATGGTCCAGCATACCACTGGTGGAAAACTGTTTCAAGCAGTAACACTAGACCTTGTAGTTTGAGTTGAGAAGATTTTCTGAGGGTGTTTCGAGAGAATTATATGCTTAAGATTTATCAAGATAGAAAGATGAAAGAATTTATGGATCTGAAGCAAGGCAGACTCACAGTGGCAGAGTATGAGATAAGATTTAATGAGTTAATGAGGTATGCAACTACATTGACCCCAACTGAGGAAGACAAATGTAGAAGGTTTAAGGACAGGTTAAACATGGAGATCAGAACAAAGCTAACTATTTCTAATTTGAATAGTTTCACAGAACTACAAGCAGCCTCAATCAGAATTGAGCAGTTGTTAAAAGATGGTCAAGGAGAGTACAGACAGGAGTTTAGAGGGAAGAGACAGGTTGAATCTTAGGCTGATTCTGGCAGAAGCTTCAGTAAATGTCAGAACAGATCGCCTCGATTCCAGACTAGATCGAGACAATCAGGGTTTAGACCAATAGGTGGATTTGTTCAAATTAGTAGAGGTAGAGGATTAGTGTCAAGAGGGCAGTCACAACAGATGCCAGATTGTGAACATTGTGGTAAGAAGCATGGTGGTCAGTGTTGGAGGTTATTGGGAGCTTGTTTCCGTTGTGGATTTATAGAGCATCAGATCAGAGATTGTCCCTAGACTTTGGGACCACAGTCCATAATGAGAGGAGGAACAGTAACAGAGACAACTGTACAGCAGAGTAGAGCTATTGGATTTGTACATAGAGGCAGAGGTAGAGGCAGAACTCATTCAGTAGGTCCCAGTGTCAGGATTGAGGTGCGTATTAATCAGCCGCAGTCTCAGGCCAGGGCTACGTCATTACCAAACAAGAGACACAGAACTTCCCAGATGTGGTAGCAGGTGTATTGAGTGTTTTTAATTTTGAAGCATTTGCATTGGTAGATCTAGGGTCTACACATTCATTCATCGCACTGCATCTGGCATCTAGACTGAATTGTAAGAGAGAAATGTTGAATCGTGGTTTAGTGGTGAGTTCTCTAGTAGGAAGTACTACAGTAACTGGTGAGGTATGTAAGGAGTGCAGAGTTCAGATTGATCAGGCAGAATTAGAAGCTGATTTGATTGTATTGCAGTTAAAGGAAATAGATATTATTCTAAACCGGTGATGAACTGTTATACTAAGGAGGTAGTTCTTGAATCCCCTAATCAGTCAAGAGTGGTGCTGCGAGGAGTTAGTCAGGCAGTGCTAGCCCGACTAATTTCATGCATGAGTGCTTTGAGAATAATCCGAGGTAGATGTGAGGCATATTTGGCCCACGTATTTGATACCCAGAACGAACTAACCATTCAGGATATTCCTATTATTAAGGATTTCCTGGATGTGTTTCCTGTTAAACTATCTGGTTTACCCCCAGAAAGGAAGACAGAGTTTACCATTGATCTTGTTCCAGGTAGTGCTCCGATATCAATTCCTTTATATAGGATGACACCTGTGAAACTAAAGGAATTAAAGACCCAATTATAGGAGTTATTAGAAAAGGGTTTTATTAGACCCAGTGTGTCACCTTGGAGAGCTCCGGTATTATTTGTAAAAAAGAAGGATGAGACTCTAAGGATGTGTATTGATTATTAGCAATTAAATCAGGTAACAGTTAAGAATAAGTACCCATTTCTGAGGATTGATGATTTTCTTGATCAGTTACAGGGAGCTAAGGTATTCACAAAGTTAGATTTGAGATCGGGATACTATCAGTTGAAAATAGCTAAGGTTGATGTACCAAATAGTGCATTTAGAATAAGATATGGGCACTTTGATTTTTTGGTGATCTCGTTTGGATTGACTAATTCTCCGACAGCTTTTATGGCATTGATGAATAAGGTATTTCAACCTTATTTAGATCGCTTTGTGATTGTGTTTATTGATGATATTTTGGTGTATTCGAAAGGTAGAGAGGACTATGTAGAACATCTGAGGTTGGTCCTATAGATAATGAGGGAGAAACAGTTGTATGCCAAATTCAGTAAATGTGAATTTTAGCTTGATCAAGTAGTATTCTTGGGTCATATTGTATCTGGACACGGAATACAAGTAAACCCGAAGAAAATAGAAGCAGTGATGAAGTGGGAAGCTCCAAGAAATGTGACTAAGATCTGGAGTTTCTTAGGATTAACTGGTTATTACAAAAGGTTTGTCGAGGGGTTTTCACTGATTTCAGTCCCTTTCACAAAACTTCTGAGAAAGAATGTGCCTTTTAGATGGAATGATGATTGTCAAAGAAGTTTTAAGGAACTGAAACATTAGTTGACTACAGCACCGATGTTGACTATTCCCTCGGGACTAGTGGTTATGTAGTATACAGTGATGCTTCACATTAAGGATTAGGATATGTTTTGATGTAGTATGGCAAAGTGATAGCCTATGCATCGAGACAATTAAGGTCTCACGAGATTAACTATCCGGTATATGATTTAGAACTTGCTGCTGTAGTATTTGCTTTGAAGATTTGGAGACACTACTTGTATGGTGAAACTTTTCAGATATATACTGATCATAAAACTTTGAAATATCTGTTAAGTCAGAAATAGTTGAATATGAGATAGAGGCGATGGATAGAGTTGTTGAAAGATTATGATTGTACAATTGAGTATCATCCTGGCAAAGCTAATGTGGTAGCTGATGCATTAAGCAGGAAATCCAATAGCAATGTGGCTCAAATACAATTATCAAGGTTGCCTAACCTAGTTCAATTAAGAGCATTGAATATTGAATTGAAATGGGGGCAAGATGAAGCATTGATAGCCACACTAAAGTTGAGAACGATGTTGCATGATAGAATTAGCAGAGCTAAGAGTAAAGATCCTAAAATGGTGAAATTGATTAAGAAAATTAAGATGAATCTAGATTCTGAATTTGAATTGAGAGATGAAACATTGTGATTAAAACAGAGGTTATATATGCCTAATGCGGATGAATTGAGAAAGGATCCTAGAGGAGGTGCATGTAGCAGCTTATGTTATACATCCCGGTACTACCAAGATGTATAATACACTTAAGCAACATTTCTGGTGGCCAGGGATGAATAAGTAAGTAGCTAACTATGTAGCTAAGTGTTTAACTTGCCAACATATTAAAGCTGAGCATCAAGCTCCAGTTGGTAAGCTACAATCATTACCTATTCTAGGGTGGAAATGGGAGAGAATCACGATGGATTTTATTATAGGCTTACCGAGGACTCCAAGGCATCATGCTGACATTTGGGCCATTATTGATAGATTGACCAAGTCTGCTCATTTCTTGCTAATGAGAGAGAATAACTCACTAGATCAGTTAGCTCGAAAATATGTGAATGAAGTAGTGAGATTACATGAGGTACTAGTGTCCATTGTGTAGGACAAGAATCCCAGATTTACTTCGAGATTTTAGGGTAGCTTACAGACAGCTTTGGGTATAAGGTTAAACTTTAGTACTACATTTCATCCTCAAACAAATGGGCAAAGTGAGAGGACAATCAAGGCTGTTGAGGATATGCTTAGAGCATGTGTATTGGAGTTTCAAGGAACTTGGGATTAGTACATAGCCTTGATTGAATTCACTTACAACAACCACTACCATTGTAGTATTAGAATGGCACCTTATAAGGCATTGTATGGTAGAAAATATCGATCGCCTCTATATTGGGATGAGGAAGGTTTGAGAATGATAGAAGGCCTTGAATTGATACAAATACTGTGGATAAGGTGAAACTGATCCGCAGCCGAATAAAAGCAACACAAGATAGACAAAAGAGTTATGTAGATTAGCATAGAAAGGATATGGAATACAGTGTAGGAGACAAAGTATTTTTGAAAGTCTCACCTTGGTAAGGAGTGTTGAGATTTGGCAAAAAGGGCAAATTGAGCCCTAAGTACATTAGTCCTTATCAGATTATAGAGAGGGTAGGACCATTGGCATATAGATTAGCCTTACCGAGTGAAATGTCTCATATACACAATAGTTTTCATATGAGCATGCTTAGGAGGTATAGATCTGATCGGATGCATGTATTATCGGCTCAAGATATTGAAATTGCTAGTAATGTGAGTTATGTTGAGGAGCCAGTTAAGATAGTGGGATATCAGACAAAACAGTTGAGAAATCGTAAAATTCCATTAGTGAAAGTCCTATGAAAAAATCACTTGAGTGAGGAAGTGACTTGAGAAATGGAAGAGCATATGAGAAAATAATATCCCTACCTGTTTCATGAATTAGGTAAGAATTTTAGGGACGAAATTTCTTAAGGAGGGGAGAATTGTAACATCACATTATCCCATGATTAAGGTTAGAATGCTAGGATCCTGTATATGAGAGTTTATTGAGAATTTAGAAGTACATTTCATGCATTATATGGCATACACATATACGTGAATAATGTTGTCACTTATGAAAATAATTGTACATGCATTCATTGACATTTTCTGGGTATAAGTGTTTTTAATGTGATTAAAGTGTGAATTATGGATTAATTGTCTTGAAACTAGAATTGGTGTGTATTAGAATTAATTTCTCATTTTTGGAGACATTTCGGATATTTTAGAAATTTATCGAAATTTTGGAGTATTTTTTACTAAGAAAAATATAGAAATAAGAGACAAATATAATTATTGACAAATGGACTAATTATGGAGTGACAAATGGATCAATTAATGCGTGACAAGTGGAGCAATTGGTAAGTGACATATGGGCTAATTAAATGGATGACAAGTGTAAGACATGCCAAAGGACATGTGTCATTAAGGGATGGAGCCACCTAGTTATTCAGGAAGTATGTTTCTGCAGCTCCTTTCTTTAGTTTCACTGAAATCATCTAAATCTTCCTTCTTGCTTTGCCATCATTAAAACACCATCTTTGCTCACTTTTGTTTATTGGCTTTTGGTTAATTCATCAACGTGACACCTTGCAAAGAAACCACTTCAGACCATATGTTGTCTCTATATTCTTGTCCATCCACAGAAATCTCTTCTAACCACTCTCAACTGCTAGAATTTGTCTGAAGCAAGAAAGTGATGCTTAAAGTTGTATGGGCAATGAAAATGACATCAAGAGGAGGTTTTGATGTTTGTAAATTGGATGCATGCGTGAGTGGTGTATGTTTCCATGTTTATGGATTGATGCATGTGTCAATGGTGTGGATGCATGTGTGGGTGGTGAAGGAAGAAGCAAATTCGGTGATATGATTAACAAGATGAAGGATTTTAGCAATGAAGTGAGCTGGATCATGTTATATACAGTATTTTTACTGAACATGCATCTATTTTTTGGACATAACTTGATTTGTCAATATCCAAATTGGATGGATTTTGATTTAGAGTAAACTAGAGACATATGGCTACATTTTTCATGAAGGAATCAAATGTGAAATATGTCCTTAAAAGTCTTAAAATTTGGCTTGAAGTTGAGAATTGTGTTTTGTCGAGGTATGAAAATAGTTTGTAGCTTTTTGATTATAAGTTGTGTGATACTGAGCCAAAATGCATGAAATTGATGTCATTATGCACTTAAGACATTGTGGAACATTTGATTAGGAGAAACTATTGTCTAAATACCTCATTGTCTAGGTCATAATGGTCATACAAATTTGACTCGAATATGAACAATCATGAATTGTTGAACTATGTATTGATGTTACTAAACTGAAACTGAAGTAAAAATGAAGAGGTCATCAACTGTAAATGATAGAATTTTAATAATGAAGTGTTTGATAAAATGGATATCATGTTATGGAAAAGGATAGGTTTCATGAATGATATTATGTAGTTAAAAAGGTTTAATCAATTGATCAGAGTTTGATAATTTCATGAAAACAAATTGGTATGTGAATGAGTATGGAATGATGATGTATTTGTGGTAAAGTAATTTAGAAAATTGGAGTGAACTGGGTGCTAAAATGTATGTGAGTTTCAAACAAACAGAAAAAAAGGAGGAAGAAAAATGCAGTAGGGCACGATCATACATCTACACGATCGCGACCCTTGTTGAAGAAGATGGAAGTCGCGATCATGCACCTGCACGATCGCGACTCGTTTGATAAAGGAGGAACCAAGAGGAAATGAAAAAGGGTTATTTTTGAGTGATTTTTGGACTAATAAAGGCTAGGATATTTCCATATGAAGTATTAAAGTTGAACTGAGTTCTTAAATGAATTTAATTAATGTTGAATGAAAAGATTAAAGTGAAAAAAATGGTATTAAGGATTAAAATAATGTTTTGAAGGTGTTGTAAATTGTTTATAAAGAGTATTAAAGAAACATACCTGAGAAATTTCATTGAACATGCATGATACATGATACATTCATAAATGTATTTATGATTGATTATTCTTATGAAAATGCACATGAGTGACATATAAATGTATATGATTGCATATAGAGGAACACGTCGAGCAATCGCTTCCAAACATTATCGGGACTTTAATGCAATAAGTCAAAGGGAGCTTTTGTAAGTCAACCTAGATGGTCTTCCTAGGATTGATTGATTGATTTTGCTTAACTTCCAATTATTGAACTGTTTGTGATCTGTATATGAATTCCGGATTTTAAAGGTCCGAGGAGTTTGATATTCAGGAATGTATTGGAAGTGTTCTATTTGTATCTGAAATTTGAATAATATCTATTTGCAACTAATTTATAAATACTCAACGAAAGTTGAATGCTGGACTGAGGTCTGATGAATATAAGATTATGTCTGTGCATCATAAATGGATGCTATTCATGGCATATTCTGTTATCTGATGCATTTCATAAAATGCAAGTTCAGATAAAGGCGTTGTGATCAGAGCAGTCATTCTGAAAGAGCTATAAGCTCATAATTCTACACGTAAAGCTTTGCTCTGTGATTTCTGTATCTGACTAAGTTCAATGGGCCAGTATCTATATCTGTATCTGAAAGGCACTCGGTCACAACAATTAATAACGAATCTGGAGTCTCATATGCATCTGCATTTGTATATTTATGATTATGAAATATATACTTGTGAAATCTTTTCTGAAGTTGTGATGTTAAAGTGATATGCCATGATAATGTGATTAATTGAGTTGTACAAGTTCTGAAAGAATGTATGTGATGTGTATGACATTCATTATGCCTTATTGTGATGGAAAATGTTATGAAATTGGTTGGTAGTATGATATTTGTGCGTTTGCCTGAGTGAGATCATTATTGATGGTTCGCTCATTAAGTTCGCAAAACTTATCAAAAATTACAGTGTGGCTTTTCAGGTACGAGACAGGAGACCTAAATTTCTAAGATCTATAGAAGAACATTTTGGACTAAGATATGGCTCAGAGGTTTGTCGGCTGGCATTTGAGGAGTTGTAGTTGTTTTTAAGTAGTTTACATATGTCATGTAGAACTTGTGTATAAATGTTGTAAATATTGATTTTAATGTCTACTATGTAAACCTTTATGAATGAAATGAAAAGATGAGGTTTTTAAGTATTGTGTTTTCTTTATGATGCCATTTAAGATATTAGGTTTGATCCAACATACCATTGTCATAGGATATGTAATTAAATATCCTCTGGATGTTTGGGTATGTACTCTATAATGGTGGGATGCGACAGTCTCACATAAAGAACAATTGGAAAAGAGCAAAGATATTTTAATCAAGTTGGACTTAATTATAAAGTTTGAGAAATTTTGTGGTTAAATATAAGACATTTAATAAATAAGGATTAATACAAAACATTATATCTTATTTGAGTATAATTGGTATTTAATTAGAATTATTTGTAATTCTAATTAAAGTTAAATTTAATTACTAAAATGTTCAAAACTTATTATAAATAGGTTAATAGAGCTAGCATTTCTTGCTTAACCCTCTCTGTAAGAGTTATAAAGTTCACTCAATTTGTTCTGTGGATATTGTTAGATACCGAACACTTGTGTGGCTATAGTGGTTGAGATGAATCGATTTTAGAAACAGTTTAAGGGATACAACAAGATTATCATCAAGCTTCAAAATAAGGTACGAATTAATATTCATTCTTTATTATGATTTAATTGTCATTTTATATAATTAAAGTGATGTTGTTTTTTAAAAAATCAAAATACAAAAGAATTCGTAAATATTCTGTTGAGATCGGGATTAGATCCCGTATCGATTTTCCAACAAATATGAGTTACCTTTTTCCTTCTAACATTTTACTAGAATCCTATCAATCACGAGAGAAATACCAGTGGTCTTAAAGTCTTGAATTCTAGAATCAATGTGCAACCTACAAAAAAGTTAGTGATTTTTATTGAAATTAAATTTATACAATTTAGCAATTAAATCTAAGTGTTAAATTTTTCATATTATTTTATCATTAGTTAACTAATTTCACATGACATACGTGGCGATTTGGATCTTACGTTACAAAAAATGTGTCATCCTTACGTTTCAACAAGATCAAGTTTGAACTTTACAAAACTAAAAAAAAAAGTTTGAAATCACAAGCATATATTCTCACCTTAATTTCTTAAGAGGTATATTTGAAAGTTGTAAAGTCGAAGCTAAAGTAATGTCATATACAATATCCCAAAATTTGGCCCCTTCAATAACTCTAATGAAGATAAATTTGTTTTATTTAAAAGGGATTAATAGAGTGGTTTAAATACTTACATTTTAAAGCTTTAACTCACATTTTTCATGTTTCTTCCAATTTAAGTTTTCCATTCCCTTTATCCTTTTTGCTACACTTCCAACTCGAGTAGCATAGTTTCAACAATAGCTTCAATGTCTAAATTTTAAAATTATTAGTATAATGTTCAAAAAATTTAAAATTTCCAATGATACATGTCTTCATCAATCATTTTTTACGAGACTACGAAATCAATGATAAAACCCTTCTATTACTATTAACATAGCGCTAACACATTAACATCTTATAAATGAAATTTTAACCTAGCTTCCAACATCAAACTCTAAACAACTCCCTAAATACTTAAATCATAAATTTGTTTTTGGTTTAATATCTTTAACATATCTTTTCTGACCTTAAATAGCTTTGCCTGATTACGATCCTTAGAATAAAGACACACAATGATTACACTCCTAACCCTGAAAACAAGAGGACAGATATTAGCTCAGTTGAAGCCTTTAATCCCAAGATAAATCTCATTATTAAACTTCTTTTGGAAGCAACTTCTATGAAGATGATCTTAATCATAACACTCTATCACAAAGACAACGCACTGGAGATGTCATTATTACCACAAAGTGAACACTTGGAATATACTGAACATTCAAGTTAGGATTTGTAAACTGGCTCTAAAAGAGGAGATCATTAAATTTTCAAAGCCTTTTTCCTGCCTTTTTCCTGTGATTTGCAGGAATTCCAAGGTCCAAATGAAGAATGCTTTTAACTGTCCTACAAGTAGAACAATGAAGTCAATTCTCTTATCAACCGAGGGCATCCCACTTGCAATGAAAGTGTAGTATGGCTTGTTGTCATTTTTGTTCTTTGTAATTCATACATCTTTACTTTAATTTAGGGTTTTGGAGCTTATTCTTTTAAAATATAGATATTACATAATTTGAAATATTTATAAATTTATATAAATTTTAATTTAAGATTTAATTTAAAGATTTATTTCAATTTAAAGACTAATTTCCCATATTTAAATTGTATTACAATTAATAAAAGAAAAATTATTAGTACTCTTGTAAAAAATGATTGATGAAGACATTAATGCTAAAATTTTAAAAAAATTTAAATAATCATCATCATTATTATCATCATCACCCACTTTGAAATCCCGTAACAAAGCAGGATCTGAGGAGGTCTGATAGTACGCAAGCTTACCTCTACATAGTAGAGAGGCTGTTTCCGATAGACCCACATGCAAATGTGATAATGAAAAAGTGATGCAGGCTAACAAGGGTTAAAATGGGAAAATTGGATATGTTAAAAAGAAGGGGATAAAAGAGGTGCAAACAAATACTTTATGACATGTAATTAAATCCAGCTATAAACAAATAAATAAAGAAAAATAGGAAAGGAAATAGGAACAAAAAATATACCTGATATGGAGCCCAGCTCTACTAAATACATGATAAGCTGCAACAAATCGACTCTGCTCGTCTCTATGTGGGCGAGGAGTTTTAATGGTACAATCTTGTGTGTATGACAATCCTACAGTGTTCGACATCCTTATTGAATCTTTCCCGTATACCTGTGATTTTGTTGACAATTCTTTGTCGTGAGTCTGGTGGTAATTGAGCTCTCCAATAACCCGTGTACATGGTAGGTTCCCCTGCCTGAGCAATAGGTCTCTAATTATTGGTATCCATCAGGCTAGAATCAATGTAAAATAACAACTACTAACAAAAATATTAAATTAATATTTTTAAAAAGTTAAACATTAAAATCAATACCGAGATAAGGTTAAGATGGTGACATGTTCTTGTGAGACAGCAGAATGAAACGAAGAATATTTCTGTATTATTTTCATATGTTTACAATACAAATAATGATAGCTTCTTCTAGAGGGTTACTAACATACTATATCTGGAATTTAAGCAAACTATACGCTCTAACAACCTCCTAATCTTCTCTAACAAGCTAAATTATCCCCCACCAAAGCTGAAGTTTGGTGGCAGTCACTCAAACTGAGATTGGACAAGAAACGATGAAATAAAGAAGCTAAAAAAAGGCTTAGTAAATAAATCAGCTGGTTACTGGTGTGAAGGAACAAATTGGGAACGAACGAATCCTTACTTGAATTTATCACGAATCAAATGACAATCAATTTCAAGATGTTTAGTTCGTTCATAAAAAGTTGGGTTAGAGGTGATACAAATGGCAGCCTGGTTATCACACCATAAAGGAATTGGTCGTGAATATTCAATGGAAAGATCGTGAAGTAAGTAAATCCATTAAAGTTCACACACAATTGCAGATAAACTCTTGTATTCAATTTTAACAGAGGATCATCAAATAGCAGTTTGCTTCTAGCTTTCTAGGAGATCAAATTAGGACCCAAAAAAATACAATAACCAATAATAAACCTTCTTGTAACAAGGTAGGATGCCCAATCTGCATCACAAAAAGCCTAAAGCTAAAAATCATTGGCAACAAGGAGAAAAGGACCTTTTGGATGGTGAACATTTGAGATATTTTAAAACATATGAGGCAGCAAAACAATGATGTTGCGTGGGTAATATTTTGGCTCAACTGTTAAGTGGCATAAGTGAGATCAGGAATATAAGAGCCTGTAATTCAATCACCTATAACGATCAACTTCAAGAAACAAAGGATAATTGGGATTGTCAATTTTAAACTTATAAGGTAAAGGTGTAGTTGTGGGTGTTGTTCCAAAATGACTAGCATCTTCTATGATATCTAAAACATATTTCCATTGATGGATATATAAACCTTTGGGAGAATGAATAAACTTTAGTCCAAGAAAATATTTAGCAGCACCAAGATCCTTTATAGTGAATTGCTGATGGAGAAAATATTTTACTTTTTGAATTAGTGGCATAGAAGGCCTTATAATTAAGACATCAACATATATCACTAAAGCAATATAACCATATTGCACCTGCTTGACGAAAGGACAAGGATTATGATTCGATTGAGTGAAACCAAAATCTCAAAGTTTACTGGTAAATTCAAGATTTCACTGTCGAGAAGTTTGCTTTAGACTATACAAAGAACATTTTAGTCTACACACCTAATTCAGACTTTTAACCTTCAGATGGAAAAAGGTAAACTTCTTTATCCAAGAATCCATGTAGGAATGCATTATTAATATCAAATTGATGAGTACCTACAACTGCTAGAAATACTCAAATTGTGACCATTTTTGCAATTGGGGAGAAACTTTTAGTATAATCGATGCCCTCAAGTCAAATTGACAAGTCATATTTTATTATACCAAGCAACTGAAACAAAGATTGATAAGTCAGATTTAAGAAATCAAAACCATTGCCAGTTTGGATGCATATAGTAGAAGCTTGAAACTGTGTATGAATCAGTTTCAAAATCTTTTTGATCATCCTAGATGTTTGATCCTTAAATTTTAATAAAAATTCCCATGTGGTTATAGTAAAATCATCAATAGTTGTCAAAATATAATTAGCACCACTTAAGGAAGATTATTAGTAAGGTCCCCACAAATCCACATGTAAAAGTTCAAAAGCAACAAATGTTTTAATAGAACTTCTGGGAAAAAGAAATTTGTGTTGCTTAAACATATGACAAACTACACAACGTTGATCCTTAACGTTGGCATTTATAAGAGGAAACAAAGAATTCAAATTTTTAATCATAATATGAGAGGGATGACCAAGCCTTTGACGACATACATTGAGGTCTGAAACTTGACAACACTTATTCGAGGAAACGATAAAACAATCAGATGGGAAACAATTATATAAAGATTGTGGATGAAATGACTTTTAATCAATCACATATAATCTAACTATCACCTTTCCCACTGCTAACATATGGTTAGTCTGAAGGTCTTGTAGAGCGCAAAGTTAGGATAGAAAATGAATTTCATTTGTGCAGAAACACTAAATTTATTAACAGACAATAAACTGTATTTGAATAAAGGTATATATAGTGCAGACATCAAGTTTATAACTTTGCTCAAGTTAATGTCACTTGTATATTGTACCAATTTCACAGTACCATTAAGTAAAAGCACGGGTATATAATGTTTAACAGGAAGAAGATCGTGGAAGAGATTTAAGGTAGAGCACCTGTGATTTGAGGCCCTTGTGTCTACTATCCAAGATCCACATTTAATTTGATCAAGAGAGTTAAGACATCATTTAAGAATACTAACCGCAAAATTATCGAAGTGTTCAAAGTTTATCATTTCTGCTTCTTGTTTACCTTTATCCTTAAAGTAGCTAGCAATTTCCTTTTATATAATGGTAACAACACTAGATTTCTAGTTTACGTTTTTGTATGGCTCATCCAAGACTTTGTCTAATGGTGATTCTAGCATATTTGCATATGTTCTACCATCACCCTTTGCTTTCTTATCCTTTGATCCTTTGTACCAATCAAGATATCCGTGCAACTTGGAACAACTATCTTTAGTGTGCCTGGTCGTTTGCAAAAGTAAAAAAATAAATCATCCTTATTGATGTGCTTGCGTGAACTGTTCTTGTTGGAACCTCTGTTTCCTTCATTAAATTAGCCTTTAACCAGCATTGTTGTTGCTGCATTACCAATTAATCTAATATTTATTTCTTTCTATTTCTCCACATGAACCACTGTTGAATATTCTTTATTAATATTTGGAAGAGGATCCATCATTAGTACCTGGTTTTTAACATCATCATAGATATCATTTAAACCCATTAGAAATTGCATTAATTTATCGTTTCCATCCAGTTCTACCATTTGCTTTGCAGCCCCACAATTACAATTAGAAATTGGTGCTAAACATGCTAGTTCACCCCATAAACGTTTCATTTTTGTGAAGTAGTTCACAACTGACATTTTTTTGTGAAATAGAACTTATTTCTCTTTTGATTTGATAAAAATGAGATCCATACGCCTCTATTATATCTTTAGAAATTGAGTTGAGTATCCAAGATGTTACCATGCAGTCGACGCGACACCATCAATCGAATTTAGCCGAATCTTCATCTGGTTTCATATATTCGCCATTAATGAACCCAAGCTTAACCTTTGCTCCCAAAGCAATTCATATTGTTCTACTCCAGGATAAGAAA
>JANQBM010000003.1:14331717-14354509 GCA_025594535.1 Erythroxylum domingense
TTTCCTAATTTCTCTGATTGATCTCACGTGTACCAGTTTCTGTGGTTCGACCCTTTGTATAGAAACGGGATGTTACATGTATGATCTAATATGTATTATCTTCGTTTGTAGGTCTCTATTTCTCCATCTTTATGCTAAACTGCATATGCTAAACGACAATAGAGAAATCTATTTTCTCTCACTAAATGCTAAATAGCATTAGAGAAAACTTGTTTTCTCTCACTGAATGCTAAATAGTATTAGAGAAAACCTTTATGTTCTCTAACTAAATGCTAAACTACATTAAAAAACCTTTATGGGATTAAACTTTATATCCCCCCTATGTCATGTCAAATTTATGGATATCCGTACTAAACTATATATGTCTAAATGACATAGGCTTAAAGTCTATCTTCATATATGCTCAATGACCTTTAAAATACTTAAGATCAACACAAATCTTAAGACTTTCGTATGTATTATGACTATACACAAGAACATTTATTACTGAGGATAAAATGATGATAATCTATATTAATCAATAATCATAATGTCATAACACATCAGAATGTGCAAACATTTAAGGAGCAAATACAATGATCCCTAACTACTACTATCTGAGGACCTTAACATGCCTATACTAGATATGCGTTTAATAAACACTAATGGGTGAAGTCCTTTATTAAATGGATCGACAAACATCTCTTCAGTCCTGATATGTTTTACTTCAACATCACCTTTTTTAATACACTCCTTTACTTGTGATATTCTTATTGTTGTTACTAAACAACATTGCAGTAAGATTATCACAGTAAAATTGAATATTGTTGTTACTAAACAACATTGCAGTAAGATTATCACAGTAAAATTGAATAACTTTAGTTACCGATCTACCACAAACAACTCAAAAATCAAGTTTCTGAGCCAAATTGTTTGTGGCAGCTCCATAATATGCAATAAATTCTGCATGCATGGTCGAGGAAGTTACCAGTGTCTGCTTGACAATATTCCACGATGGTGCATCATCTGCCAACATAAAAATGTACCTTGAAGTGGATTTGCGATCATTTGGGCACATAGAAAAATTAGAGACTATATACCCTATAAGGTTTAAATCGTTAACTTTTCTGTATGTCAATGTATAATCCTTGGTACCCTTTAGGTGTCTTAACACTCGTTTAATTGTATTCCAATAGTCTACACCTGGGTTAGCTAGATATCGACCCAGCAGTCTAACAGCAAATGCAATGTCTAGTCTAGTGTACAACTGGGCATATATCAGGCTACTAACCACACGAGAATACAGAACATTCCTCATAGTCTCTCTATCGACTTCATTCTTTGGACACTATGCCAAAGATAATCTCTTACCATAAGAGATAGGTGTTATAATAGGTCTACATTAAACTTAAACCTTTGTAATACCTACTGAATGTATGCTCTACGTGAGAGGCTTAATGATTGTTCAAATCTGTCTTAGTGAATCTGTATACCAAGGACAAAAGATGCTTCACCTAAATCCTTCATGTTAAAGTTTTTGGCCACAATTTGCTTCACCTCATGCAACATGGTCAAATCACTTGACATGAGCAAGATATCATCCACATACAGTAATAGGAAGATAACTTTGCTCCCCCTGACCTTATAGTATAAGCATATTTCAACTTTGTTTTCCACAAAGCCAAACCAGGTCAAAACCTCATCAAACTTTAGATACCATTGTTTAGAAGCTTGTTTCAGACCGTATATTGATTTATTCAACTTACAAACTTTGTTAGTTCACCTTGATCCTGAAATCCTTAAGGTTTCTCCATATAGACCTCCTTATAAAGGTCACCATTCAGGAAAGTAGTTTTAACGTCCATCTGATGTAGCTCCATATCATAATGAGATACTATTGCCATAATCACTCTAAACACATCCTTCGAGGAAACAGGAGAGAAGGTAACATTGAAGTCAACTCCTTCTCTTTGAGTAAATCCCCTTACAACTAATCACGCTTTCAACCACTCAACTTGACCCTGTGTGTCCTTTTTGGTCTTAAATAGCCATTTGCAATTGACAGGCTTACAATGTTGAAGTAAATCAACCAAATTCCATACCTTATTATGCCTCATAGATTATATCTTATCCTTCATCGCTTCCCACCACAAGTCTGCATAAGGTCTAGAAACGACTTCTGTAAAAGTAACTAGATCCATAACATGTCCTATATCGTAGTCTTGCTCACCTAAATAGGCTAAGTAATCTGATGAGATAGCAGGTCGTCTCTCTTTGGTGGATCTTCATAGCTGCATAAGTTCTTGTACCTTAGGGACCTCTTCCTAAATAGGTATAGGTCTCTATGCCTGCATAGGCATGATATTTGGACCTACATCAATTGGACCTAACTATATGAGGGGCAGATACGAAATAATCATAGTGTTCATCTTGCTATCTCTTGGAGGGTGCGAGGATCCTCCCTCATCATGGACATCGTATACTAAAAACTTAGCCATTTGCGATTTTACTATTCTGTACCCTCCTTCTCTACAGTAAAATCTGTAGCCCTTAGAGTGGTCAGGATATCCTACTAGATGGCAACGAGTGGAACAAGGTTACAATTTGCTCTCATTAGGATTATATAATCGTACGTCAGTAGGGCAGTGCCACACACGAATGTGTGCAAGTCTTGGTTTCCTACCAACCAAGAGTTCAAAAGACGTCTTAAGTACTAACTTACTTAGGACTCTATTCAAGATATACAATGTGGTCTTGATGGCTTCCAAAAGATACTTGGGTAGGTTAGTCTTACTCTGCATTTTCCTCATCGTGTTCTTTAGGATGCGATTGGGCCTTTTGGCCACACCGTTTTGCTAAGGACTACTTGGCATAGCGAACTGAGTCACTATTCTAACTAATTCTAAATACCTAGCAAATAAACCACTTTCTTGTCCTAAAATCCCATATTTGCCATAGTATTCCCCTCCCTTGTTAGATCTGACAATCTTTATTGATTTTCCCAATTGGTTCTCAACCTCAGTCTTAAAGATTTTAAACTTATTAAGAACTTCAGACTTTTCCTTAAGTAAGAACACATAACCATAATAGGAATAATTGTCTATAAACGTTAGAAAATATCTAGCATTGCATAATGTGACTGTATAGGGACCACTAACATCTGTATGTATAAGGTCGAATAAACCAGAAGCACAAGTTGACCCCTTTTTCTTTATCTTGTTCAACTTGGCCCTGTAACAATTGATACATGTTTCCAAATGACTGAAGTACAGAGTTGAGAGAATGATATCCCTTATCAGTCTCTTAACCCTCTCCTTGGAAACGTGGCCAAGGCATTTATGCTCCAATATGTACGATGTTTCCTTTATGAAGGCTCTCTTTTGAATAAAAGGTTTGGCAATATAAGAAGAGGTATACATTTCGTTAGGAGTAAGACATATTCTATATAATCCGTAAGATAAGAAGATAGTTCTGATAAGTCTTACATTGATAAAAATAGATAGTTTTGATATGTCTTGCATTGATAGAAATATTTACGACCGAAGTAGATAGTTTAGTTGACCTTCTCGTGGATCCAAACCCTTTCATTGTGGAAGCAATATGATTAGAAGCTCCACTACCTAGCCACCAAGAACTTGATATAGCTATAGCTAAGTTAGATTCATGAGTCATATAGGCCGAGGAGTTACCTGATAGTTCTTGTTTAACCTTCCAAAGTTTGTACTTCGGGCAATCAACCTTTCTATGCCCCCTCTTTTTATAGAAGAAGTACCTCATACTCTTCATGTCATGTGGGCCTTTGGCAATGCTAGATTGTCTAGTTTGAATATGTGGAGAGAGTTTGGGCTTCTTACCTTTACCCTTAGACTGTTGGGGCTTTGCCTTCCCCTTACCTTTGGTAGTTGCATACAAGACTATTTCAGGAGAACTCTTAAGCTTCTCCTCAGTTGCAGCATACTGAAAAATTAGGGCATTGATGTCCCTGGCCTCATTCCTCATCAGGGCATTGTATGACGTCGCCAACATCTCAAACTCTTATAGGGGAGTATTAAGTGCCTGATGCACTGTGAGTATGTCAAGAATGGTTCCATCAAGTGCTTTCAGTTTACTTTGAAGGTAAACCATCCTAATGATGTACCCTCTGACACCTCCTTCTCTTGTGTACCTCATAGAGAATAGCTCTTTAATCAGAGTGCTCTGCTCCGTATGGGAAGACACCTTATATCTTTGGGAAATATTGTCCATAAACTTTTTTGCTATGACCGTATCCAGTAATCCACTAAGCATATGATCTAGGATCGACCTCTTGATGGTCAAATAACACATCCTATTTGACCACTCCCATATTGCCATAGCCGCCATATCAGTTTCTGAGCTGATATCAGTGAGTGGAGAAGGTCTCTCTATATGCATAGCCATGTTGATGTCAACCATCTCTAGGGAAAACTCAACATCCTTCTTCCACTTCTTAAAATTGAAACTAGTTAAGGTCTCAATCGTGACAGCATTGTTGTTTATAGAAAAGGTGACTGTAAAATAGAAAAGACAATGTAAAGATCAACATAAATGCAAGATAACAACAATATTTAAAGCATTAAACTATATCTATATCGAGAATTCGATCACACATATTATAAAACTCCTTAAAGCTGAATACATAATATATGCAATTAGACCTCTACATAAAAAGTGATTAGAGTACAAACCATCAACTCTGATGACATTACCACCTTTAGGTGAATAGATCATTTAAACAATGACTTTCCTACATTTAATGCCTTTATATACATCTTAAACCCTATATAAGGCTAGCACCTTTGGTTAGAATAACTAAACATAAGATGAGAGACATCCCCTAACATATGAGCAGAACAATCCAAAATACTGACTTGAAAACTTACTTTGGTGACTATATCCTCATCAGTATCCTAGAAAGTCTACAAACACAAGGGATATATCTTTATGTTATCCTCACATTCTATATGGGCATAATGTATGTGAAAACCAGCTATAAATGCAAAAACCAAATGCATAGTTAAATAATCACATACTGGTACTGAAAACATTGTCTTTAAACTTTATTTGAGGCTTTTATCTTAAAATTTTCAATAAGAGTAACTATCGTGCCTTCTCGAATACCGAACCTACCACACGAGACACGAAACCTTAAGTGTCTCCCTTATGTGCAGTTTGGAGCATGAAAATTTGCTCAAAATTAGAATAAAAAACTTTAAATCCATTTTCTAGAATTCAATTACCAACATAATAAATCTAGAAAAATGAAAAAATCACTTAAACCCCCCATCAGAAACTGACCCAAAAGGAACAAGGACAATGTTACGAGAATTTTGAAAATTTTTCTTTTTTTCTTCGGTGCTGACGCCATTAACACTGTAGCGCTGATGTTAGCTCGACATTATACAAGTGTGAAGGGGCACGCGTGTAGTGCATGTAGGCTCATCGACGGGTGCCAAATTCATCTGCATACGCCCCTACGTGCGCAGTTATTGTTGGCGTGTGTGTAACACTCACCACCATGCATAGACGCGCCTGTATTACGTGTCCCCGTCCTCGTCGTCCACGTGTCGGGATAGATGGCGGGCATGTGTGACACATGTGCCAGCCCATTCCTCGCATTCGTCACCCCGTGGAGCCACGTAGCAGAACGTTGTTGGCGTGTGCAATACACGCACTAACTAAACTATCCCCTGAAGGTTATTGTACCATCGTCGGACACGTGCACTGACGGGGAATGCGATTTTCGTCAAACCCGGGATCAATTTTTTGCACTTTTTGGCCCTTTTTGACTCATTTTTCATAGCTAGCCTATGTATACCACTTTCTCGTAATCATATACGCAAAAAACTAAAAAACGAATAAAAAACTAATGAAAATCATTATGGATGAAAACAGAAAAATCTTTGTTTTTGACAACTCGATTACATAATCGCTCTGATACCACGTGTAACATATAGCATGGACCTTATTACGTGTCTTAGATTATACATGAAAGAGTTAAAAATGAAGGAAATGTGGAATACTTGATTTCAGTTCCATCTCGACTTCTGAAGTAGTTTCCATGGCCAAAATGAGCTCCAATCTTCAGGGACCTTTACGAGAATCATTCACCGACATATGGTTAATATCTTTCTATAGTTTTCTCAATATGTAAGCGCTCTTAATGGGTTAAAGAATCCGTATGCTTACGAATGATATGAGCACTACCGGAGACCTTAACCTTTATATATAGTTTCCATATCAGGCTTCCCCATCACAGGCCTAATATAGGTCCAGTCTACACTAATCAAGATCTATTTTCTTCCTAAACTTCAACCCACTAATTTAGATCATTTATTGGGCTACTTGATTACTTTTATTTGGATCAAATTATGTAACTTAACCGATAAGTTATTGAAAAACTGAAAAATACAATTAATGGTTATCCAACTTTATGAGAACTGACAAAATTGCCCAACATTGTAAGAATCCGTTCCCCGTTAGGGGGTTAATATATTTCACCTATACATTTTTAAAAAAATTTCACCTTTCCATTTTTCATTTCCGACAAACTATCAACAATAGAAGAATGTAATAATGATTATACTAATTCAAAAAGTGTAATAGCGGGGAATGAGTTTATTCAAGTAACTAAGAACTAACCCAAAGAACAACAGTGAATAGCTGTAAAGGAATTTATAGATATTACAACGTCTCTGGTTCATCAAATATATTAAATCCTTCATTCATTCTTAAACTCTTTTCCAAGCATTGCCCAAAAGTGTTGAACTCTGGAAAACAAGCTCAAATTGTCTTTGTTCTTCATGATACTTATAGTTGCACTAATGACGTGGTCCTTTGAGTTACGTATTAATGGCTAATCTAGATTTTTTGTGTAGTTTTTTAAAAAATGTATTGTATATTTATCCGAGAGTCAATGTGTCATTACTGACGGTTATACGGTTAGACACCTTTTATAGCATTTTCTTTAAGCTTCTACTTATTGAAGTTGGTATAATACTGTATGTATATTTATGTTTTCATCTTTTTTCCTTTCTTTTAAGTAGAATACAAGAAGAAGGTGATTGATTATGTACACAATGTTAGAGGTATTAAACTAAATTTACATTGTAGAAAAGCCAAGATTCAATTGGAAGTCAAATAATGGAAGGATCCAAATTCATCAACAATACAGATTTCCAGAGATCCACTTGCTCTTCATTTTTTAGATCAACTAGGAAAGTTAATGGTGATTGTTCCTCCTATTGAAAACAATTATCTTTCATAAAATATATCTATGAAACTTATATTGTGAGCTAAGGTGAATTTGAAACGTAATAAAGTGAAAATTATATTTTCCTTTTTTTTGTATGATTAAAATTAACATTAAAAAACATTATGAAAGTAAGAGTGTAGAAGGAGAGCATCAAAATATATTAAAAAAAATTGTAATGCAAAAAAAACCATAAAACCAAATGTCTGTAAGATCTTCTATTATAATATAGGAGGATTACAATGATTTCTTCTTTAACTTAAACTAGAGACTAACTCAACTCTTCATCCTATTTAGGATGAATTACAATATTCAAATGTCTCACCATTTTATGGTAGATCACTCACATACTCGAGCTTAAAAAGTTAGAGACTTTTCTTCAGCTTTCACTCTTTTAAGTGGTTCTAATTTGTGTTGTATATGAAAATTAATGAAACACATTTCTTCCCCTATATTTATAGAAGACTTGTAAAGTTTTTCAAGGTATGAAGGGTAAGAAAAATGTTTGGTTGATAAATAACACCCCACAGCAGCAGAGAATCCTTTTGTCTGGAAAGATCCTTCCTTTTTCGATTATTTATGCTTTGACTATCATGACATAGCTCTCCCTACAACAATAATCAAATATTATGACATTGACTTTTTGAAATCTACATCTTTAATCATGTTTATATTTGTTAATCCTTTTAACACAGGTCTTCCTTTACCAAAGCATAAGCACCCCTAGTTGTACATTAGACATATCAGAGTATCCATTTCATAACTACCCAGTGCCGGACCTAGGCAGGGGCAGGTAGGGCACTTGCCCAGGGCCCACTCTTATTAGGGGCCCACCTTTAATCCATTTGAGCAACATTTTTCAGCATTTTTTATTTAGAATGGTAATAAATTTTTGGTTGTTGAGAAAGAAAAAGTTAGCATTAACTAATAAATAGCTTCCTTTGTTAGCTATATTGCTAAGAAAGTTAGCTTTAACTTTTAATTAACGTGGACATTATATTAGCATTTTAAAGCAAAACATAATATTAAATGATATTGTGTTTATTTGTGTTTCTCCTTTTTTATTTTTAAATTACTTGCTATTTATAAAAATATAATTATACATTAATAAATAATTTAATTTTGTAATTTTCATTATACTTTACCACATGTAATAATTGTTGGATTTGCATTCTTGTAGAGGTTCACATAAGTTTAGTTATAATAAGATTAAATCAAATAATTTAAGTTACCCAATTCAAAGACTACATAAACATTTCATTTATTATAAAAATTTGTATAATTCTATTAAACATTTTGTGATATTTAAATAATAATAAAAATTATTTGATAATTAAATAAGATCGTAAATATGTGTTTGATTGTTTTCTTATAAATAAGTTGTAGCATTAGATTACTACATTTACCATTTGTTAATTCCTATAAAAGAATTTTTTATTAAAATATCACTAATGTTAATTAAATTCAAAAGTTACTAAAAATATTTGATTTAATAATTTAGACCTTTATCTAGTTGCTTGACAAAATAATATTTGAAAGATATTATTAGCCGTTGTTATGATCGTTTAATATTTTGTTGAATATGTAAACTTATAAATTGGGTCACTTATGTATAAATATTAAATTTTAATAATAAAAATATCTTTTTAAAGTTTATATGTTTTATATTTCTAATTTATTGTGTCTTTTTTTTTTACTTCCCCAAAGGCTTATAAAATGTTAGGAACGGCCCGACAACTACCTAACATTCTTTTTAGGATTGGGTAAGAATTAACTCAAATGTTGACGATGTACGAAATGATTAGCCTAGTGTACACTATGGCACACATAAGTTGCCAACTGCAAACAAATACAGGACGTTTATCATTTCTTCCCTTTCTTTCTCACTTGTTGGACTTTTTTTCTTACTCAACTTGAAATGTCCTGTAAGTGGAATGTTAATTGACTTCACTTTATATATAGTGAACCCCTCAAGTACTTTCTTAATGTGTCATTTGTTATAAAAACTTCTTGGAATGATCTGAAGTTATCATTATTTCAGTGATTTACTTTGTTATTCCTAAATCTTTTATGGTGAATGATTTACTTAATACCTTATTAAATGCAATAACCTTCTTCTTAACATGCCTAATAATCAATGCATCATCAACATATAGTAGAAGTATAATGAAGTCACCACCAGTTACTTCTTCATAAAGACAAAATGGTTGGTGTTAGTTTTCTTAAAGTAATGTTCAGCTATAAAGGAATCAAACTTCTTGTATCATTGCCTTGGTGCTAGTTTTTAACTATAGAGGCTCTTTTTCAATCGGCACACCAAATGTTATTCTCTTGAAACTACAAAGCCCTTAAGTTACTCTGTATAAATATCCTTTTCTAGGTTTTGATATAGAAATATTATCTTGAGATTGAGTTGTTCAATCTTTAAGTGTAAACTAATAGCTAAACCAAGACCTACACATTCAAATGACCTCTTTACCACAGGTGAAAAGATCCCTTCAAAATCAACTTCCTTTTCCTAATTGCAACTTTTAATAACAATTCTAGCCTTATACCTTGGTTATGGATTGTTCTCCTTAGCTTTTTAGCTTGTACACTCACTTGTTCTTTAAGGCTTATCTACCTTAAAGGCACTCTAGTAGATCATAAGTATGGTTTTCGTATAATTATTGCATCTTTTCTTATATGGCTTCAATAGTTTTTCTTTTTGAACATCAATTATGATTTTATTGTAGTTCTGAGGCTTCTTTTTAGTAATGAGTATGCAATACTCATTAGGAAGATATCTAGTATATGATTGTCTTTCTTTAGTTAATCTCTAAAAGGGGTTGTTCTATAGGTTCTAGCTCAATAGACTCTACAGGAATTATGCCATTTATCTTAGTTGATGAAAACTCCTCTGTTAAAGACTCAATGTGATTAGGCACATTATTAACTTGATCATGATTGATTTTACTGCTTTGTCCCACTAGATTATGATGTATCATAGGTCATGAATTATGATCATAGTAGGTGCTAACCTTATGCTTAGGTTTTCCTTTTCCTTCTTGAAATCTTAGATGGTTTAATCTTTGAAAAATAAAACATCTCAACTTCTCACAATCTTCTTATTTACTAGGTTCCACAATTGATAGCCAAATTCTTCTCATGATGAGTTCAAGATATATGCACAATTTTATCTTTAAATCATATTTAGGGCATTCATCCTTAGGGATATGAATCTTTCTTTCCTGTCCATACTTCATCTATGATAACTCCATCTAAAGGACCTGAGGGAGAGTAGTTAATAATATTAATGATTGTCTTTACAACTTCTCCCAAAATGACTGAGGGAGATTGGCATAAGAGAGTATGAATAAGATCCTTTTCTTAATGGTTTAGTTTATTCTCTCGACTATGCCATTTAATTATGGTGTTTTCTCGAGCTAGATGCTAAATGACTTGTAATACGCTTTAAATAGGTCATGGTACTGTCCATTATCATTCTCTCTGACACATTCAATTTTTTTTTGTCTATCTTGTAATCCACCTTGGCAAGAAACTCTTTAAATGCCTTGAGTACCTTTTTTTTTTACAAAAACACCTAGACCTTTTTTAAGTGATCATCGATAAAAAAAATAGAACATAATTCATCGCAATTAATTTTTCTATCATTGAGTAAACATTATAATGTACCAAATCAAGAACATGTTTTCTCCTATATGGCTAACTAGTTATGTGAAATAAAACTATATTGTTTACCAGCCAAACAATGAGTGTGTGATTAAAATGTTTTACCTTTCATATTAGGAAGGAGTTCTTTATGAGTGAGAATTTGCAAATCCTTCTCACTCATATGTCCTAAACTCTTATGCCACAACATCAAGTATGAGTTATCATAGGACACATTAGTTTATCCTTTACATAAGTTTTCTTGTGTAACATATGGTTAACCTTCCTTTCTTCCTCTCATGGTGATCATGTTGTTACTTGAAAGTTTCCATCTTCTTGCGCAAAATTAGTTTATATAGCTAGCATCGTTGAGCTTTTTGGAAGAAATAAGATTCAAGAGTATATCAAGAATATGTCTTACATCTTTCAATTTGAGTTTACACATATTTTTAGTCATTAAGATGACATTGTTGATCTATACGATCTTACTGTTTAGTTAATTCTCATCTTAACTGTACCAAAATCATCTTTTTGATTTATTGAGAAAAACTCTCCATACGGGGCTATATAAAAGGAGACGCTTTAATGAGGAAAATATTATCATAATCTTTTACAATGGTTACACTCTTCTCTTCTTTCTCTTTTTGGTCTTCTAGTTTGGCTTAAAAGTCTCATTCTTTTAATCTCCCTTGAGATTTTAACATTATAATTTCTTATAATTAGGCTTACTGTAATAATAATAGTTAATTATTGGGCATGATTTGGACTGCCCTCTTGACTTATCAAAACCTTTACTTTTATCATTCCATAGGTCTCACTTCTTCCTATGTTCTCAACTCAGATTATGCTAATACACCATGCTCCTTCCTTTCTCTTAGATTTTTCATTCAATAAGTTGTTAGCAACAGTTTCTATAATGAGTTTTCCTCCTGGGATCATGTTACTAAGTGTGAAATAAGAGCATTATAACTTTCAGATAATAAATTGAGAAGTAGCAAGGTCTATAACTCATTATTATTCTTTATCTGGATCTTTATTAGTTGATTTATGAGCCCCTTGAAGTTTTTTACTTGATCATACATTGATCATCCTTATACTCTAACTTCATACATTGATCATCCTTATACTTTAACTTAACCAAGCATCTTACTA
This sequence comes from Erythroxylum domingense, assembly GCA_025594535.1. Lineage (NCBI taxonomy): Eukaryota > Viridiplantae > Streptophyta > Magnoliopsida > Malpighiales > Erythroxylaceae > Erythroxylum > Erythroxylum domingense. The sequence goes on from JANQBM010000003.1 coordinate 14,343,770, forward strand.
AGTGAGCTTTGATTTGAGGCATGTTTTTTTTTTAATCATGGATTTTAGTTTCATCCACATTCATATGCATTGTTGTATATTAACACTTGCTTGAATAAGTTTTTATTAATGAAATTATTAATCATGGTCATCACCTTTTAGTTTAGGAGCTCTGATCTTTTGTCAGTTTTTCCCTCTAGCTTATTCTCATTTGTGATTGGCTCATATAGATGTTTGTAATATAAATGGTCCTCCATCGTCGACTTTTAATAGGAGTAATTTTTCACAATAAGTTTGAACATGTCACCTTCGTAAGTAATGGTACCCTCCACTTTAAATCATATGAGAAAAATGACTCTTTTACATGAAAACTCAAATACCATTGTTAGGAAAAAGGTAATAAAGTGAAAATTATACTTTTCGCTTTTTGTATGATTAAAATAGGCACTAAAAAATAATATGAAAGTAAGTAAGAGAGTAGAAAGAGAACAACATAATTTTAAAAGGAAAACCCTCCAATATAAAAGAAAAAACTACAAGATCAGAGGTCCATATGATCTTCCACTATAATATAGTACGATTACAATGATTTCTTCTCTAGCTTAAACTAAAGGCTAACTCAAATGCTCACACTATTTAGGATGGATTACAATCTTGCACCAGCTTACAATTTGTAGTGGATCACTAACATACTCAAGCTTAAGAAATTGGAGATATTTCTCAATCTCTTAACACTCTAAAGTAGCTCTCACTTATGTTATGAATGAAATTGATGAAACACATCTCTTCTCCTCTATTTATAATAGTCTTATGAAGTGTTTCAAGGTTTTTCAATAAATGCTAAAGATTTCTAATGTTTAAAAATATTTTCCTATACATCAATTTGAATTCCTAATGAAGACTCCAATTCAAATGCATATCTAATCCATTGAAGTCACTTAAGGAATTCCATGACTAATAAATATTTATTAACCCACAATTATAGAGGGATCCAATAGAAGTATGTCATGCCTAATTAAAATTCAACAGAATATGGAAAATGGAAAAGGATTAATTGTATGTTATATTATAGAAATAAAATTGATTTTTAAGGAATTAATAGAAGATTATCTGTATACTTTCAACTTCTAAGGAGTTGTGAGGCAAAAATTTGGAGAAAGTAATGGGCTATTGAAGTATTAGTTATAGAGAGAAATAAGTTTAGTTGCGAAGGGATCAGTGAGTGTAGTAGCTTGATACACTAAATTGAAAAGGTTATGTGATGAGCTAAATTGTGTTCAAATTATACCTTGTTTTACATGTGAAGCTAGTAAGGTGGTTGTTAAATTTTTTTAATAAAACTAGATTGTTACAATTTGATGGGTTTAGATGAATCATATGAAAAAATACAGAATCTGATCCTTCTTATAGATCTTTTACCTTCTATAAACAAAGCATATTTAATAGTTTTACGTGTAGAGAAATAAAGGAAAGTTCACAATAGGATAACTGATGGACATGAGAATGCAACTATGCTTATTAAATATAAGAATGGGAGAGGAGATAAATGTAAGGGTAGTGGAGGAAAAAGGAAAAAAACAGAGCTTTATGAAGAATGAGAATAAGTATTACTGTGATGCAAAGGGACATCAGAAAGAAAATTTCTTGAAGTTACATATATACCCTGAATGGTATAAGGTCTATAAAAATTAAGGAGGATAGAACCATACTAGAGTAGTTACTCTTGTAGATAAAACACTCTTAAATGATTAAAAAAAAGAAGTACAAATGATATTTTGACTTATAAGAAAGAAGTGCCTAATAACTACATATAGTAAGACATGATGTAGATTTTTGAAGAAAAAGGAGTGAAAAAAGCAACTTATACCAAATATATAGATTGTACGGGTATTGGTCACTCACTTAAATCTTCTTTTCTTGATCTCATGAATAAAAGATTTTGGATAGTAATATAAGAACAATCAATCATATGTGATCATATATTAATCTTTTTCATAAAAATATGTATAGAAAATTTATTTATTCATCTAATGAAACTCACTATTTGGTAACTCATCAAGCCTTATGAAATTGTCACCTCAAATCACCTTATATATTCCTAAGTTTAGTGACAGTTTGTTATCTACTAACAAACTAACCAAGACATCAAATATCATAATCTTTTTTTTTCTTTTTTCTTTTGTTTTATTAGATAGGACTAAGTAACTAATTGAGTAATAACTAAAGAGAGATTGATGGGCACTTTACCTTTTACATTCAAGTTTAGTACAAACTATGTATCTGTTTCTTATAGTAGGATGTATGAAGTTTTTGTCAATAATAAGAATAGAAAAAATTCTTATGTTTTGTGGCATCAAAGATTAGGACAACTTTGATATATAGAGAATTGCAAAAACATAGTTCCTAAAAATTGACATAAAAAGAAATGAAAAGATCATTAATCTACAGAATCGTAACATTAATATACTTTTGTAGTCAACACTATAACTTAGACAATAATAGGCTAAAATACATTTAACTTATTACCCCCTTTGACCACCAGTCAAAAGAGCTTAAAATTCAAAAGGACTTTTTTACCCCTATATTATGATAACATCACCATAACTATACATGTTGCATTTTTGTCCAAAATACCCTTTTAGTCTTTTTTTGGACTAAAATAACATTAAACCCCTATATTTTTTTGCTTTATTTCATTATGCCTTCTATTTCAAAAATAAAAATTATTTTAAACATGAATTACATTTTGATCGTTAATAAATAAAAAAGGAAAAAATTACTAAAAATATTATTGTTCTCATAATTGTATTTCATGATCATTAATTTATGGAAAAAAGAAATATCAACATTTTTAATGGTAATTGTTCTCATAATTGTACTTCATGATTGTTAATTTATGGAAAAAATAAATATCCACATTTTAATGGTGACATTTTATTTTATTATTGTTAATTATTTCTTTTTCTAAAATTTTGGAATCGAGGTCTAACTATCCAAGGGTACTCAATGGGCCTCGTTTTGCAATAGTCGGCCATTAGATTGTATCTAATTGCTATGCTCTCGTAAACCTTTAGACTTCTATATAAAATTGCTAAGAGTCCACTCCGGAAAGATTTTTATAAAACTTTTATTAATCTCTTTAGCTTTCCACAAAAGTTTTAAATTAGATGTTTCTCTTTGATTTTACAGTAGTTCCATGATAGAATGGTATTATAATTCAAGTTAGTAGCTTACATATTGCCTTTTACGTTCAACTACCTTTCAACCGACAACTTTGGAGCCTATTGATCTCTTTCTTCATTCATTATGCACGAAAAAAGATAGTTTTCTCTTCCTAGTAATAAATTTATTTTTGAAACAAAATTAAAATAAAATATCACAATTTTTACATTTTATAGAGCAAAAGGGAAACATAAAACTGGTGATAGTTTATTTTATTATTTTTATTATTTTTTAATTTTTGTTTCACAAATAAATTTTCTTTTTTTAAAATTTTCATAAATTAACAATTATGAAGACAATGGTATTTTCAGTAATTTTATCCTTTTTATTTATTAAAAGTCAAAATGTAATTTATGCTTAAAATAATTTTTATTTTTGAAATAGGTGGCATAATGAAATAAAGCAAAAAAATAGGGTTTTAATGCATTTTAGTCAACAAAAGTCTAAAAGGGTATTTTTGTCCAAAAATGGAGCACGTACATTTATGGTGATGTCATCATAATACAAAAATAAAAAAGGGACTAATAAGTCCATTTTTTAAATAGAGGGGCATAATGTATGTATTTTGGCCAAAATAATATAAAGGAAAATGGAGTTTAAATTTATTATATGTTATTTTATATTTTATAGTCAATTAATTAGTTGTATTTTAATATATCATTATTATTTTAATTAATAAAGGCACTTTTTATCTTTATATTGTTTAATTATATTTAATGTTTTAATATTAAAGGTAAAATCTTTATAATAATTACTATATAATTGAAATTATAATAAAATCATAACTATAAGATTTTATTTGCATTTATGTATTATTTATCAATTGTTTTTAGTTATAGTTTCATTAAAATGGAATATTGAAAGTTATAGTGACTGTTTACCAATTATTGAAAGAATGAAGTCTGTTATGGCTTGGCAAAACTGCTTCCTCTCTTATGTGGCTCGACTTACACTCAATAGTCTGCACACATATTGGATTGCTTATGTTGCCTTACCTGAAAAAGGTATCAATGAGCCGGAAAGAATTATGATATCCTTTCTTTGGACGAGTCAAGTAGGAAATTCCATAAAAGCTCGAGTGAAATGGCAGGAGGTTACGATGCATATAAAAAACATGCTGGTCTTGGGATTATTCCAATCTCTAATATATAGAAAGTTTTAATATGTAAAAGGTTATGGAAGTTATACACTGATAGTAATGCCTTATGGACAAAGGGGATACACGAAATATATTTAAAAAACTCCAACTTTTGGCAGGTGGATTACTCTCAGGAGGACTCCTAGATACTAAAACAGATGATGCAACTACGTGATACCCTCTACCCGCATATCAAACACACAATCGACAATGGAGAAAAAACATATGTGTGGTTTGATAATTGGATGGACATTAGTTCCCTTATTTCCTCTCCTAAATTTCAGAGGTTACAAAACTGAATGCCCTTATGTCTAAAAGTATCTTCTTTGATGGCCAATGGAGAATGGCAAGCTAACTTTAGAGGTTCCATATCCCTTATGGCTCACTTTCCGCTACTTTCTAATACAATCAAGGAGGATCATATTACACGTAAGCTTACAGCAGATGGTCTATTAACGCAATGGTGGTCCTATGGTTCTCCTTTTTTATGGAACAATACCATTAGTCTTAAAGCAGCCTTCCTCACTTGGCTAGTTATTAAGAATCGACTTCAAACTATAAATCAATGGCACAGTAATGTTGATGACTTATATGTTCTTTTTAACTTGGCTTCTAAAGATTGCGATCATCTTTTCTTTCAATGTAATTATTCTAAAGCTATCTGGAGTTGTATTATGCATTTGTTACCCGCTCAATATTGCAAATATTATTAGGAGTTCGTATTGTAGTGGGTAATTACCAAATCAAGGAAAGGAGCTCCAAATGCAGTCCTCTTTACTACTACCTTCTCAATGTCCATATATAACATTTGGAAAGAAAGAAATGGTCGCAGATTCACTATCGTAAAGGAAGAGAAATACCAACTAGCTGACATAACTATCAACCTAATTTAAGCAAGAATTTTTGCCAAAGATGCACAAAGATTCCTCTCAACTGACATGAAGAGAAAATGGCAACTCTAATTTTTCTGAATCTTCTCATTTTGATAAGCTTTTCTGACTATTTTCCTTGGTTATCATGTAATGTAGAGTAGTCTTATTTTTATATTTAAACTCAATGTAATGGTTTAATAGTTTCATTTATGGTAATTCATCATTCATTTACCAAAAAAAGATGGAATATTGATAAAAACAATAAAACGAGCACATATTATGTTTCTTTCTTATAAAAAAATAATTTATATCTTAAATTAAAGTATAGTGATTCTAATGTATAGGTGCTTATTACATAATAAGTTTACTTGATTGGCCCGATTATAAGGATCCTAAATGGAATATTACTTATATGTCTTTAAATATCTTTGTTATGATAGTTTTGTAATTGATCCTTATATTTAAGATTACCGAGCTACCTCATATAGGAATTATTATATTTTGATGCTACTTATGACCTATTTTATTTATGATATATAGTATAAAATATATGGAGATGGTTGAGTAAGTCAATAAAGGATTCATTAATCTAAAGTAATAAGGGAGAATCTTATATTGTTCTTGATTAGTAGTAATTTAAAGAATTCTATAGCCATAGTGAATTAAGATTTGAAAAGATATTTTCAAACATCAACTATAATCAGTTACTAATTAGAATGAATGAACATAATTAATTTAAATAGAGTAAACACCAATTTTATTCTTTATGTTCAATTAGAATATTAAATGACAAAATGATTAACTTATACATTATAACCATACATAGCCAAGTTAAGTCAAATCACTTTGATATTCCTAATATTTGGTTACTTATGACATGTTGCTAAACATTAATCTTGTTCTATGATTATAAATTTTTTAATTAGGGAATTAGATATAAATTAAAAAAAATTATTTGTCTAATTTTAATTTTAATTTATAATCATTTTTAATATATTAAGAACCTGATAGGTCACATATAAAAAAATTTTTAAAAGAAAAAATTAATTTAAATTAAGTTGGACTTAATTATGATGTTTGAGAAACTTTAGTGATTAAAATGAAATATTTGATTTTATTAAGATTAAGTTATAATTATGATTGAGTTAGACTTCATTTGTAATTGGAAGTTTAATTTTAATTAGTAGTGTCCTTTTCTATAAATAGGAAAAAGGTATAAGGGAGCTAGCACTCCTGTCTTTCCTCTTAAAATGTTTAAAGTGTTTCCTCTGATTTATGGATATTATTAGAGGCTAAACATATGAATAGCTTTTGGTTGGCAGTTTGAGAAGAAAAGTTCTATAGGATTTTGAATAAGGTATTTTTCAACCCTTTTATTTATAATTATTTTTTCAAGTTATTTGATAAAATTAATTTTACTATGCTTATAATTCGATTATAGTTGATTTCTCAAAAGTGATATTAGAGCCATTAATTATTTAACTTGGTTTAAATTGCTTGGTCATTATTGATTTAATAAATTTAAAGGTTTAAAAGCATTATTTTATTGTTTTGCCTAACATATATTATGGTTTTGTTTTTGTTTATTGAAACAAAATTACATGCCTTATTAACTTACCTGCTTGTGTTAGGTTTATGAAAAAAACACAAAGTTTGTATATTGTTGAGCAAGTTTTAACTCTATAAAACCCTCAATATTCCACAAGTGCATGGGTCATAAGCATAATGGTTGACATGTCGATCCCACGAGAAATTTGTGAACTAATTGAATCCTAACTTCTAAGGTTTAAAAATTATAATTAAAATGAAAATAAAAGTGACCAGAAAATAAAGTAATTGAATATGGATCGATTGAAAATGAAATTCTAAAATTAACACAAAGAAATCAAAATTAAACACACCCATTTAACAATCAAGAAATCACACAAGATAGGATTAATCAATTATGAGAATATGGGATTTATCCTATTGTCAATTGTTACTTTAATTATTTTTGAGTTAATGGGTATTGATCCTAAACTTTCAAAAGGTTGATTATGCTCTCTCTAGACCTAATCATTAGACCCTAAATCATAATCCCTAATTGAATCCAATGTTCTAAAATTGCAATTTCTCAACTAACAAATATCCCACAGTTCAATTAGTTTTTAAGCACTCTAATAAACAATCGGGTCCTGACACAAGATCTCTTGTCATATAATTATCGATTTTATTGTTTATGTGATCTATTAGGTTGTTAACTCTCACTACCAACCTAATCATGTTATTATTGCTTCACTCTCTCAATTTATTACTGAAGTGTGAAAAAATGACAAAAAATCACAATACCTAACACATTAACATTAAAAGAAATCAAATCACAATTGATTCAAGAACAATTTCCAAATGAAGTTCAGAACATCCTTAAACAAATAGTCATCATCCTCATATCCATCTGTCACATTAAATGAAATAAACACAAAGATGAAATGAGAAATTAACTTGGAAAGGATGACTTAAGGTGACTGCAGCAGCTCCTTCTCTTCTTCTTCTTCTCTCCTCTTTTCTCTTCTTTCTCCTCCTTGGCTCTTTCTTTAATTGGTAAGATGAAGGCTCCTTAATAAGGTCCCTCCTCTTTCCTTTTATAGTGTTTTTGCCTTTTAATATTAAAAAAATAGGTTTTACTTAGGCCAAAAAGTCCAAAACAATCATCCAAAAAAAGAAATGGAAGCAGATCACCACGTCTGCGTCGCACCTGCAAGGATCGTGGCAGATATATCATGATCGTGGCCTACCTGCCACAATCATGATCTACTTGTCATGATCGTGATCCATGAAATTAGCTTCTGTCATGATCGTGGCCCATTCAATCATGAATGTGGCCATGTTTGGGCTGCTTCTGTCATGATTGTCACCCCAAGTCTTCCTCCAAGCTTTCTCCAAACTTCTCCGATCTTCTTTACCTGATCTTAAACACTAACAAACACATCAAAATACCTCAAACACACAAAATTAAAGCTCTATGACATGCTCTAAACTACATAACATTCAAAAACACAAACATATAATCACACTAACACAATTCTAAACCTGAACATGCACAAATCATCTAATTAACTATAAAACATACTAAATTACCTACTAAGATTGGGATAAGTAATGGAATGTACCCATCAATAGATGAACCTCCAAGACATGAAGTTACTTGAGATTTAATCAATCAGTTCAATCTACATTGCCTCGAAGTAGTCTATCAACAATGTTTAAAAACTATTATAGAATCATTAGTTAAACTCAGTTATCGTGGACCTAATCTTCTAATGATTTTTGCCTACAAGACTCTACTAGCTACTGACTCTCTCTAACTCATCAAACAAATGGAAGAATAATTTTCAACTACCACTGGCGTATTCACGGTCTTATCTACCGAATGGAAACAATCCATCTGTCAACAACTACAACACTACCCAGCTAACCAATGTACTTATTGTCCTCCACCTCAAAAGAAAATGATGATAATTTTTCTGATGAAGTAATTATTGAAGATTGAATAGTGTTGGTTGTAATTATTGTCGGTTTTAATCATCACCATGTAATCATTAAAGTACGTCGACCATGTGGATTTGCTACCCAAAGATCCAGTTGAAGGTAAGGCGATGCCAAATTACTTAAGCAATCCACCACGCTCCATTTGTGCAGCCCATACTGCATAAGCGGTGTTTCATTCTCACATTGATTAATCTAGGATTTGAACCTGCGACATGAGGTTGACTCAAAGGTTGCCTGGTAGCTCTGATACCACTTTGCTACCCAAAAATCGAGTTGAAGGTAAGGCAATACTAAATTACTTAAGCAATCTTAACCCAATCTAAACATAAACTAATCGGGATAATAGTATGTCTGAATACTTAAGGATGTCTACTTTGGTGAAAATTGGATAGCTACTGAATACCTTTATGAAAATTTCTCTTTCTTTTACGAACCTTTCTTTATAATTCTTGTAGTGATAAATCCATTGGGGAATTCAACTAGGCTGTGTAAATTTGTTAAATAAATTGTATCTATAAGGCTGCTCTAAAAAACAGATAGGTGGTGAGTGGATTTGCTTCAGATAAAATAATGGCTTTTGGTCCATACTTTCTTCTATTTTGCGGATAATATTGAAAATTTTTTTTGTTCTTCAGTCTATCCATTAAGGGCTTGAAAACAATCATAAAAGATATCTAGAATAATCTGCTTCATTTCTTCTTTTAGGGCTTTTGTGGGTATGGCATTGATTTTATCCATATTGATGGGCTTACCCAGTGGTTTCATTCTGGGCTCAAATGGTTGCTTTTCTAGGGCTTGTTTATATTGGGGTTTGAGTACAAGATTTCTAAATTCTGCCAATATTTTTTCTGCTTCGGAGCGAGTAGTATAACTTTTATGAATAATTGAAGATTTACCAATGATATAAGTTGAAGCTTTATGCCATTCGTCATAAATACCAGTCATGGGTGCATTAAAGATGACATAGGTTTTGGCTTCTTTAAAGTCTTCTTGTTTCTCTGATAAGCTTGGTTCGGGTTTGGTTATTGAAGAACTAGGTACATTGGATGCTTGAGTGATTTGTTGGGGAGTGATAGGTTGAATGGTGGGAAATTTTTATTTTTCAAGGAGTTGGATGGTGGAGCGTAGTTAGTTAATTTCTTTAGTCACTATTCCCACTTATTGCTGAAGTTCCAATAATTCTGCTTACTTTTTTGTAAGTGAATCCTTTAAACTTAAGATAGCTGCTTCCATTCTCTTGTCAATGTATCTAGAAGACTGTTAACAATAGATGTAATATACTGGATTTGAAAATTATATTGGGTTAATTCCAATTGCCATTGGATTAGTCTTCCCCGATTATAATTGTATTTTATGTTATATTTGGTAAATCCACATAAATACTTTGAATTTGTCTGAATTAGAAATTTGACAGGTAATAAATTCACTTTTCACTTGCATAATGTTTTAAGACATGCTAATGTTTCCTTTTCATGAATTGGATATTTCCTTTTCGTGGGATTGAAAGTCCCATTGATATATTTGCATAAAAGATATTTCCTGAAGTTGGGTGGTTTAGCCAGTAGGCAGCCAGCCCATGTATCCATACTTGCATCAATTTGTACAAGCAATTTGTCTTTGTTAGAATAATTATATAATTTTGGTAAACGTTTACAAAGATTTTTTAATAATTTAACATTATTAGTATCTGCATCAGTCCATATCCATTGTCTTTTTGTACTATATTTTATTTGTAAATTTTTTCATGTTTTTGCTAAATCTTTTAAAAATCCTTGATCAGAAATATAATTTAGTAATCCTAAAAACTTTTGTACTTCAGTAATATTTTTTAATTTATCGGGAAAATGTTATAGTTTTTCAAGAATATTGGGTTGTAATTTAAGAAATCCATTATAAAATTCTATACCTAAATATTCGATATTTCGTTGTGCTAGTTTAATTTCATTTTACTAAGGATTAATCCTTTCTGCTGACATCTAGATAACACATATTTTACTTTTT
>JANQBM010000003.1:14372075-14390113 GCA_025594535.1 Erythroxylum domingense
AAATATAATTATTCATTAATTAAAATATTATAATTAATTAATTAATTACAATATAATTAATTAAAATATTATTAATAATTAATTAACTATAATATAAATAATTAAAATATAATTCATTCATTAATTAAAATATTGAAACTAATTAATTAATTAAAATATATTTAGTTAATTAAAATATAATGAATTACAATATAATTCATTAAAATCTTATTATTAATTAATTAATTAATTAGTTACAATATAAAATTAATTATAATTTTTAATTAATCAAGATATTGTAATTAATTAATTACAATATAATTAATTAAAATATAATAAATTTTTATTTCTCAATATTTTTTACAAATCAATTACTGTCAATGATAATGATAATCATTCATTCCTCTTAACCATCCATCATAATTATAATAATAATATCCATTCTCATTTCTCATTATATTCATTCTTATTCTTGTTAACATTCTTCCATGCGAACCAATCGCCTATTTAACATGCAATTTGATTATACTTCTATTTTTTTGTTATAATTTTCAATTTTTCTTTTTAATTAATCAAAATATTGCAATTGAAAATTTATTCATTTAAATCAGTTTTATTGCTGAGAAATTATTAATTTTAAACTATACAATCACCAAATTATGATATTCTTCTCATGTGATATATCGGTAAATTGTTTTTGATTAATTACTGGTCAGTGTAAAGCTAAGGAGGTAAAATATGAATAAAATCATTGGACAACAGAGTTATGCAACTTTCTGTATGGTTCAAACTAAAATAACAAAAAGGGACCATCAAATGTTCACCCGAGTTAGAATGTCCCGTCTTTCTGGCACCCACATCTGACTCTGTCAGATTTGGCGGATCGGCACCATCCGATCTGAATACCCTACCACTAGTCAAAGCTAGATTTCTCAAATATTAGAAGATTCGATGAGGTGACCTTGTGGCCCCACTTTTCTACTACACGTGGGTATATAATATAACCCCACGAAGCAAAATACGCAACATAACACAAACGAAAGTTAAAGTTTCTGTTCTCTGTACTTCCCTTCTTCTTTCTTTTTTTTTACATGTTTATAGAATGAAGAAGTTGGGTTGGAATTTGGAAATGATGAGCTTGCTTAAAGATCAAGTTAGCTTATTAATAAAGATATTCGAATCAGTCCCCACAGTCAATCTCTATCTTTTCTCTTTCTCAATGCTTTGGCGTTTCGACGAACCTAAAGAGGAAAAAGTTGAAAACTTTCCATCATAAATAAACTATACCATACCATGAGCTAAAATGGGGCTAGATAAATTTCTTTTATCTCAAAAAATACAAAATACTAGACCAATGTTTATGTAGTTCCACCATGTTCCCGCACAGGTAGTTAGTGCCTCACAGCTTTAAATGCACAGTACAAATACTGTTTTAATATATAAGTGGAACATAAATGCCCATTGACAACGTTATCTTTTGTTTTCTAACGTTTGCCTTTGTGGCAAAAATAAAAATAAATAAATGAAAGGAAGCATGTCATCTCTTAGGGAACCGTCAAAGATTATTGTTATCTTGGGGAAGAAAACATACTTAGCATGATCAGACACATTCCACTTGTGTATTCGAATCCAGTGGCTTAGTGGAGGCCGGAGACCTTTGTTTCTCTGGGTTATAGCGTTTTGTACAGAGTCAGCCACCAATTCTAGTGTTTACAATACAGAAAATCACAAGTTAAATTTAATTTTTTATGTTACTTAATTAATTATCACATTGAATAAAATTTTTAATCATACCCAATTAGAAATGAAAATTTTAGTAGTTTTGGTAAGAGAGGTAAAGTTTGATTGATAAGGGCATTCTTTATATACTTGGATTTGACATTATATTTTATTTAAGGAAAAGGTATAGTATTACATAAAAAATATCAACATTTTAGTGTATTATGAGTAAATGAAATTTTGTTACTTTAATTCATATGTTGCGCTCGTACGGTTTAAGTTTTGATATTTTAGAAGTTAAGAAAATGGATAATTGTTCATCTTCTTTTCAACAAAAACTTATAAGGAATTTTTTTATATAAGTTATAGAAACTTTTTTTTGGGTCATTAAGAGATATTTGATTGTCTGACTATATCAAACAGTTGATAATCATATTTGGTAGGAGCATTTTGCTCAAAAGGTTCAAAAATTAAAGGACGAAAGGACGTTTGTGTTCAAAAGTTATTATAAATTATTTAAATTGTCATTTTTTGTTATTGCTTTCTCTCATCAACACTAGTACCCTAAATTTCAACTTGATTAATAAGTTAATATATTAGAATAATGAACTTAATTTAATTAATATAGAGAAAGAAAGTAGTAGTAGTAATATTTATTATTATTATTATTATTATTATTATTATTATTATTATTATTATATTTTCTATGTTTTTTTATTAGAGTTGTAAACTTAATTTTGTGAAATGAAAAAATATACGGGAGCACAACATCTTGTTAAAAAGTGTGAGACACAACACCCTTCTAATAGTGCTAATTTGAAATTAAAATCCTAAGTTAAATATCTAAATTCTAATTTTTTATAAAAATATCCAAAAAATTTATAATATAATACTCATGTCTTTATAAATCATTTTTAAGTCATACTTTTATTAGTCATTTTATACATAAACAACTAATATTAAAAATTTTTTATCAAATATCTTTAAATAAACAGTTGATATGATTCACTGCCAGCTAACCACTGATAGAATCAGCTAACAGCTAATGCAATCGAATAATTACTAAACAAAGCCTTTATTCATCTCTTACTATAAAATAATGGTGAAAACTAAAATAAAATTATTATATATTTTGATTACAACATTCTAAAATTCTTTTATAAGAAGGAGATCAATACTTGATAATCCAAAGTAGATTTGTAATAATTCCAAAACGTTAAGAAAAAGGCTGACAAAGTGAGAAAGGAGTGAGAAGCGAGATTAGATCTTTTGTTCTGGTTATGATATTCCTATAACGTTATATTAAATCTTATCTATATATTTACATGAATATTATATAAATATATGGATGATATTTAATAGAATATAATTGAAACAGAATAATTGGAACAGAAGATTTGATGCAACGAGAAACTTATTATATTTTCATGCACGTCCTGTGACCAGAAGTAGTTTCCAAATAATGGACATGTTTGATTTCATGAAATGGTAAAGTAGTTTCAATTGCAATAAACGTATCTGGTCCTTAAAATTTAAAGGGAATCAACATTTTTTTTTGGAAACAAAAATTGATAATGTTTAACAAAATGGAACATTATTGAATCTTAAGATGAGAGTTAAAATCATTTATTTTGTTGTTTTGGGAAACCGTATTAAAATTTCAGGCCTTCTAGGGATAGTGGATTTCGTGGAGGCGGAGAATATAAGGTCAAAACGTCTTGTGTTTGAATCTCTTATTTACACTCTTTTGATCGAGTCTGTAATACAGGGTTTGTCTAGTACGAAATACTCAATTAGTATAATTTGTAGACAATTACGTTAATCCGAAGATTTACTTAATATACATTCAAAAAATAATGACTGTGAATCCTTTTATTAAAAAAAGTATTAAAATTTCAATCATATTTATTTTATTATATATACAAAAAAGAATCATTTTGAACACAATTAGGGAGGGCAATTATTAATCAATTGATAATAATTTAAATGGGATCATGGGTATTAAATATTGTGAAGGAATCAATCCTCAGCTGTGAAAATAACGTCACCCTGAACTAAAAATAATAATTTCTCCAACAAAGTAGCGGCAGAATCATTTTAATCAGTAAAACGGATGGACGCTATACTTCCACGTCGAGTCCATACTTTTTGTTTGTTGCTTTATCAAAATTCTTTCTTTTTTTTTGTTTTAATTCTCAAAACTACACACACACCATTCTCGTGGAAAAGATGCCATAAAAAATTATACAACAAGAAACCGCGTTTTATCATTTTTTTTACTTTATAAATCTCTTAATTTAATTTATCCTTTATGCCTGGGTTAGGGTGTACTGGAGTTATACTTGAGAAATAAATATAATCCCTCCATTCACGGAATGATTTTTTTTTTACTTTTTATATTTGAGAATGCACGAATTTTTTAGAAAGATTTAAAGATGATAACTAGAATTCAAAGCCTTTCTTCTATCTTATGTTTCACTCCTACCTATCTAATTAACAAAAGCAATCAGAATCGGAGTTAATAGAGAAATCATACATTTCAATCTTGATGGAAACTTAGGATCAAGTATTCCAAATTCATGAGTAGCGATGAATAGAAGATTTTGATCGTCATAATTACACTTATGGGATGAAATGGTAAGTTCAATTCAATCAAAACCTTGGAACTATGCTCTGAATTTAAAGAGTTGAATGTCAATGGCATCCAATTTGCTTAGTTTTCTTATCAACATCAATCGTTATGTTTGTGGGCCACAGGCTTAAAATCAAATTATTGAAAAGTTCAATCCTCTTTACTTCACAAATTTAATGACATTGATAAGAACCCAGCAAAGCATTGTTCCAACCACTTGTATTAGCATATGATGGTCATTTATTTGCTATCTATCTAAAGTCACTTCTCTTCAAGTCAATGGTTAATATTCTCATCCTAATTGCACCTTCGTAATCCTTTTACATTTTTTTCTCCCAATGCAACCCGATTTTGACCGTCAATGTATTTATTATGATTAGAATAACTTCAGCAGAACGAAACTAACAGACGAAATGGCTGTAGTTCTACGAGAAGGTCGAGTTCTTTCTCCAACTTGCTCCGCATTTTCCTTTTATCTTTCTTTTCTTTTAATCTGACCGTGTCAAACGCTTTGTAGAGAGAAGATTGACGAGACCTTTCTGAGAACTACAGTTTTTACACCTCTTCCTCTAGGTGGTCCAAATCTTTCATGTGTTATAACCCAGTTCCAAGTGCAAAACTGCGATACAAGTGTAACACCATGATCATGTGTGGTGGTAGAAAAATATCAAAGTTGTTCATGTACAGCACGCCACAAGGCGATCTTCGAATTTTGTCTTCACACATTGATAAAAAGAAAATAAAAGAACGTCTCTTTCCAGAGTTTATTAGCCGCCAATGCCATTGCAGAAACCCCACTTTCCTTAAGTATCTAAATCCAACAAACTCCTCAGCTCCTTGCATCATATACGTTCAAGGTTCAAACTTTATCCCTCTAAGCTGTTCGATCATATAGGCCTTACCAGAACTTTAAACTATCTAATTTAACAAGACTGCTTCAATCTTGCTTACAAGCTTTTCTAAAATACAAGTGCTAAATCGAGAGAGACATAAAACACGGTGCTACTCCCTTGTCGGAAAGCACCTATTATTTTATTCATGCGCGTGGGTCCCACCCCTTCAATGGTATCAATTTCTAAGCCTTATTCCTGTTTCTATTAACAATAAATCTCACTCAATTATTATTTCTTTTTCCGAAATATTATCCCTTTTATGTATATTCTTCCCTTTTCTCTTTCACTCCTCACTCTACACCCTCATCTTCTCTCTCTAAACGCCCAATCAGGAGGTCTAAGCATTGTATTGACAAGACAGAGTTTTTCAAGAACACAACACTGCCGCGGCCTTCCCCCAGAAAAGAAAAACCAAACCCTAGCTCACCCCTCCCCCTCTGTCTCCCTCCCTCTCTCTCTCACACACACTCACTCTTGCTGTTATTATAAGCCTCTCGGTTCTCATCTACCCTCAAGAACTTGTGTTCTTAGATTCTATGGACAGTAAAGACGATCCCGATCTGGAAGCTGAGTTCATCCCCGATTCCAGCTGGTCGCTCACTCCTGACTCCGATACAGTCAATTACTTCTTCTCCGGCGACAGAGATAACAGTATACTGGGAGAATTTGGATGGAATCTTCAGAGCACCGACTTGGAGCCGATCCAAGAGGAAGCTAGAGGTCACTTGCTTCGCAAGCTTGAGAGTAGCGGAGCGATGCTGGGATCGCCCGTTGCTGCTGGTGGTGATCCGGCGGCTCCTGTCGCTTCCGATGGGGGTGGACTTGATGTGTCAACTTCAAATCAACCGTCGGTTTCTTCCAGCTCCAGTGAGGATCCGCCGGAGAAGTCTACTGGTTCCGGTGGGAAATCGCCTGAGATACCGTGAGTGGACACACACGTACACGTACATACACATACACAACAAAATCCACGTTACAAGAAGTGAAACGATATAGTCTCTAATATTGTAAATATCTCGAATTCAGAGGACCACAAACGGGTGTCAGAACCGAATTCTCTAGCAATCAGTTCTCTTTGGGGCGAGAAAGAGAGAGGACGGGTGCAAGCAGTTTTTGTGTCCGTACGCTCTAGAAACCGTCAAAATCTTTTTCTTTTTTAATTTCGGGTTCATGCAAGTTGGGGGAGAGGTAGTTTCGTAATTTGAGAGAAACCCTGCGGATAGAAATAGAAATTCGTTGGAGTTAAAAGATGCATTTTCAAGAAAAGATAATAATTGAGATCAGAGACCCCATGAACACCGCCGCTATTGCGGCGGGAATGGCGTGCTCTAAAGGCATTCTTCGCTTTCCACTATTTAGAATATATCAACAAATGTATATTTGAGTGTGTGATCTTTCTTATCAGTTCACTAACAATGTTGGCGGGAATATGAACAAGACGAAGAAGAAAGTTGCTTTTGTCATTGATTACTTTTAAGCATCTGTATATATACTTTCTTGTTTGCTGTTCTTTTCGGTGCTAGCTAGTTAGATACTAAAGGTGAATAAAATATTATATAAGTTTTCCGTTTCAAGTCCTGCTTTATCTCCTATATACGTTGTAATAATCTGACAACGTGCTGTTTAAACTTTGAAATCATGCTCATTGACTCAGAAAAATTCACTTTGATGTTGAAGAGTAGGGGCTGTGCATAAATTCTGTATTGTTAATTTATAAATTTAGAATTGATCACTTGCTAAAAATGCATGTACTCTTCTTTACTATAACTAATTTCTCTGAGTTACTACCTTGACTCCTCTACATCTTAAATTTATGGTCTATACACTTCCTTTTCACATCACAACTTCTTTAGGTTTGTTGCCAAACCTTGCCATTTGAACTAAGGGAAAAAGTGAACGTGAGTTCTAAAGGATAGTAGTACTATGTGCTTGTATGAATGTACTTGGTACCATCCATCATTAAAGCATCACATTGAATTCCCTAGCAATTTAGAAGTGTCTTTTCTTTTTTTTTTCCCCCCTTCCTCCTGATTTTTTTTTAGGATATTATGTCTATTTGCATAATTGTAGGTGGGGTATTTTGTAGGAGTAAGGTCAGAAAGAAGGGACAAAAACGAATTCGCCAGCCTCGTTTTGCATTTATGACTAAAAGTGAAGTTGATCATCTTGAAGATGGCTATAGATGGAGAAAATATGGTCAGAAGGCAGTTAAAAATAGTCCATTTCCCAGGTATACGATTAACTCTTTAACATCATTCTACGTCTACTCTGTCCGAAGATTATGTTTCTCCTTCCCTTAATTTAGCTTTAATTTGGGGTTAACTCATTTACATACTTTAAATTTCTCGTTTGTATCAATGAATGACATGGAATTTTAAATGTTTAAACAGATCATAAGTCTTGTGACTATTAAGTTTTTTATTTGACAAATTGGGAAGTCTAAATTTTACATTTCATCACTCTACATACTTATTAGAATGCATAGTAAAGGTAGGTTATGAGGCAAGTTATTAAGCCATTTTGCAGTTGATACGGTATAATTACAACTATTAACGATTGCAAAATACCGGAAAGATAAAAAAACATCTACAGTTACAATATTGTGATCACTGTTATAATTACAATTTGCGATTTAAGAACTTGCCACGTTGTTTCATTAGGACAAACTCTTAGTCCAAAGTCCTAAGTACTAGATTATGAATAATTATTTGGAGTTGGTTTTGCCTTGATGTTTACTAATTACATTCTTAAAGTATTAATTCCTTGATGTTTTGACCTTTGCGCTGGTCATATGTAACTTTATAAATTTACGAGGGAAATGTTCCTCAACTATCACCATGTCTCCAACATCTGCTCCAGAACTATACTCAATTTGACATTCTAAACAAATCGAATGAGATTTATGGTGTGTCATTAGATTTGTTAGTTCCCTTCAAGCTCTATACTCGTTGTAAAGGACTCGGCATATGGGCGTACTTGGGTAAGTCTTCTTTTTGATCTATGATGCAAAAATAATGAAATTGTTAGAAACTTAACATTTAGACAACTATTCTTCAAGCATGTTTCATATTTACAGGAGCTATTATCGCTGCACAAATAGCAAGTGCACTGTGAAAAAAAGGGTTGAACGATCGTCCGAAGATCCTACTGTTGTGATTACTACATATGAAGGGCAGCATTGCCATCATAGTGTTGGTTATCCCCGGGGAGGAATCATCAATCATGAGGCTACATTTGCCAGCCACTTGGCTCCCCAAGTGTCGCATTTCTTTTATCCTAGAGGCCAGGTAGCTATAGCGCATCATCCTACTAATGCGCAGCAGGCACCAGTTGATGCAGAACCATGTATGGTGTCAGAGGCCACGCCGCGTCATCCATCCGATGAGGGACTGCTTGGAGACATTGTGCATCCGGGAATGCGTGGCAGATAAGATAGAATATAGTGCACATTTCTTTCTTTACCCAGTTAGATTGACTACTTATTTAACGTCAGTTAACGAGTACTGTCTTTCAATCTGTGTGTTTATGTCAGTTTTATAGGGGGGATGTGGGAGAGACTACTATTCATGAAAAGCATTAGTTGTCAATTTCGTACTCATTTAGCCGGAAAACCCACCTTTTACCAGTTCAGGAGGAAGATGCGTACGAGCAGATTGTAAAACGTACAAATGGTTAGTTTATAAAGTCAAGCCCTTTGCATAAAGCATCCATCATTATTGAAAGATATAGTTTCATTCACGGCCACTAGGGTGAAAAGACTTTGTAATTTTTGTTAGAATTCGATCATTTATTACCTTGATTAACAAATTAATGCACTTCAACGCATTCCTCACTTTTGTCGCCGAAGCGTAAAATGTAATTAGATTGCATAGTAATATATTAAGCCAGAAGTCCTGATTTTCAGCTAACAAAGTCTTTGATTTGAGGGTAGATAGATAGAGAACCCGCGTCACTTGACTGTAAATGTTTCTGTTTCCAGACTTCACCTCTACGGATCTGGACCACATGTCCACTGCAAAATCTAAACACGAATGTGAAATATGAGGGGTGATTATATGTTGACTAGATAGATACGTCATAGGTAGAACAATTACCGACACCGTTGAGATAATAGGCCAACGACTATCTAACGTTTGATAGGTACCGCGTACTTGCTTTCTTGTGGCGACGCATCATTGCCAGCACTCTTGTTATTGCCTCCAAAGTTGTCTGCTATTGTTGCCTTTCATATCTTTTGCTTAGGGATACCTTATCTTTTTAATAATTGCATCTGTATATCCTTTCTTGAGAACAGAAAGGGAAAACTTTAGGGTAATATTGTGGCTCAAATAACTTTTGTCAATGACCACCCAAATGTTCTTGGACCCTTTCCCATGAAATGAACATTGTATCGTTCATTTCCAATCATCAGTCTCTTTCACAACTTCTGTTATCCGTTAATGGTATCAAGTAACCGAACAGCTAAACTAGAATGTTTTAGGTTATAGATGAAAGGAAGTAGAGTTACAAGACTAGGGTAACGATGCTGGCGTGATACTATTGGTACAGTTGAGCTGAGTCCCATTCTTTTCCATGAGTAGAAAAGTTCAGTTGATAGTCAATAGGTAAAGCTAGAGATAGAATGGAGCTCCTTGTTGATCATAGTCCATCTATGACAGGGGCCTTATAGTGAAAAACAGTCCCGTACACCGGAAAATTTTCTCAATTCTCATCCGCTATATATTGACCTATCTATGTGGAAAATGTAGTTATGCAAGCATCATAGCATTCCAAAAGTTACTTTGTACTTATCCCTACTCTTTTAGTATAGTACTCGGGAAATTCTAGCAGTTGTATGGTAAGCATTCTATTGTTGGTCGAATTTACTTTATGAACTACTAATAAAATTTTTAGATTCCATTTTCCACTTCTTCGAGGACAAATGTGGTTGAGTTAGAAAGTGGATGGACGTTGCTTAAACAAATTCAACTACTTTATTGAGCAATCATTCCTGATTCCTTTTTCAGAGCATGCATGTGGCTATTCTACAGGCCATGTAACATGCAGCATTGGCATAATAACAAGCTACAATTGGTCTAGGGTTGATTGAGCTTATTATCTTGAAATGTAGCACAAACGAAATACCAGACATAAAAGTACATTAGTTGGCGGTGATTAATCACACGAAATTAGCTTAACTTTTTTTCCCCTTGTTTTTGGTTGGCAACAGAATTAGGTAGAGGGATGAAAAAAGAAACTTTGTTACTCCAAAAGCTTAGATCTCTTAGGGAAAGGATGTGAGTTCTCGTGATGAAATGTTTTATCTGCATTTAATTTTCTTGAGAAAAATATTTACGACTCAAGATTAATTCAATGGTGCAAGTTACTTGTCTAGAAAAAAATATAAGTAATTGAATATAAATTATTTTTAATTTATTGATAAAAATTTATCATACCTATTAAGTTATAGGATTATATGATAACATTTGATTCCCAATAATCTCCATAAATCTATTAATATTAAGTTGTTGAACTTTATAGTTTATAAAAGGAAAAAGGCCGGTAAGGCGAGACTCTGCAATCATTCCTAAATTTTTCATCTTATTTCTTCGGTCCATCAAACTGACTCTTCTTACATGAATAGGTCCTGCAGTGAAAATATGTACAGTACAGAGAATTTATGTTACAGTATTGTGGTTGTGGAGATCCATCCCACGAGGAGATCTAGTGGCCAACGACATCTATCTTAGTTAGTTCCAACTCTCAGTCACCTTACCTCCCACACCAGGCCAGATGATTATGTTTCATATTCGTACTGTACTGAGTATGTTAATGTATCCATAATTTTAATTAAGTTATTTCTATAAGTATTTGCTTTTTCTTTTATTCATCCGGAGTCGGTTAGACTTCTGTCTATTCTTGCGAGTTCTGGGCGAGGGACGTACGTGAGGTGATGTTATGAATGTGGACACTGAGAGTACGGAATATAGGTGATAAAGAGGAGAAAGGAGCTGCCTAACTGACTTAATTGGCTTCGGTAGCGGTAATTTCGATGTTGCTTCAGCGTCAGCCGACAGTGCTTTTTATGCCCTTTTCTTTTCACCTTTTTCTCTCTCTGAACAAAACCCTAGTAGTAGCAGCAGTAATAGTACTGCCCATTTCACCGTTTTTATACTCTTTTTCTTGAAGTTTACGCTTCTATCACTACTTTGCAGTGCTTTACTTCCCGGACAATTTTGTCCTCTCCCATATATTCCAGAATTCACTGCAATTTTCTACTTGTCCATGGAAATGAAGCTTCATCATAAAGACATGACGCAATATGCATATTTTATTTATATCTAATGGAAGTGTTTATGTGATGCTTGTAGCCTTGTTCATCATAATAAAATTGAGAGGCTTATTTAATAGTGCTCTATACATTTACAGCAACCAAATCAAATGAGAGAGTGATCGTATAATCAATATGTCTGTTTGGGATCATGACAATTTTTACTTTCAATGTATATATTTTTCTAATCAAGTATTTCTACTCATAAAATTTTTAACTGGGCCTTCTAATGGCGTTGATTTTTTAATAAATTATTTCCCATTGACTCCCTTAATGGCATACCAAATTAGGAAGATTAGGTTATGGAGTCAATAATTATTTTCCGTAGAGTTTGTTTGATTCCTCAACATTATTTTTTCGTCACATGCATTTGATAGTCAATTATTGCAGAGTATACATTCTACAACAATCCGAAAATGAATTAATTTATTTCACATTCAATTTTTTGCATTTGATTCTTCTAGGGCTTGTCACATGCATGTTTATCTTTATAAGAGCAGTGCTGTTCATATTATTTTGATGGACTTTGATTGATTGTTAAATCTATCACTACTTAATAAGCACTTGATGTAGATAGGCACAGGAGCCCACTACGACCAAACCAAAAAGAAAAAAAAAATCTAAAACTAGCATAATATAATAATAATTCTTGAAATATTTTCTTCAATAATATTAAAAAGCGATGATAATAGTGATTTGTTGTTATATATTTTAAAAGACAACAAAACCAAAAATAGTTGCCTATTTATTTTATATAGGCATAGGAGACGGAAAAAAGTTACTATTTCAAATATTATATTTTATATGATATTTTCCCATAAAATATTTTAGGGACAATAACTTTTTTTTTAAAATGAAGTAAATTCATTGAATTTGGTGATAACAGAGTAACAAATTAAGACAACCCCCGGGTATAAGTACTACATGCAACATCATTTTAAACTACACAAACATATAAGTGGATTGGTTTCCATTTCAGATGTGTATTCCATGCATGTATAGTGTTTAACTGTCTAATAAATAATAATTCAATATTACCACTCATGTTCTCTCTTGGATCTACGTCTTCCTCCGAATTTGCTTTGGGTCACTAGCTAGCAAATCAAGCTACTTTTACGTAGTTGCTTCAAGCTATTTTAGCATAATAGGTCTTACATCTCTACAAGGTTGCAAGGCTTCAAGTATGTGATCCTTTTGTAGAATCTAACGCTGTTACTACGTTTTTGCATTTTTAATATCCTATTGTAGCTTGATTAAGCTTCATTTCTGTGGTCATTCAGGGAATTGTAATATTAATAGGAAAAGTGGGTTTCTTGGGAGCTTAGTTTGAGCTATCCAAGATTAAGCAACAATAAAAGGGGATATTGGAGGGCTTCTTAACTAATTACCATGCTATGTTGTTTTTTGTTTTCCTTGAACAAAACCAATCACATGACATATACATGAAGGAGTCTTCTTTTATTTTTGGAGACAACATCAAGCATCAAACTAGTTCTCCACTTTTTGCTTCTCTCTACTTTTCAGCCCCTACCAAGTACTCCCCCACTATTATGTCTTGAAGCAACTGTGTGAATAAACTCGTGGAAAAAAGAAAAAGTGAAGTTATAGGATGGGGCAGTGGGCTAGCAAAGTAGACAACAAGCAGCAACTTCTCATCCCCCTTTACATTGTTGTTTTTTCGCTTACAACTTAAACTAGCGATCTTGTCTTCTACTTTGAGAAGGCAGAGTTGAAACTTTTTGGAGTTAAACACAAGTGGGTTTCTCATTCTGGTTTTTAGTTTGCTGCATTTTGGTTTTTATCGTATTTGATTTTAAAAGCAATTGATGCAGTTTGATTTTTAGCTTTCTCTGCGTTTTTTATTTTCTCATTCCGTCATCCAAATTACTGAACATAACAAGTAAATAATAAGATCTTAGAATCTAAAAGGACCAAATTGACACTATATCCAATGTTCATGTTGCGTTTTGTTCTGGCATATTCTTAAAACTCAATCTTCATATAACACAGTTCCTGATAGCCAGAAAAATTAGTTGCTAATTGATGAACATACAGATCAGTCGGGATCCAGTTTTGGATTAATCTTGAGAGCTCTGGCTTTTTCTAATTTAATGAGTGGCATATTTAAGTGTATAATCTAGAATATAATATTTTAAATTCAAGCAATCAAATGATTGGACATATGATTATCCCTTTATTATTTTTAGCAGAGGGAGGGTGTTTCCTTCGACTACAGTGTTACATTTGTCTAAATATCTCAAGTATAGAAGTAACACAGCTTAAACTTGCTACCTCTGTTTATACAATTATCATTGTTCTTGTTTCATGTTTTTAATAACTTTCTTTTTGTTTTGAATATATTTTTCTCCACTGAACAGGGAAAGACTCCTTATTTAGGTTGTCTGCATCGATGTTTGTTATAATGTCCTAAAAAGGTTTGCTTTCTTGTGTTATAATTATAATGTTCTAAAGTGTGACTTCGAATCTTCCCTTATTAGTAATAGCAATAGGAGAAGAATCCCTTTTGGTTTGTGGTAAGGTGGGGGCCAACAAGAACTACAATTGTAAATATTCAAAACATTATGCAACTTACTCTAATTTCTCTTCCAAGTGTAAGGGCTATATAGCACAAAGAAAGGTCGAATTAGTTTGCAACCTTCTGTCCTAAATTAAGATATTGCAAAATAAGAGTTTGTGGTAAAATGGGTTTTGAAAATGTATTTATATATGCTTCTTGGGATGTTAAGATTAAAAGGGCACTCTTAGGTTCGAACATATTGCCTATAAGATTTGTTGTAACCTACTATGCTTTAATTTCAATCACTTTTCAAAATCGCAAGTAACTTTTATTGAATTTTATAATATTTTAGATACCTTTCACATTCACAATTGGATGACTTTCACATTCAACAGTAATCTTTAATTATTTAATTTTTTATGAATTAAGTGAATTATAGAATTTCTATTGCTATATATTGTCAAAATTTAAATTTTAGTCCCAAAACCTCTTAGTTTCATGATGGCAATAACATATAAGTTCACTGCACGTATTTTTTACAAATTGCAAATTACTAGTAAATTATTTGGATTTACATCTAATTGAAGTAAACAAAAAAAGCTTATCGCTATTGGGATACTTCAGGTACATTTCTCTAAGACAATCTACTAGTAATTTAAATTGGTTCATTATGTCACAATAAAATTTTTTTAGTTGTAAACATAACCTATATTGTATATGTTGCTTTGATGAATAGTAAGTTGTCTATGGAAAATGGATACATTGGATGACTTTTCCTAGATATAGTGATGATATATGAGTGTATTTGATCTTCTTTTGAAAAGGATTTTTCAAAGGTGACTAATGGGAATGAAATTTCTTGTCCATGCAAGAAGTGTTGTAATTATTTGGTAGACAAGAAATAGTATATACGATCATTTGATTGTTGATGGATTTGCTCCGAGATATGATGGTTGGGAATTTAATGAGGGATCATTAATGGAAATATGGATATGGAAGATAATAATAAATGTGATGGAAGATCTATACTTGATAATATAGATGGATTACCACATGAAACCTTTAGAGATATAGATGAAGGCATCAATAGTTGTGCAGAAGTTAGTAATTTTCTAAATGTTGATGCTATGAAGTTTTTTATGTTGGTAGAGGAAGGAAAACATGATTTATATCCTAGTTGTCAAAGTTTTTCTGAACTTTCCTTCACCATTTAACTATATATTTTTAAGTTTACCCATAGAATTAGTAATGCAGCTTATACTGATCTCATGGGGATAATTAAAGGGGCATTTCCTAATGTAAAGGTTCTTGAATCTTCTAATGCAAAAAAGAAACTTGTGAAGGATTTAGGACTTCACTATAAAAAGTTACATTTATTTCCTAATAATTGTATTCTGTTTTAGGGGAATGATGAGAAAGCAATTAGTTGTGAACTATGTGGTGTATATAGGTGGAAAAGTTATAGGAGTGAAAAATAGTAGAGATCACTATATAACCTCAAATATAAGGCAAATTCTAGCAAAGGTGTTTAGATATTTTCTATTAAAATCAAGGTTGCAAAATCTTTATATGTTTCCAGAATTAGCTACATTTATAAAATGGCATGATAAGGGGAATTCTAAATATGGTAATTTAAGTCATTCTACTACTGGCCAAGCTTGGAAAGAAATCAACCAATCATATCCTAATTTTTCTTGAGATCCTCATAATGTCATATTAACTCTTGCAAATGATGGATTTAATCCTTTTTGCATAATGAGTGAAAATTTTAATTATAAAAGGCCCATAATTTTAGTAAACTATAATTCAACACTATAGAGAGGTCTGAAATCATAAAATTTGATATTCTCTTCAGTTATACCTAACCTGACTTCTCATGGAAAAGATATTGATTTTTTTTGTAGCCCTTAACTAAAGAGTTAGTAGAGTTGTGGGAGTTTCGGGTAGAGACATTTAATGCTTCAACTAATCATTCATTTAAATGTAGCCTTGTTATGTACAATTAGTAACTTTCCAGGATATGCAATGTTGTTTGGATATAATACATAGAGAAAGTTAACATAATCTAATTGTAATTATGAAACTTTTTCTTAATATTTAAAACATAGTAAAAAAAAGCATGTTATCTCATTCATTAGAGATTTTTAGATATAAACCATCCTTGGAGGCATAATAAGAGATCATTCAATGGTGGTATAGAGTTGGAAGAATCATCAATTCCTTTTGTCATGATTTGATGTGTTAGAGCTTATTAATGGGTATCATAATTTTTTAGGAAGGAAAATAAGTAAAAAAAAATACCAAGAGATAATCCTTGGAGGAAGAGATCTATATTTTTTGAATTGCCTTACTAGAACCATAGTGGGCGTCAATATAATCTTGATGTGATCCATATCAAGAAAAAATGTGATAATGTTCTTAGAACTTTATGGGAGATATTGGGCAAGTCAAAAGATTATCTTAATCCATACTTTGATTTAAAAGAAATGGGGATTATAAAAGATTTGTAGCCAATCAGAGTATATGACTATTATGTGTCACTAATTCGGACTTGCTTTTATTTGATCCCAGAAGAGAAAGAAAACTTTTGTTTTATTTGGAAGAATGTGAAACTACTACAAAGTTGTGCATTAAAATTACATGATATTTTGATTTTATTAAGAGAAAAATATTAGGATACAAAAGTCATGATGCTCATATCACTACAACAAAATTGCGTATTAGCGTCGGAATATTTCCGACAGAAAAAAATCCGTCGATAATTACCAACGGAATGTCCCCAATCCGTCGAAAAATAGAATGTTTTACCGACGGAAACAAAATCTGTCGGCAAAACTGTAGGAAAAAAATTAGTGCAAAATCTCCGACAGAAAATAGCGACGCCAAAGGTGTCGGCGACAGGAAAAAATACGGGAATCGTTCCCGCAATTTAATTGCTTCACCATTTACTGACGGTATAATACTCTGTCGGTATTTAGCTTCAAGTTACCGACAACAAAGTCTTCCGTCGGTACATGTTCGATTAATATACCAACGAACAATCTTTTCTATCAGTAAATTGCTAACAGACGTCGTCGTGTCAATGAAGTAAGGACGATACACCGACGGAACGCCAATATTCTGTCGGTGAATTTTTTATGGACAAATATTACCGACGGTAATAATTTAGCGTCGGTAACATTGGCTACCCATACCGATGGAGGTTGATCTTACCGTCGGAAAATATCGGCAGCAAATGTTATTTACCGACGGAACAACATACCCGTCGGTATTTGTTGTTTTACTATAATAAAATTGCCGCGCTTTTACCGATGCAAATTCTTCTATCCGTCA
Source organism: Erythroxylum domingense (assembly GCA_025594535.1). Lineage (NCBI taxonomy): Eukaryota > Viridiplantae > Streptophyta > Magnoliopsida > Malpighiales > Erythroxylaceae > Erythroxylum > Erythroxylum domingense. The sequence goes on from JANQBM010000003.1 coordinate 14,389,460, forward strand.
GTAAATGTTTTACGAATAAATTTTACAGATGGTACAGAAATTTCGTCGGTAGTCTTGTCTACTGATATCGACGGAAGACGATCTTACCGTCAGAAAATGTCGGCAACAAAACCTATTTGGCCGACGGAATGCGGTGGCCGTCGGTATTTGAGTTTTATAGATGCCGCGCTTTTACCGATGGACAGGTATGTTCCGTCGATAACTGTCGGCAAATGCCGCGCTTTTACCGATGAAATGGTCTTGCCCGTCAGTAACTGTCGACGGCCGCGTTTTCTGGAAACCTGGATTACCGACGGAATTATGTGTTCCGTCAGTAATCCAGCGGCTATAAGTCGCACCCGACCCCTCCCCTCCCCTCGCTCTTTCAGTTCTCCTCTTTGCTTAAGGTTCAGAGTTTTCCGACTCCTTTTCTCGCATTTTTCGATCGTGTTTGAAGTTGTTTGAGGTAAACTCTCACATAAGTGTATTATTTTACTAAAAAAACATGTTTTTAAGTTTTAAACGTAAATATTTGGTTAGGTTTAGATTATGCATATTGTGTATAAAATGTTCAATAATATGCCTTTTATGATGTTTGAATTGTTTTGTGTAATTTTTATTTTAATTTGAGAATTTGAATATGTAATTTTGATAAAATGTTTAGTGCGAAGTTTT
>JANQBM010000003.1:14392790-14412680 GCA_025594535.1 Erythroxylum domingense
ATCCCATCAGAACTTCGAAGTTAAATGTGCTAGGGCAAGAGTAGTACCAGGATGGGTGACCTCCTGGGAAGTCCTGCGGAAAAACAAAACCGTGAGAGTGCGAGGCCCGAGAGGCCGAGGCTCAAAGCGGACAATATCTACAAGCGGGTGGTCTGGGCTGTTACAAAGTACATCAACTGTTTTATGTAGTTGATTGTCTTAAGGAAGGTTGTCATTATGTAGATAAGAAAGTGCCTAGGTATTCATTTAAACACATATGGTCTTAAGAGCTTTGCTAAGTTGGTAAGTTCTTCAATGAGTTATAATGTATCAACTTATTTCAAAATTCTAATTAACAATTGTTTCTATAGATAATAAAATGAAAGACAACATAAAACTACACTCTCTAATGTTGAAAAGCATCTTGCAAGTTACAAAAAAAATCCTGAAAAGTGTACAAGTAAGAAACTAAAGCTATAAGAGAGAAAATTATTAGTGGTTTTTGTCTCATAACAATTTTCTATATTATTTCTATTTTTCTTGAGATGCCCAGATTTATCGTTCATTGAATATATTTTTTATTTTATTATGTTATTGTTCTATTCATATCTTACTTTCCTTTTTTGTTATCAATATTATAGGTGTTTAAATGTTGATTCATTTGATCTACTACACTTAGTGATTAATGCCTTAGAAATGCTTAGGATACTCACTTTGATTCATATTTGGTTTTAGGTACAATTTGGAAGTGAAGAAGTTAAAGTGACCTGAAAGCATATGCATTAAGTCATCTTCTTGATGTTGACACTCACTTGTCCTCTTGGAACAAGAAGGAGAAGAATTAGAACATATAAGAGAAGCCTTGGAGAAGTTTGGAGGAAGAACCCAGTGCCACGATTATAACAAAAGCTTATCACACAGGCCACGATCGATCGTAGCCTATGTGATGACAGCTTAGGGACTGCTTCCAAACTCAACTTATCAAGGGTTATTTTACACATTTTAGGCTAAGTAAAACCTAGTTTTTACCATAATTGGAATGAATTATACAAAGAAAAGAATGAAATCCTAAAAGGGTGCCTCCATTCTTGCGACATTTTTGGGTTGAACCAAAGGAGCCATTCTTGTGACATTTTGGGCTAAACCGAAGGAGCTCTCCGGAGACAAAAGATAGGAGGGCGATGAAGCTCTTTAATATGGAGAGACTTATGGAGGGGTAGCTTCTCGACGTCGATTCGGAGGCAACATCGACGTCGATGACCCGGTTAAATGTATTTCTCCTTGTATTTGTTATTTCTTTCTCTTTTTAGAAATTATTTGTGTTATCCTATGTTTAACGTTTGAATGTTGTGTAAGAATGATTGAATGTTTTATTTGATTATTTTTATGTAAGAACCCATTGCTAGAATCGAATATAATATTTAATTGTTGTTTTTCTGATTCATTTGTAGCGACTAATGGTTTGTAATCATTAGGGATAACATAACCTAGGTTAAATAATCTGAGCTTGTGTGATTATTGCTTAGATTGGTCTGTTCTTCTTACTCGTAAGGCAGCTGTCCAATTAAACTTAGCGAGCGTCTCCTAGGTTTTTCAATAGCTAGGGTTAATTAACGAGCTCTTCTTAATTAACTAGGACTTAAAGAAAAATCGGGAATAATAGAGCTTGTTGTTAATCTACAACAAGAGTTCAAGGAGAGGTAAATGAACAACAAATTAATGAAATATGTCTAATTAGGGTTTAGGCCGAGATTGAACCAAAGAACCAGGTCCTTACCAAATTCCCCACTTTTATCATTTTTAATGTTTCTTTTATTTGTTTTCATTAGGTTAGTTTTACTTTATTTTGTTATAAAACCAAAACCCCCCAAAAAAACCTAAATACTGATTAATTTCATTTCAATAACTTTTCACACACTCTCTGTGGGATCGACCTAGACTTACCACTGCTATAGACTAAGTCTAGTTTATTTTGACTAGCATTACGATGCGCTACGGTCACAATTTGTTCTCCTTATCAAAATGAGTTATTTCTAGTATAGTTAGAACTATAGTAAGTTTCTTTGTTTTGGGTTTTCAATATAAGTGTTGTAATTACGGTTTGTAACTCCTATAAACCTAAAATTACATTAGTCAAGATCAATTTGATTGCAGAAGTAACACAAAATTTTCTTTTTTAAACTCATATTAAAGAAGTGCAAAAAAGAAAATGATAGTCAAAAGTTTGATGAAGTTGTGGTTGATATGATAAACTATTTAAAAGGAGTGTGAAATTATCTAACATGAAAGGAGATAATATAGTGAGTGAGATCTTGTGCAAAGTTCCTAATGAGTATCTGTTTTCCATTAATATTGCGTCAGAAAAAGAGATGAACTAGAAAGTAGAAGTTGAAAAGGAGAGAATGAGAAAGGAATTTCAACAAGAGAGCTAAACGTTTGGAAATGAAAAGGAAATTAGAACAAGATAAAGTAGAAAGAGAAGAAATGATGCAACAAATATTCTCTCTCATTCAATCTTAGCTTAGGCAAGTTAACACCACTAACATAGACATACTTTTTAAATTGATTACACCTAGTTAATCAGGAGAGGAATATTATATTCCTCTAAATCATACATAAGTGAAAAAGTTCCTCAATTCACTATTGTTATACATCATTTTGTTGTCTTTTCTATTGAGAATAAATCTTATTTTCTCATTTACAAATCTAGTGAAACTAATGTGGATTGAAATGTTCATGCCTTTAGACATTGTTCATAAAAAGAACAGAATCAATTTGATGTAAGTTTTTGAACTACATTAATTGTCTTGATTAAATGTAGTCACAATAAAGTTGCTAGTTTTCTTTTTTTAAAACATATCAACTTGTTTATGAGCATAGTGGTTTTAGAATAATTCCAATTTACTTTTTTTTGTAGGAAGGTGATGATTAGGTTTTGATAAGGAGGTACTTGGTGTATTATCTTACAGTGCTCACATATATTAGTTTTGTTAAATGTTTTGGTTGATGCAATTGTATTCTGTATGGACCAAAGGAAGATAATATAGGTGCATATTTTAGGTATTGATTTTCAGCTATTGTATTTTGGATATGTTAAAGTTGAATTCCACAAGTCCATATAGACTGTATAATAGCATATATAAATGTAATTTTTTGGTCATTGACATTTGTTAGTACACATTTAATGAAATACATTAATGTATATATGGATAATTTTAATATTATAGGTTGTTATCTAAATAAACACTAATATATGTATAGATCTTGCCTACTCAATGAAAAGTATCTACTTTTACATTAACATTTTATTGCTAATGAAAGAATAAACTGTTGCTTTTGTTATTAGATTGCCTAAAAGAATTACTTTATTACCTTATAAAGACTTAAATTGTTGTTATAATTTGTAATTGTTATATTGCCTTAGTTAAAACTTGAAGCAACATTATTTATTTTGTTTCCTAATGAAGAAAATTTATTGTTTTATACTTAGAGCAATGCCACTTTATTTGGCAATATAAATTATGTTTCCTTAATGAAAAGGCAATAATGATTGCACTTTTAACTACACTTTTCTCTATTACATAATGCCTTTTTTGTCATAGTGACTTGAACCCAATTACTCATTATTAATAAACTTATTATATATTTTCATTCAATGTTTATTTATTTCAGTTATGTATTAGTGGAGTTTAGGTAGTGTGAGGGATAATTCAGTTAGTGGCCAACTCTGTGCTTATATTTATATGAATGTCATTCTTAATAATAATCTCTCTGATCTAACTAAATGCATTTAGGCATAAATTTTAAATATTATGACTTTAATTTTTGGAACATGTTTAGAATCTCTTTATATTGCATATATTTGACAACTTAAAGCTAATTTGGATACTGTTACATCACCTTTGTGCATATATTTTACTTGTTCAACCTATTCCACAATCTTTCCCCAATTGTTCTCTAAGCATTGTATTTATAAAGACTTAAAGCTTGGATCTGTAATGTTTTTGAGAAATAGTAATTAAATAAGATATGTTTTAATGTTTCAAGAACCAGATTGGGAAGCTTACAGATGATGTTGGTAGGGATATGACCCTTAATTTTTTCCAAAGTTTTGAGCCTTTACTTTATTACTAACCAAAATATAAGTTCGTATTTTATTTGCTACATAGACACTTATATTTGAAGTTTGAATAACTTCACTTTAATTTAAATATCCATCATATGCTTATCAACCAAAATAGACCATGAATATAAGAAAAGGACAAAAATAAAAGGGCTAATAAAATGACATAAGAAGGAAGGTTCGAATGAGCCAAAGAAATGAAAATTTTAGTTAAGCTCAAATAATGCAATCAGCCACTATATACAAGAAGTGTTAGCTATAAACTAGTTATTATATCAACATCCTCCATTATTATATCAACATCCTCCATTAGTATACCACTGACAAAGAATTTCTTTAGCCAAATTCAAAGCAAGCCCACATTAGCTATTGTCATAAGTCCCATATAAGTTCAACAAATAAATTAAGGAAAAAGATTAAAGAAAATGGCTAGAAAGAAATCAAGTATAGGAGCAAACATTGGGACTCACGAATCCTCATCTAAATAATCATCGTAAATATCTACACTAATACAATTTTATATAGGTCAAAGTCGTCATTTCTTACTCACATCAATGAACTAGGGCTTAATATGATTTATGCAATGTATACCTGTACTCAAATACATTTTCTAGCTTCTTAATGCTCTTACAAATCTTTAGTATACATCATATAACTTAATTGTGATCTTTTTATACCTAAAATTACTTTAAGTGCTTGTTATACATAATTTTTCATTATAAAAACTAGTTTTCTAGCATATTTGATTAACTAATCTCTTACCTTCAAGTAGTCTTTGCATATCTAGTTAGGGTCAGTTAGTCCCTTAACCAAACATATTATACCTATTATATAACTTTTTATTTTTATGTTTGGTTAGCATATCCAAACCCAGACGCTATCGAAAATTCTACATAATTAAACTTCTAGAAATATTTTGAATCATCAATTTTCAATATTTTAAAGTTTTGAAAAGTATTAAAAACCCATTTTTGATTTAAAAAATTGACCCAAAATCATTTCAAAAGTTTTTAAAATTAACTTAAATATCAAGAATTTATCTTTAAAGCTCAAAAACATTTTTCCTGATTATAAAAGGATAATGAATAAGATAAGACTATAATAAAGACTAAAATGATTTGTTATATATGGAATAACTTTAATCTTTCTTATTATTAATCCATTTGACTTGAATTGCTTGAAACTCTCTTGAATTACATATGTGCTCCACTTTGGTTATTTCTTTTCATCCTTTGATTACCAAATAATTCAATCACTCATTTGATCATTTTATCCTTCTACTTAAATTTGATTTTTCTTTTTTTTTAAAAGATGGAAGTTAATAAATTAAACTAGAAAGAAAATGTAAGAGTATAAAAATGACTAGATAATTATAGCAGCTTATACAAGATCAAAGTTGAATAATCTAACTCTAATATACTAAACTTATTAATAAGAACTTGATGTAGATAGGTAATGGAATTTGAATCTAATTACTCATTAGATATGGTCTTATTTTATATTTTCATTCAATACAAATTTATTTGGTTTATGTTCAAGTGAAATTCAGCAGTAGTGAGGGACATTTCAATTGGTGGCTAGTTGTGTGCTCATATTTTTATGAATTTAATTGAAATAATAATATCTCTATTCTAACTAAATGCATTCAGGCACAAAGTTTGAATATTCTAGCTTTCTTTTTTGGAATATCCTTAGATTCCTCTCACTCTATAGTGTACATGTTTCACAAGTCAGAGCTAATTTTGATATTATTAAATAACCTTTATGCATGTATTTTACCTGCTCAACCTATTTCATAAACTTTGACCAAATTTTCTCTAAGCATTGTATTTTACAAAGAATTAGAGCTTGGATCCATACCATATTTGAGAAGAAATAATTAAATAAGTTATGTTTAAACTTTTTAGGAACATGATTACAAAGCTTACAGATTGATGTTCATAGGGATTTTACCCTTAATTTTGTCCAAAGTTTTGAGCCTTTACTTTGTTTCTAACTAAAATGTAAAGGAAGCTTTAGGGAAATCTTTGCTTAACCATATCAACTTTCTTTAATGGACTTTATAAGCTGATGCCGTAAATGTCTGCAATTAAGATTTGTTAATAAATTTTTTGGAATTAAGCCTCTTCCAAGTTATCTATTGTCTTCAATTTCTTGTTTTATCTGTAATAAGGGAGAGAGAGATCACAATTGGGTTAAAAATTCTATTTCTCCAATGCCATTCTTCACCAGAGATGATCAATTCCACTTTTTCTTTCAAAGAAATGTAGAGCTTGATATTTTTAAACAAAAAAATATTATGAACCTGACCTGGTTTATTTAAATTATCAAACTAAAACTATGCTCTTTTTTCATTCGTAATGATGAATTTCATTTCTCGTCCCATGTTGTTTCTCAATTTTAGGATTTAATTGAGAGCCTAAGAATTATTTTTCTTAGCTTTGATTCCCCAAAATCTAGATACAGGTATATATCCATTTTATCCAAATTGATTTTTATTCAATAAAAAGCTTATATGACTTCTTAGAAATTAACATTTTGTTGGTGTTCCTTATTAGGTTTATCTCTAGACCACTCATATTTTTAGGATAACAAATCTCAACCTATTTGATTTTAGCCCCTAAAGAGTTATGTAACTTGCTAAAATATAAGAAATTCTTCAGATCCGTTCTACATCTTTGATTAGATCTTGGGGTATGTATAAATGGAAATTTTAGTAGACATGGAGATTGTTAAGAATGAATGTGATTAGTTGGAGCCTACCAACATAAGATGAAAGTTATTATTCTAATTTCCTATTCTTTTACATTGAATTGAATAATAGTTGGTAACCCCTATTGAAAATGCTCTCATATTAAATTGAAATTCCTAGGTATTTGAATGGAAGTTCCTAATATTTGAGGCTTGAGATCTTCAAGAGGTTTCATGCTAAGTCTAAGAAGCCAATAGAGATACAAATACATCTTTTTCTTAGGTTTATAGAGAGACAAAAAATCTCATTAAAGAACTGTAGTGATTCCATTAGCATTTTCATTGAGCCTGAATCATCACCGCTTAACAATAATAGGTCATTTGAAAATGAGAGTTGTGTAACTTTAACTTTTCGTATTTTTATGACATTTAAAGCCTTTACTCTACTATATTTTAAATACAATTATTCTAATTGGCTCCTTAATACAAATTATGAATAAATAAAGAGAAAGTGCATCTCCTTGTCTCAACCTTTTGGTTTCATTAAGAGTCAAAGTGGATTATTCTTTTGTTTGAACCTATAACAAATTAATTTATTAATATCACCAAATATAAAACTATTAGAAGTAACATATTTTATTACCATTACAATTATGAGTTAGAACCTCATTTGGTCCAATACTCTCCTTTTTTGGAAATCAATAGTTTGTTTTAGGGGCTTAAACTTTAATTATCATACTTTTAAGAAATTTTTAGATAAAAATTTTCCTAAATCATGTTATTTTATGGCTCCATATTAGTTTATTAGTATTATGTTCATAAGTGTACAAAATAAAGTCTTAGGTATGTTAATTTATTATGTATTGGTTATTATACATATTACTTTATTAGTTATTTTGGTGCATGACTGTATAAAATTCAAGACATTTTTATTTTTTTTAAATATTGATTGAACACAATATGTTTATAAAGATTGTTAGTTTATGAAATGAAATGAAAATTTATAATATAAGGCTTAAATTTTTTTATTAATATTAAATTCAACATGTTGATAATAATATTACTTTAACACTAATTAAAATTCACTAAACTTGAATTACACTTTAGAAAAATTTTAAAATAAAAGGACTTAAAATAAAATAATAAATATTACTACTAACTTTTTCTTCCATCTTCTCCTTTTACGACCTTCTTCTAGTTCCATCTTTTTTTTTATCTTAACAATGAAATTGTTTGATTTCTATTTGTCAAAATAAAAACAAACAATATCCAACTTAAAAGCAATCTAAAAGTTAATTATATCTTTTTTTTAACTTTTTAGAAGCTTCATTCTTCTAATAATATTTCTTTATTTGAAAAAGTATTACATAAAATTTGAAAAATATAGTCATTAAAAGAAATTACATCCTTTTATATTTTTTTTAAGATTGAGCAACCTATGTATTGAAGATCTTCTCTCAGGATTCAAATATATCCTTGAGGCATTAACAATGGCATCAACATCGAACTTGCATAACCACTTTAATTCATATCTTCACCTAGATAATTTGAATAAGGATTTGAAAATAAAAAGAAGAACTCCAAAAAATTGGTCATTAATAGTAAGATCCTACTTTTATTTTCCCTAAAATTCAAAATTTGGAGAGCAAGAGGACCATATGTGAGGTTAGTAAGATCTTACTTTTATTTTCCCTAAAATTCAAAATCTGTAGAGTTAAAAAACCATAATTGGAGCTCACATAATGACAAGACAATATGGACCTTATTTAGTGACATTTAGTTGCAAAAGTAAAGGAAACTTGTTTGATATACAATCCACATATTCTCCAAATCATCTTCTAGATGATATGGAATTTCATATAAACCCTTTCATTAAGAAAATTAACAAAAGGGACTAGATTAGAAAAAGTTAATGATGTTAAAGGACCCAATTAAAATTTTTAATAGAAGGACCAAAAATATTGTAATCCCTTTTTATTTTAGTAATATTAAATAAGATATAGTCCTGATATATTAGATAGTAAAAAATGGCATCTAAATTAAGTAACAAAAATTGGAAAGGAGTTTTCTAGACGTGTTTTTTTATTAATTTACAATTACCGTCATACATATTAGTAGGAAGAATTTGTTATTTTATATCTTCAAATTTTATTAAAGGTGAAGCATTTTAAATATTCTAGTATGGGTAAAGTATCAAATATATCTTAATTTTTATTTTGTAACATTACATATTGAACTAACAGTTGGAATATCACCTGCTAATAAACAACTCAAGAACACTACTTAAGAATTGCCGAATATAATGCTCTGTTGTAAATTTAAAATACTATGAATTTCCATAAAATTACAACGCAATTAAGAAGTTAATTAGGTTGCTTAATAACACAACAACAAGGAAGAGAATCAGAACAACAAAACACAACAAAGGAGGGAAAGATGGATTAAAACCAAGAGAGAGAAAAACATATAAAATTCTTCACACTCATTTGGTTCCATTATCTATGTATATATATGACTTGAATGGGCCCATTCATTCCCTGAGATGCCAGGGCACTTTTCTTGCGCGAATGCTACGCCTAACCACTTCACATTGTAGCTTACTACTTTTGGGATCATGCGCCATTTGTCTAACGTCCTCATTGTCAGTATTCAGTGGTACTTGTGATATTTTAATCCCACTAATTTCCTTTAACATAACATTTCCTTTCCCATCAAAATTGACCTTGTCCTTCAGGTCAAGCTCAGGATACTACTGTTGAAGAGCCGAAGGAGACTCCAAAGTAGGTTCTGTGAGTCTTGCCCACTAGAATTGCAGTTGAATAACCCATTCATTATGGATCTTAACTTGTCGGACATTCAAAATGGTAAAAGGTCAAACCATTGGTCCTCAGAAGTGGTAATCAACAGTAAAGGAATGTATTATGCTTGAGGATCACCTTCATAATCTTTAAGCAAAGAGACATGCAAGACCGAATGTAATTTGGCCTTCGATGGGTAACTCCAATCTGTATGTAATAGATCCCACGAGTTCAAGTATCATAAAGGAACCAAAAAACTTCATTCCTAACTTCTGCTTCCTTTGAAGTCTTAAAGATAATTGTCTATAAGGTTGGAGTTTTACAAAAACAAAATCACCAACCTCAAGTAAGTAACCTCTAATAGCTAAATGTTGCTAAACTTCAAAGGGAGTATCATCCTAATAAGAACATGGAATAATTGATGGGGGATCTTTGCCATATATCACCTTAAAAAGAGCCATTCCAATAGCTGTTTGGAAAGAACTATTATACCAAAATTCAGCCTAAGGTAAATAATTAACCCACAAGTGAGGATTTTCAGCCACAAAGCACCTTGGTTACATTTGTAAACATTTATTCAAAGCTTCATATTGCCCATCAAATTGTGGATGGTAAAAAGAGCTCATATTAAGTGATGTCCCTTGTAATTTAAATAAACACTTCCAAAACTAACTTGTAAAAACCTTATCTTTATAAGACATAATAGAATGAGGAACACCATGCAACTTTACAACATGATGAATAAATGATTTTATCACTTTTTGAGAAGTGTAATTAGCTTTCAAAGGGGCAAAATGAGCTAATTTAAACAAACAATCAATTACCACCATAATGACTATGTAACCTTTCAAATTCGATAAACCAGTCATAAGATCCATAGCAACATCTTTTCATACCTGGTTTGGAATTGGAATTCGACTAAGTAACATAACTGGATGTAATTGAGAGAATTTAGCTCGTTAGCAAACTTGGCAAAGTCTTACAAAAGTTTGAATATCAGACCGCATATGCTTTTAATAAAAGTAGGTAACAAGTCGATCATGAGTACAGATTACTCCCGCATGTCTACCAAGTGGAGAGCTGTGAAATTCTAATAATATACTTTGAATGATGTTTCGAGACTGATTTGAAATTAGCAGACGATTTTTCCACCAAAGCAACCCTTAGTTTAACTGATAATGAGGATATGAGGCTGGTTCATCTAACAATGTTGTATTATCTGTTACAACTCTGGATCCTGAGCTATCTTGGCCTTAGTCTCATCAAGAATAGTAGCATATGGTATAGTAACAACCATATGGAAGCTACAGGAAAGAGTATCAATAACCTTATTTGAATTTCCAGGCTTGTATTCAATGGTGTATGAATACCCCTAATAATTTATGCAACCATGCTTCTTGTTCTGGGGTTTGAATAACTTATTGATTAAGGTGCTTTAGATTGTGGTGATCTATCCAGATGATGAAATGATGATCGAATCGATAATGCCAAAATTTGACATTTCTTCAGAAATAACATACAACTCTTTAACATATACAAATTGTTTCTGCATTTGAGGTGAAAGTTTCTTAGGGAAATATGCTATTGGTCTTCCATCTTGAGATAAGATAACACCAATACCCAATCCTGATGCATCTGTTTCTAGCACAAAAGGCTTTTCAAAGTTGGGTAGTGATAAAATAAGGGCCTCGATTAAGACTTGTTTGAACTGATCAAAAGCACGTTGAGCTCTTTCATTCCCTAAAAAACCATCTTTCTATAGCAAGTCAGTCATTGTACTTGCTATAGATTCTTATTTCTTAATAAAGCAGCGATAATACCTTGTTAACCCCAAAAATGTTCTAACTTATGTGACCAACAATGGGTTAGCCACTCTTTGACAGCTTGTACTTTCCCTGGATCTACCTCTACCCCCTAACTAGGAACAATGTGGCCAAGATACTCAATTTTTGTCCTTCCAAAAATACATTTAGAAAGTTTATCGTACAAACATTGTTGCTGTAAACAAGTTAACACCCTTTCTAAGTGATCTAAATGAAGAATCTGGCTAGAGCTATAAACCGATATGTCATCGGAAAATATCAAAACAAAATTTTGTAAGAAGGGCCTAAAATCTCATTCATAAGAGACTAAAAAGTAGCTGGGGCATTGGTTAAGCCAAAGGGCATGACTAACCATTCATATTGGCCATGGTAAGTGTGAAATGCTGTCTTTGGACAATCTTTCAGTCATATTAAAATTTGGTGATAGCTCGATAGAAGATCTAATTTGGAGAAGAACTGAGACCCATGAAGCTCATCAAGCAGCTCATCTACTGTAGGTATCGGGTAAGAATCTTTGATTGTCACATCATTCAAGGCTCGATAATCTATGCAAAAATGCCAAGTTCCATCTTTCTTCCTGACCAATACCACTGGTTCTGAGAATGGACTAATACTTGGATATATAATTGCTTCTCATAGTATTTCAGCTACCATCTTTTCAATTTAAGCCTCCTGAGAAAAAGGGTATTTATAAGGCCTCACCTTAACCGTTGTAACCCCATCTTATAGAGGGATTGCATGGTCATGTGCTCTGGTAGGTGGTAACCCTGAGGTGACTTAAACACAAAAATATGCTTCTGTAATAATTCCCTCAAACCTTTGGATATATTTTTAGGTAATTTAACAATTTGACCAGGTTGTGTTTTTGAAAAGATGTCAGTACGTACAACTTTGTAATAGCGTTAGTGGCTTGAATCCTCTACTTATGGTGGTATATGGTAGTAGTAGGTAATGCAGATTTAATACCTTGTAAGGTAACTAGTGCTCACCATTATAAAATTGGATATATGCCTCCTTATAATTAGTGATATGAGCATCCAATGTAGCTAACCATGATGCTTCGATTACCACATCATTTCCAGACACAACAAACACATAAGCCTTAAAAGAAACTACATACTCATTGATTCGAACTAGTACAACTTGTATAATTCCCTCTTCCACAAAAGACTCACTATTCCCCACCATCACCTTAACCCCTCAAGTTGGTTCAATTGGAAGTCAAAGATGCCAAACCATTTTTGGTTGTATCAAAATATCTAAACTCCCTCCATCTAGTAAAACCTGAACCTTAATTCCATTAACAACCCCTAAAAATTGAATAATGGTTCCTCCAAGCTCGCCGTTCATCACATGTAAGGATAAATGATGATGAGTTAATCGTTATTACTCTCGTGGCTGGCCACTTCTTTAGTCATAGTAAATACCACTTGTGCATCATATGGTTCTTCCATATTAGTTAAAAATAGCATATTTGAACACCTGTGCACTTTATGATACTTCTCATCACCTGTGAAGCATAATCCTTTATCTCTTTTGAGTTGCATTTCGGTTGGTGTGATACAAAATAAGGGGGTGGGAATAATAACGGTGGAGTGGGTCTACGATGTTAGAGATGACAACAAGGATGGAAGACTTGCAGAAGCAACAGGTGGGGCAATTGAATTGGTAAAGTGGAATTAGCCACATTAGTACTTGACTTAGTTGTCTAGTTGAAAGTTTTGGGCTTATATGAGCCCAATAAATCACCAAAACTTCCTCTTTCATCATATAGTTTAGTAAGCCCATCAGCTTCGATCAAGGATTGAGACTTCTATGTAATGACATCAGTTCTGATAGGCTCCTTCAGCCCACTTATAAAGTTGTCCAATAACACACTCTCATTAAGATCTACTGATTGGTTGGCTAATATCATGAATCAAGTATAATATTCATTAACTAACCCAGTCAATATCAACTTAAAAATTTGAGTTTTAGGTGACTCAAAACGTGATGGACTAAAATGCTCTTCTATAGCTTGAGTTATTGAAGCCTAAATAGAAATTAGGTTGGCCTTCTGCAACATTTGGTACTAAGGAACCATCATCCCCTTATAGTGCACAGTAGCAATAGTGAGTCTCTAAGCATTAGGAGTATCATAGAAGGTAAAGAACTGTTCAGTCGAACTTCGGAAAATCTATCTTAACCTACCAAACTTGTAATGTATTAGAAGAACCAGCGGTCTGAAACAAGCCTGAATTCACCAATAACCCTTATGTACGAGACTCTGTTCCTAACAATCCATAGACTTGTTGAGCCTCTCTATATGTCGATTCATAGATTCCAATGTAGCCTTAATCCTTCCCAAACAATTTTAAGTAGAGGAATCTCGCTAGTTCAAATCCAAGATATCATCTGACAGGTGCTTAATCTCGACGAACATCTCTTTAATAAATTGTTAAAAGGTCATAACGTTTGATATAAATAAACCTTTTATTAATAAATATCACAATTTTTTTAAAAGTTGTGTATAATTTTCATTAGTGATGTTTAAACCATTTGGGATTTCTTAAGTAGGTAAGGATACTACATAAACATGTGGTTAAGGTATTCTAGTCCTAGTAAATAATTTTTCATTTGATAGAACTATGGTCGTGGTTGGCATAAAAAGGTGGTTATTGGTGTTTATGGGATAATTGTTTCCTCATTTATATACAACTAATAAGATTACGCTGTAGCTTCTGTACTGTATAATATACAACTAATAATATTAGGCATTCGTTACCTTTGTATTGTTGGTGTATGGGAAAACTTTCCAAGACTCCTGCCGTTCTCAAGAGAAAGCAAAAGAAATCCATTCTTCTTTTCCAGCCTTTGCTCTTGATGCCTCTTTTCACTCCATTAATTTGAACCACGATTCTGAACTCCAAAACTTCAATTTTCACCTCTTAAGTTTCTCGGGTCTCCCAACTCACAAGAAAATCCTAGTTGAAATTTCCTTCAATCTTCTAGTAAAAACTCCCTTTTTCCAAAGGCGAATTTATACCAAGGTAATTTCTTCAAATCGTGCTTTTGAACTCTTAATACAAGAAAAAGTGGTGGTGTTCGGCATATAACTAGTTCAGATCATTTGTTCTATTATTTTGTTCCTAACCTATTTTACGAGTGTTCATGTATTCATTTTTTATAAGTCTCATTTATTGGATAGATAGATTTTCATAAAACAGGATAGGACTATATTAATAAGGGAATATTTATTCCGTGTATATAACACCTCTAAGGCGTAATTTTAAAGGAGAGAGAAATGTAGATAGAACAAAGTTGCGAATACTATACCGGACTTGGTATCGAATTGGGTTCTGATATAGTACTGTACCGGTACCGGTCAATATCGAGTACCATTTCGGGTAATTTTTTAAATTTATGAAATAGTCCTTAAAATTTTTTAAAATTTGCAAAATAGTCCATTGGTATATGGTACAGTTGTACTGTATATTTTACAAATTTATATCAACTATGTTCCAAAAATCATAATAATAAATAACAATCACAATTAATATGAAATAACAATAATTTTTAAATATTTTATATATAAATAATAACCACAATTAATATAAAAAAAAGACAATCATCGTAACACAAATATAAAAATAAGAATAGTAAAAAGTATTTAAAAGTATTACAATAATACAATTTCATCATTTTAATAAATAATAATTACATAAAAAACATCAAACAAAAAGAACAATAAATATCCTTAACTATTACAATTTACGAAAAGAATTCATGACAAGAAAACAATCAAGTAGAAGTTAAACCTGAAACAAAAACAATTACAATTACATTACATATATAGAATTTAACATAAACTGATAAACATCAAATATATGTAAACTTAAAAAAAGAGAAAAAATAACCTGAAACGAAATTCAATCATCAACAGGAGAATACTCGCTATAACTGCATTGACCCCAGTTATCATTTGGTACAAAATCCTCATTATTGAGAGAAGCTTCATCATCATTATCATTCAATTTTAATGCACCAAATGACATGTCAATACTTTCCCATCCAAGATTATCTTCTAAGTTATTGACATTTACCAAATTCTTTTCTTTAGAAACCCAATCTACCAAAAGATCAATATTATCAATGAAAATTGGATCAGTTGAATTACTTGTACTATTAAGACTCCTAGTAAACAATAAAATTTAATTATTAGAAAATTGTAAGAAATTATATTGAAATTAATAATGATAATAATGTACATTTTTCGAAGCTTTAAATTGTATCGAACAAAAAACAAATCATTCAATCTCTTATACTCCAATCTGTTCCTTTTTTTAGAGTGGATAAATTCAAATTTGCTCCAGTTTTGTTTACAATCTATTGCACTCACACATTGACTTAAAATTTGAATTGCAAACCTTTTCAATTTTGGAACTAGATTGATCCCACCAAAAAAAGCTGTAAGTTATAAGATAGCAAAAGTAGCATTATAAACAAAATAAAGTGATAATTAATTTTCAACAAATAAGAAAAAGAAAATAACTAGCACCTGGAGAAAGTTTTCCTCTTTGTCTAATAACAATCAGAATTCCAAAATCCCCATAAGATAACGTATAAAGCTCCATTTGTGAGCTTAAGAGATCTTGCATCACGTCAATGTTAAAAATTGTTGTAATAGTTAAAGGCATTCCTCTATTAACTTCAGCTTGCTTGCTAAGATCCAGTCTAAAATAAACATTAGGATTAAAAAATGCCCAGCTGTAAACAACGGAGAAGAAAGTTGTCTTTCCCTTTTCTCATTAATGATTGAAAGATATGGTGTGTATAAAGAAGGCCTATATTTCATATTGGCCTTGATTGCTTCCGTCACTCTCTCCATGGCATCAAAAATACAACTCATTATTGGCTTTTTTTCACTATCAGTTAAGCGAAGCACCTTCACCAAAAGCTCACAAACTCGGATAACAAATTGACATTGAGACCAAAATTCTTTATTTTTCAGTATAATAGTACAAACCTCCACTCTAGCATTATACCTATCATGATGAGATGCAATCCACTTATCACTTGTAAACATTTATCTTAACTCTTTCTTGATCGAAACAAAAGACTGAAGTGATAAGAAATTTGTTGCAAATCTTGTCACTGCAGGACGACACAAATTCCTACCATTGGTAAATTCCTTTCTCACTAAATTCAATACCCATGCACAATTATAAATGAACTTTTTCACCTTTTTAGCTTTTTACATCGTCTTATCAATAACAGGAAAATACCTAGGATCTCCTATATTCTCCAGCATTAGGTCAATGCAATATGCAACATAAGGAGTCCAAAAAAAAAGAATTATACATATTCTATAAGCTTTTTCCTGTCGCTTTATAAGCGGAATCATTGTCAGTAATAAACTGAACAATATTTTCTGGTCCTACTTCATTCATAACTTCATTAACTATACCAAACAAAGTTTCAGTATTTCTAATAAGGCCAGATGCATCAATATATTTCAAAAACATAAAGTCATTTGTAGAATAAACCAAAAAGTTAATAATAGGCTATTGTCTCCTATTTGTCCAACTATCACACATGATTAAACATCCATAAGTACCTCAAATCACTCTTCTTTCAGCCAAATAACTCCTAATTTCATAAATAGAACAACTCAAAAGTTTACCTCTTAAGTCATCAATTGAAGGACCTTTGTATCCCGGACCATAAGAGGCTATTGCATCCATCATAGGTTGGTAATAATAAGACTGAGAAGCATTAAATGACGAATCTGTATCATACCACCATCTAGCTACTGCCATATCAACATTGTGAGCCGCATCTCTTGATTGCCTTACACTACGAATTGAAGGTTGGGCTCTAGGAGTTGTTTGTGGTGCAAAGAAACTAGTCACCTACCTTTTTCTCTTCCTCACATCAGGTTTAGGTACTTCTTCTTGGGCTTGGGATGGAACACTGCCAGTACCACTACCACTACCACCTTCAACATTTCCATAATTATAACAGAAACTAGAAAACGAACTTCCACTATCAATTTCAAAATTCATCCTTTCCCTTTTACCTCTCTCATGTTAATATTCATCAAGCAATATTTTCATCTGTCACTTCACGTCATGACTTACTTTTTTACAGGACTCCACATCTCCTTTAACCTTAGCTAAATATTTTTTTAATCGGGTGATTCCTCCACCTTTCAAATGCTTGTTGCAAAATAAGCAAATAGTATGGTTCTTCATACTAGGAACCAATGCAGCATGAGCCCAAGCTAGATCATTGTATCTTCTTGAAGTAGTTTCATCAGAAGTATTTAAATTTCCTTCCATTTATCTGTAAAAATAAATGAATACATATATCAAAATACATACACATAATTTCATTACACAATATGCATATCCATCTTATATAATATAACTCATTTTGTACGATTACATTACACACAATTCAATTTCATGGAATACAATTCACTATAAGTCAAAAACTAACAATTCAATTATTCAACATATATAATTACACCAAACATACATAAACACTTTTCATTTCCAACAATCACAAAAAATATATAAACAATTTCTATTTTCAATAATCACAAAACATTCATAAAACCATTTCCATTTCCAACAATTTCCAATAATTCCCATTTTAATAATCACAAAATATTCATATAACAATTTCCATTTCGAATAATCACAAAACATTCATAAAACAATTTCTATTTCCAACAATTTCCATTTCCAATAATCACAAAACATTTATAAAACAATTTCAATTTCCAACAATTTACATTTCCAACAATCACAAAACAATTTCCATTTCCAACAATAAGAAAACATTCATAAAATAATTTCCATTTCTAATAATCAGAAAACATTCATAAAACAATTTAAATTTTCAACAATTTACATTTTCAACAATTACAAACCAATTTTCATTTCCATCAATTTCCATTTCCAACAATCATAAAACATTCATAAAACAATTTTCATTTCCAATAATCACAAAACATTTATAAAATAATTTCCATTTCCAACAATTTCCATTTCTAACAATCACAAAATATTCATAAAACAATTTCCATTTCCAATAATCATAAAACATTCATAAAACCATTTCCATTTTCAATAATAAAAAAACATTCATAAAACAATTTTCATTTCTAATAATTTCAAAAAATTCATAAAATAATTTCTATTTCTAACAATTTCCAACAATTCCCATTTCTAATAATCACAAAACATTTACAAAATAATTTCCATTTCGAACAATTTCTAACAATTTTCATTTCCAATAATCAAAAAATATTTATAAAATAGTTTCCATTTTCAGCAATTTTCATTTCCAATAATCACAAAATATTCATAAAACAATTTCCATTTCCTAATAATCACAAAACATTCATAAGACAATTTCCATTTCCAACAATTTTCATTTCCAATAATCACAAAACATTCTTAAACAATTTCCATTTCCAACAATTTTCATTTTCAATAATCGCAAAACATTCATAAAGCAATTTCCATTTCTAACAATTTCCAATAATTTCAATTCAAAGTTTCAAAGATAAGGATCAAGTTGAAGGGTATGGTATGATTTACATAATTGCTAAATAATGAATGACATATCTTATACAATTGTTCATTTCATACACATCTATTCATAACATAATGATCAAGTTGACGGATATATTCATAAGGATCAAGTTCAAGGATATAGCTTCTTTGAAAATGTTTTTTTTCTTATTTAAAGCTTTGAATCTTTTTTTCATTTCTAACAAACCATAATATTATATACACCATTCTATATTTCGTTCTTTGATAAGTCAAATTTGTTGTAGATGATTTTGGGATGATTTGGATTTAATTTGACTTATTTCTCTGTGGATTTGAAGTTTTATTCAGTAATTCTCTCACACTACGATTGTATTGCTTGATAGGTACAAATGGTAGATTTTGAAAAAAAAAAGGGAATAACTTTCCTTATGGATGCCGGATCAAAGCCACTCAAGGATGATTGCAAGGAGAATTCCAAGCTCTGCAACTTTCGAGAAGACTCCGAGAAGAAATTATGGCAAATGGAAGGTCAAAGGCATGAAATTGCGAGAATGGGCCATGTCTGTTTAACGGACACACATGTCTGTTTAACGGACATCAATTGGCAAGAGGACTCTCTAGACCCGAGAAGGTCCGTTAAACGGACATAGATCCATTTAATGGACATATATGGCCAGCACTCCCCCTGTTTCGAAAAATTAGGTTTCTTGGGACAAAAGGACTATAAATACTCACTGTTTAGACCTTAAAAAAGGGGGATGGACACGAAAAACGAGGTTACTACATCTGGGAGGCACAAAATAAGAGGGAGATAGAGAATTTTGGGGATTCACCCAAGGATTTGGAGCTGTCACTCTTGTGTTTCTGCTACTTTCTCTCTCTACTCTTTCTTAATGTTGAGCACCCTTATGTGTATGATTTTTGTTGCAATG
>JANQBM010000003.1:14436021-14449296 GCA_025594535.1 Erythroxylum domingense
GAAGAAGAAGAAGAAGAAGAAGAGTGGATAGAGATGTTTAAGGAAGAACTGGCAGAAGAACCAAATAAGGAAACTACTAGTAAAGCGTTGATAATGACCTTAAGTACGAAATAGAAACTAACTATTCAAGGAGTTTTGTTATTCCCTCTTTTATTAATAAATCATCATTAAAAAGGGAATTAATGCATGTGATTGGATTTATTAATTTTATAAATTATGTCCTTATGATTTTCTTGTAACAGGTGACTTACTTATAAGCTACTAAACTGCATTACAGACAAAAAGGTGGAAATAAGCTACTAATTATATACCTAAGATGATAAATAAACGTGCAACTTACAACGAGCTAACGACGTTAAACAAGCACTATATAGGAGGCAACCCATGAATTATGGTAGATTTTATTTTATATTATATTATTTTCATGCTTTTTAGTTATTTTCATTATTTTTATTTTTATTTTCTTTTAACTTTTTATCCATTTTTCTTTATGTTTTGCAAAGATGTTAATCTTATATTTGATGGATCAAAATCAGAAAATCTTCTTAATCAAGAAAGTGCCAACTTAACCCTCTCACTTATTTTTAAATAATTATATTGTGTATATTAGGGACAATGTACAACTTTAAGTGTGGGGAAGGGGTTAATGATTTTTAATGATTTCTTTTAACTTATTATAATCTAGATCATAAAATTTTAGGAATTGATATCTTGACTTAATTGAAATTTGTCCATAAATACTGTATTTCATTATTGAATATTGATTGAATTGGTATAAAAAAGGATGAAAGTTAAAATATAATTACTTTTCTAAGCTATATTTTGAGTATTCATTGATATAATCAAATTAAATGAAATTGCATGTTATGTACACATATAAACCCATCTTTTTCGTGAGTTTTTTTAGCCTAAGAGTGAAAATTTTTATAAAAAATAAGTTCTTTTTATTTTTTCATATGTATTATCATCTATAGTAGAATGATTCTAGAGCTTGTTTTATTATACATATCGAGATCATATTTGTTAAATTAGAAGCATTGATATGATGAAGGCATTTAGATTCAACAATTTGTTTCAGCCTATTTCTTTGATAATTATCACACCTATAAAATTATCTTTTAGGAATAAACAAGTTAAGTCTTAGCCCTTTTTCATTGTTATTATACCCACATATTAACCTTTTCCTATTTTTCTTTGAAGACCTTTTTATTGTTTTAAACCTTGAAAGTTATTTACGTTCTTTACTTGTTTGAGACTTGAAATTATTGAAAGGTCTTACATTTCTTTAATTGTGGTAAAAATATGAAAGTTCTAGATTCATTTGTTTTGAAAAAAAAGAGCATAGAAAAAGAAGAGAAGAAAAGGATTAAGTACCATTGTTTTTATAATGAGTAGACATGTACAAACTGTAAACAAGTTTCTTGTAAATTCTCTTAGTAAATTTCCTTCAATTTAACCCTTTTTAATATTCCAACCATACTGTACTTAAGCCCTATTACAATTCATACGAAGACCTTTTGATTTTTGTTTCTAATTTATACATAAGTGGTGGAGAAGTGATAATATTGCATGCCTATGATAAGAGTTATATTATACATTAATTGAGAGTTTTGATACTTTTCACCCTAAACACTTGAGCCTATTGAGTGAAATCTTGGTGAGGGTATAAAAGTGTATACTTTTGATTTCAATGTGATTATTGGTGTAATTACAATTAATGTTAACTTAGGAAGTTAATTTAAGGATGACTCTACGTATATATTAATTTCATTATATGATGATTTATAGTATGAATGAGTAGATCGAAATTAATGAATGATAGATATTGTAAGATTTATAATTTTGATTATAGTTTGCTTGAGAATAAGCAAAAACTTAAGTGTGGGGATACTTGATATATGCATAATTAATCATATTTATATCTCATATTTGATTTATTTTTGCTTGATATTTTATACTTTTATTGTATATTTGGCGCTTAATTTGCTCCAAGTGTGTTTATAGGTTATAATTGCTTTCACGAATCAAACGGAGAAGAATTCGGATGAAAACGCGACATAAAATGAAGATTTGAAAAAAAAAAGGATACATGACCTTGCATCAGCCTATGTACTTCTCTCAAGCTGTGCTGAATCATGAATTTTGGGTATTTTGGCTTATACATGATGTAGTACACGGTCCAGCATCAAACGGTGCATCACATAGAATCTTAAAAATTACTATAAAAGACGTGTTCAGAGGCAAAAGAGAAGAGCAGACATTAAGAGGCAATTACAAAGGCTAAGATCGTTCAGAGGGAACAATTTTGATTCAGACAAGTAAAAAACACGAAGAAATCATTGAAATATCTATCGAAATACAAGATTAAACTTCTACCTTGCAAGAATATTCGATCCGAGACAAAAAAGAAGATTTAGAATTATAAACCCATTGTTTTCAATTCGTTTTTTCTTTCTATTTATGTTTGATTTTGTGTTCTATAATGTATAAGTAAATTCTTTTAGTGCCTAGGTTATTTGATCCCTAGTTTTGTACGATAACATGTTTTGATTCTTTTATTAATGAAATTCTAGATTAGGGTCAAATTTAATAACGGAATTCATAAATTAGTAAAGCAATTATATAAACTTTAACCTAAGTAATTTAGTTGACAAGCTTAGGATTGGTTGTTATTTGACTTAGGGAGATTTGAAACCTAAACACTAATTTTTGATATCGGTAATTTTTTACGTTCTTTATTAATTCTCTGTTCAATCTTGTTGTCTATTTTAATTTATTTGCTTAAATTTTAATTGCTTTAATTAAAAATCAAATTCTAAAATTAGATAATAGGAAAGAGGTAACTACTGGTATTTATCATCCTCGTGGGATCAACTCGTATTTATCA
Source organism: Erythroxylum domingense (assembly GCA_025594535.1). Classification (NCBI taxonomy): domain Eukaryota; kingdom Viridiplantae; phylum Streptophyta; class Magnoliopsida; order Malpighiales; family Erythroxylaceae; genus Erythroxylum; species Erythroxylum domingense. The sequence goes on from JANQBM010000003.1 coordinate 14,438,909, forward strand.
GTAATAGCTATAGCTACAGCATATATTTGCGGTTATTTCATAACTTATACACTTAGAAAAAGCCAATTACGCTTCCATCTAAGAGAGGGACTAATAGCAACAATTGGTCTTGGAGGGGTATGTTTAAAAGGTTGCTAGCGGATGTGTAGTATAGACAAAATAGGGGGGAAAAAGTGTTTAAAGCAAATTAGGTGCAGTTTCTTGAGGCTGCCCAGATGACAATGTTAAGATTACGTTCGACTGTACACATATTGCTAGAAAAACAAGGGGAAATAAGTGAATGTGTTAAGACATCTTAAAATGAAAAGGAAACTTCTCTCTAAGCCGTTTCGGGTCTCTTCATAAAGCAAAGCAGGAGATCCGTGATTTTTTAAAGATCAAAGCTAGAATAGTGCATAGAATTCAGAGGGGCCAAAAAAAATTAACCATCCCATTTTCAGTTGGAAGCTGTAGCTCTTCATTTGCTTCTTAAAACTGTTCTCATTTCAGTTAACTTGGAAGTTCATATTGACATGAAAAAACTCAAGCAAAGGGTTGCAATATCCAAAAACAATCATATTGCTTCTAAGGAAGATTAACAATAAAAAAATATATAGAACCGGTGAAGAAATATATCCAATAGAAAAACTTACTGATACTATCAAAACAACCTCCTAGAGAGCAAAAGAGAATGCTTCTCACATTGTCACGAGCAATAATCCATGAGGAAATTCTGTTAAGCATCCTTGAATCTGAAGGAACCAAAAACTTTCACCAACCTGTCTATGCATTTAAGCATCAGATAGCATCTTCAATGATAACCATGAACAAAATGTTCCCAGTTAAGAGATCAGACGCAACTACTTGCAGTAACTCTACAATTAACATGAACAAAAAGTCCCATTTAAGAGATCAGATTCAACTACTTTCAGTAACTCTAGAATTACCATGGAACAAACCCGTTTACCTCTTCCACCACAGGAGCGGGAGGAAGGTTAAGATCAATTAGGCCTGTCATTGGTAGTTCTGGCGCGTCTGTCTTGATCACAAGTGTGCTGTCATCAGCACTTCCAACAAAATGGGACCTCTTGTGCCCACCCAAAGCTTGACCTGATCGGAAAACCTTCAAGCAGAAAGGGCATTCATGCATCTTGCCCTTTTTCGACACCAATCTTTTGTTTGCATTGCGAGATAAGTTCTGCTGAATTGGTTTCTTCCCATTGAAAGATTCCACTATCTTACCATTATTAGGAAGTGGACTTGGAACATAATCTGTGTCAATGCTGTTCTCGCCACTTTCATATACAGAGTCAGTGTAGCCATCGATGGTTTCATTATTGAATCTGTTGTCCCCAATTGGAGTGCCTTTCGCAACCTTTTTTACATCGTTTCTATGAAATTCAGGATCATAAGAGTTATGTTTGCTTCTCTTTCGTGAATCATACTTAACCGATGCCCTATCTGTCTGATCATACCTATCTTCTTCAATTGAAGCTCTACCGGAGTCAGTTTTGACACGTCTAAACCTACTCAATCTCTTCCCTAATTCAGTATCAGACTCTCCATCAGATCCAGACCCAAATACCCCTTTATGTTTCTTTGGTCCAACTTTCCTCATAAACAAATCTACAGAAACTTCTGATTCAACCCCGGTTGGCCCGTTGTTAAAGTACCCAGAATCAGAATTCTCAGAGACAGGATACTCCCTAGACTTCACCTCGCTTTCCTTTGCTTTGTTCACATACAAAATCTCATTCCCATTGAATACGCATTTAACACCATTCTTCAGACTAATTTTCATTTGATCATATGAAGATTTATCCTCAAAAACCAAAGAATTATTGTCAGAAGATTCTGCAGTGGAACTAAATCCCCCTTTGAAACCAGAGTCCCTAGACAACATCATCAAGCACATAGCCAACTCTTCCTGTTCTTGCTCATTATCAGAAACAAAGGACAGAGAACCATTTGCCGGAGACAACGAAGAAGAGTTGGCGCCAATGATCTTGTACCTCATTCTCTCGAATCCGCTTCGTTTACTTGGAGCTGAGGCCTCGATATCTGACTGGCTATCCGCAATCAAGTCTTTGAGCTTCTCACTGGTCCCTGAGTGATCATCATAGCTGTTGTTGTTGTTCTTGGAGTGGCATGCCATGTGCCCACAGAGAGCTTTCAGTGACTGGAAACCTTTACCACATTCTTTGCACACCTTTTCTGGCAAAAGACCGGACTTGCTTGAATCAACCATGTACCATTTAGTTTTCTTTGGGTTCTCTCTAAGACGATAACCAGATTGAACAATAGCAGCAGCTCCAAACCCAGAATCTCTCTTTTCGTTGCCAGCAAAAGACTTGCTCATGTTGAGGTTAGCTTCCGCCTCTAAGTCGTTTGAGCTCCCGTTTAAATGAATCCTGATGTGACCACCCAAGGACTTACCACAGCGAAATTTTTTATTGCAAAACTTGCAAACAAATTTCTTCTTCTGATTTGCTTCCATCGCTTGATCTAATTTGCCCAAAAAATCTATCCAATAATGAAAAAGATTGTATCTCTTTATATTATCTCACCTCAAAACCTTGTTATACGATCCATTGAATACTGAAAGTTGAGAAGAGCGAGAGAAAGACACCAGAATCAACAACAACATAAAATCGAAATCTAGAACGAGACGGAGATGAAACAGTTCAAAAAGTTTAATACTTTATCAAAGTGGGACTGGTTGAGGGAACGAAGAGCATTAAGGGGATGTGACAGTTATTGTGAAGTACAGGATCAGGCACTTAGACCCACCAAAAGAGAAGCTCTTCAAATCCCATCCCAAGTACACACATTACGTTAGCCCTCTCTAAAGAGCTTGAAACCAAAATAACGGAGAGAAAGAAAAATCAAAAGTTTTGGAAGGAGATGGGTCGCTAACGATGGCGATGAACAGGCCTCTATAAAAGAACAATCAAAGCACAAATACGACTAGTTCTCTATCTAGAACACACCACACTCTCTCTCTCTCTCTCTCTCCCCTCTGTTTTGTGGCCTATCATCAGGAGGAGGAGAATTTCATGCACGGAAGTAAAAATATTAAAATGACACGTATACTTTAATGTTGACTGGACGGTCAGGATTAATGAGGATCCCGATAAATATGTATTTGGTAGATATTACGTTAGAAGTTTTGCAACTTCCCAACTATGCCTTATTTTGTCTCAATCTCAAACACATAATATACACACACAATTCCTTGACCTCTTTTTTTTTTTTCTATTTATATTTTAATTTTACAGGATACAATCTACTTTACTGAATCTACCAATATCAAGGTATGTATAGAAAGATATTGCACTTTGATATTTTCATACCATACATGGGCAGCCAATGTTTCTACGTTTGAGACATTTTTTAAGCAATATTTAGGTTTAGCCCAAGGAGAAAAAGAAAGGATCGTTTCATTCAATAGTCGTGACTCGTGATATATATTCATACGCCATGGTAGACACTCTTTAACACGTCCAAATGAAAGTTCAATGATCATATGGGCTGCCTTTTTAGTCACAAGAGAGCTGTGGACATAATATAGTCATTCTGGATGCCTGTAAGTTGGAATTTCATAATCACCAGAGTAGGTTAGTTTGCTTTGATATGGTCAACCCAGTTTTGTAGTTATATTGTTGTCCAATGCTCCATACCATTTCCCTTCTTTTACTTCTCTCCTGTCTTTTGCTTTTTCGTTTCAAAGTTCCATATTTATTGAAAATTTAAACCTCCATGTCCCTAACTTCAATGCATCTGGTGTTATACCATACTTGCACACGAATTTAAAGATATTATCATGATAATTTTTTTCTTTTGGGTCAAACCAATGTTATAGGTCTCTCTACAGCAGTTTTTCAGATCTAATTCATTAATTACCATCTTAATCCAGCAAAAGATAACAAGTTTATCAAAAATAGGATACGGGGAATTTCAGATTTGTAAAATACATAATTAGAAGCAAGTTAAATTATCGGTTCAGTTGTGATTATCTGTTTACAAAAAATGAACTCATAGAATTCTGTTATAGAAAAAGGATAGAACTGAAAAAAACATCTCAAATTCCGATACTTGCTAACTCTACTTCCAATCCAAATTTATTCGTATTAGGATTCTGCATGAGATTCTAACTTTAACAAACTTCTGTACCAGCCACCAATTACGCCTCAGTGATCAGGTTTTCAGGATAGTTTCTCCGGGTCTCAATTAACTTATGATACTGGAGATTATCCCGATGCTTCCCAGAATTTAAATACAAATTTTATCAACGTTTCTTTCCCTTCTTCTTGCGAGTTTCCTTCAGTATATGGTTATACGGAACTCAATGCTTGGGACATGATGATCAAGGACTGTAAAGTTGATCTTATTTAGGGTTGGAACTTAACTAAGATAAACGGCAGAAAAGAAAGAGAAAACGATACCAGAACATGCAAGACTGTTACATCCACAACGAATGTACATAAATAAGAACAAGTTGCCAAAATTCCCTCTTCTTTTTCTTCTTCTACTTGCCCAATTTTTGGTTAACCCTAATTCCACCTGTATTCCCCACTTACCAAATTCCTAGGACCATAGAAAAGTTGCATCGTGTGCACAGCTAGGACGTGCAACACCTATCCGGGTGACACACTAGTTGATACCACCATCATTGTTTTCCTTACCTTTAGCCCCTTGTCCGAATATTTCTTCAATGATGTTGCATGTCGGCTGAAGATCCACACCTTTAATAGGACTTGCGAAACGAGCATCCCAAACCTTGGTATCACAGGCGTCAAGAAAGTACACCTGATCCACCCCACTACCACATCCGTCCAATTTACGAGACAAGAACTTGTCATGATCACTGTCAACTCCACCTAACTGCAAGCCATCTCCAGAGTCAACTGGACCACTAGAGTTTAACTTATCAGCCTGGAATTCAAAAGATATGCACGAGTCATCTTGAATAGTGAAATCCTCACCAAAATAACCCGTACTTTTGTCAACGTGCTTATAATCAGGTTCAAGTTGGCTTACATGTATAGACTTCATGCCCAGTGCTTCTGAGGCATAATCAATACCTGAATCTTCTCCCGTGGCATTTCCACTAACATCCTCCAAATCGGGGTTGACATCACAATCATCATCACCATCACCATCACCATCACCATCACTGTCATCAATGTCATTGTCTTCGGCAAGTGTCTCATCTACCTGGCCTGCCTGATCATATTGATCAAGTGACTCAATAACAGAGTCTTCATCTTCTTCAGAAACTGAAACTATATTGGAGTATCTATTTATTTTGTGAAATTCATCATCATCACTGTCAATTTCCATCAAGTTCGATCTGTTCTGAGCAGCACGTCTTTGAAGGATAAAAACATTGAAATAATAGCTCACGATATCCTTTGTGGTTCGAATGGGCAGCAATCGTAACAAGTGTTTCCAAAAGTTCTGGCCCTTGGAAATGGGATACAAGTAGACAACTGAACGGAAAACACATTCTTCCTCCCCAGTCCATCTACATGTCACCACCTCTCCCATGTCATAAAACCCCAACTTGTCAAAATTTTCTTGTCCAAGTGATTCTAATAGTTTCTCGCGTGCTTCCTTTATGTGCTGCTGGACACATCTGATAGAACCCTCATCCAAGCAGTCACAATCTATTTCGCCACGTACAATATCATTAGTGTAATGCAAATATGAGTTTGCGTCTGGCATTGGAATGATACAAGTACCCATCCGCTTGTCCTCACCAATGCCCTCTTTTTGGCTGTTCCACAATGGAATGGTAGCTTGATGATTTGGCCCCAAAGGCACTTGTTTCCTAAAAAAGTGTTCAAAGTAGGAAGATTTGCCAGTGTCAAAAGGGAGAATCCTATGCCTTACAAGATCACAATCAAAATGTCCTGAGGGAAGAGAAGAGGATGCTGCAAAGCTAGATCTAACATCTTCATGATGACAACTGTTAGTAACAGATGAACAGGGAGCAGTGACCTCAAAATTAATTACTGAACACGGCATTTCATTGATCCCATATTCAAATTCATGCCGTTGAAATTTAGGAAGGTTGTCTCCATGGTCACCTAGTTTGTTAACCAAATCAAATCACAAAAATAATTTTCAATAGAAAAAGAAAAAAAAGAAGAAGAAATAGCAAAAAAGACGCAACCTACTTGTCCTCACCTGAAGCATTAGGTTTATGTGGAACATGAGCATATGGAACTTGTTCTGAAGATTGGATCAACTTATTGCTACACTCCAGAGGTCTTGCCTGCTTAAAAGGAAATTCCTGGAAAGCTAGACCTTTAAATGGTCGCTTATAACCCATTTCACCTGCACAAGAAAAATGAAGATAAAATTAATAAGCAGCCCAAAAGCCCAAAAAAAAATGCATGTCAGAGAAAAACATGACATGTAAATAGAAATTTAAACAAGCCAAATGCAAAGTTCTGAACCATTCGTCTAAAATGTGTTATCCACGCAGCTGTTGGAATCCACTAAAAATTAGAAGGGTGTAAACATACTCGCATGAACACGTGCACTAATATAGATTCATATGTCCTCATCAATACAACTCCACCTATACTGAAAATAGAAAAACAGTGGAACAAAAATACATAAGTTTTCGATACAAGAACACGTAACAATACGGTGATAATAGTGATATGAAATAGACACAATATAAGCAGACCTAGAAGCTGCTTAACTTATCATACCTATTTAACATAATACCAACACGCTTGCCCATTACCACAAAAGAAAAGGAGAGAAAAATAAATAAATACACAGAACAAAGCCAGCTAGTGACCAATTGGACAATAAGGTCGAAACATAAATATTTCACCCTAAGTTAAATGAAAGAAATTTACTCACGAATTGAGGCAAATAAACAATTGAATTGTGACTCATAAAAATCCGTTAAATCTGTAACAAATATCATACGATTATGGTAGAAATTTCCGATTTACAAGCATATACCTTTTGAACTCGTCGAATTGAAACTTCAAAACTTGATTGGAAGGATACTAAATATCAAGGCAAAAAAGACGAAATATAGATTTGACAAGGTTTTATGGTGCAATCACACAAACCCCCATATTAATTTGTCAAATTGAGAAGTCCCAAATTTTGAAACAAAACCCTAACCCTCGATTTCGAATTGATGCACAAAATTTCAAATTGACAGGCTCAAAAAAGAAGATTTCTTGAGGCGGGAAATATGGAAGCAAAACCCCAAACCTATTTACAGATTCGAAGAAGTTATTAACGCATCACAACTTCGAATCGAAACGTGAAACAAGACTTATAAAATATTCACAATTAGGTCGAAAATTGAGATGTAAATTTACAGTGCGGTATGGATTGAAAGCCCATGAAGGATAGCGGGACAAAAAATGTGCTGAACGGAATCGAAACCCTAACCCTAGAAACGCGATGAATCAGCGGCTGCGATCGGAAGGGGTACGGAGGGGAAAAGGGGAATGTGAATCGAACGAATCGGGAGTCGAATAGGAGAAAAGAGAAGGGAATTGAGAGATCGATTTCTGGTTGGAATAGGGGAGGGTGACGGTGAAAGACGAATTTGGGTTCGTAGGTTTTTGTACACGACAAAGCGGTTCGATAAAGATCAGCCGCTTGTTTTATAAGCTAAACCGGCCCAGTCTCAGGAAATTACCTTTAAGTCCTCCAACATAAAAACCAAAAACTAAAAAACTCAAAGCTATTCAACTACTTCAAGCTTAAAATCTTTGAATCATTCTACTTACCAGTTCAGTCTACCTGAATAACCCTTACTATTACAAATTTATTTATTAATTAACCAGCTAATTTTTATAAACTAACTATTTTTTGTATATCATAATAAACTAGTTAATTTTCATTTTACATTCTTATTCTACAACTCAACTTCAATCCCTTCAATAGAGGAGGATAGTCTCCTTCTTAGATAATATTTTAAATTTGTTATTTTCGTTCAATCTTATTTATGATGGCGTAATATCAGTTAAATTTTTAACCATTTAAACTTTTTATCTTATCGGTTTAATTTTCGATCTGATTCTGAAACATTGATAAAAACTTATTCTAATTAGGATAACATTTTTTGGTAACGCTCTTCCTTGATTCGGCGATGTCATTAATAATAATGATTATAATGAAAAGTATCAACAAAAACAACATTACTAGGAATCAAAAAAACAACAACATTACTACTATTGATAATAAAATAACTAATCAATTATGGGTCAAGTACAAAGTTTTCTTATTTATAAGATTTTATATTTAGATGAAGTCCTAGATCAGTATTAATAAAAATGAAGTAATTTTTTAAAAAATATATTCCATCTTATTTATAATATATGATATAAAATAATATATCATGATGTAATGTTAGGAAATCGAAGCGGGATCTGATCTCTCATGTAGTGGAATAAATTCGAAACTTTTTCGTATTTGATTTCTTGAAATTTAAGATCACAAAAATTCCATAAAATGATTAATAATAAGTTATAATAAAGTATAATGCATAATTTATATCTTATTCGAAGTTTGATCTTTTTCTTGTCGTTTCTTTCGAATTATTTATGAAATCAACTCATCTCAACGACTTTAGCAGCACAAGTGTTCAACTTTTATTGGTATCCACAAAATGGGTTGAGAGAGCTCAACAACTCTTACAGAAGGGGTTAGATAAGAAGTTCTAACTTCTTAGAGCTTAAGTCTATTTATAGTAAGTTCTGGACATTACAGTAATTTAATTGAAATTAAAATTTAATTTCAATTAAACTTGAATTAGTTGGAGCTTAATACTAGTTATGTCATGTCCATATTATAAGTTACTTCTTTAGAAAGTAAAGCATTACAAATTAAAGTTGAGCTCTAGAGCTATTCATTGTGCAAAAAAAGTTAGACATTTGCCTTCTTTTCTTTCTCACATTAGATGCAACATTTCCTTCTTATGGGGTAAAAAAACTACTTTCAACATTCTCAGTATCATCTTGACAACCAAAAAAAAAACTTTCACTACAAATTTTGTATTTTAGTCTTAGCCCTATACCTTTATCATATTAATACGCTTCAAACAAAGTTTTCATTTGTCATTTCACATCATGACTAACTTCACATCACCTTTGATCTCAATCAAATGCTTATTTAATATGGTGAATGTAACATCCCGTTTTTCCTTGCTAAGGGTTAGGACCCTAGAATAATGTACATGAGAGATTTTATTGTGAAGTTAAAAAGTACATTTCATGCTCATGCATAATATAATATACACACACATGTGAATTTGATTTCTTACACACATTACAATGACTGTTCATGCACTCATATGACATTTACCAGGTATAATTGATTTTTTATGTGATTATGATATGAATTGTAGTTTATATGTCTTGAAAATTGATTTGGTGATAACAATTATTGATTTAGGATTTTTGGTGAAATTTAGAAAATTTCTGAAATTTTGAGTATTTTTGGGACTAATAAAAATGCCAAGTGACAAGATAATTGATTTATGGTAGTAGAAATAGGTGATGAATGACAATAGAAAGAATTGATATGTGATACTAGGATTTAATGACAAATGTCATAGAAAATGAGGAGACAATTGGAGTAGAAATTGAAGACAAATGGACTATTTAATAAAGAAAACCAAGTGAGACCCATAGAAAATGGACATGTGGCAAGTGACAAGTGTCAGTTGCCATGCCATGTCTTCACCTACGATATTTCTTCTAAATGAAAGACCAATTTAATTATTTTGTCTCTTGCTTTCTTTTTCTCTTCGTGACCTTCTTCATTATCTTCTTCATCTCCACGACACTCACCTACCTTCATCAACATTGAATCTTGTTCTTACCTTTTACTTACTATTCCCATTTTGTTGTCTTCTTCATTTTCCACTAAAAACCTAACCTACCCCACCCCCATGTTGATGACTATGTGATTCATAGAAAGCTAGGGTTCACGTGATTTTAAAAAGCTTGGAGTTTTATCAAGTAAGTTATACTTTGATCTTCATGAGTAGATGTAAATGAATCAAATATGATGAATGATTTGAGATTTGATGATCATGCTCATGGAGTGGGGCATGTTAACATGGGTGTAAAAATAAAGAGATTTATGTTCTAAATTTTAATGTGTTAATGTTATTCATGAGTTGTTTAATAAAAAAAGCATTTATGATGATAGATTAAGGGATGAATGATTATGAAAAAGAAGTTGAAGTGTGAAGATACGTGGATATGGAAGTAAGTAGAGTTATATCTTGTTTTTGTGTTATGGTGAGTGGTAAATTATGAGTTATGCTACAGGTGAGTTTTGGGGTGATTAAAAATGAAAATGGTGGTTGAATGAGATTTGAAAATTTGATAAATTAAGAGAAGTGTTTATGTCAT
>JANQBM010000003.1:14501026-14513171 GCA_025594535.1 Erythroxylum domingense
CTTTGGTCTTTATCCAATATTCGAGGCATATAGATAGATAGCTAGAGATTCCATTTAACTTGAAAAATAACTTTAATAGATTTTTTTGTTGGCATACATATTACATTTAACTTAATTATAATTTTCTTATCAGGTAAAAAGAAAACCTAATATTTCTTCCAGTTATAATTTTTTCAATGTTTGATCTACTTATAAGTCATGAATAAATACTTATTTTGCATACTAGATCAAAAAAAACGGTTAATATTTTTTTATGAGATGAATAATAAATTTTAATTCAATAACTGAACAGCTTACGTAAATTGTTTTAGATACCTATTTCAAAATATTATCTTTGTCAAATTTTGCTTTTGTGTTGCTAATTAAATAGCCCGTAATTTTATTGATGTAGTTCATAAAATTTGGAAAGGGTCACTCGACTATGATTGGGCGTTCATTTAGCTTTTATCAGTTCCCATGATTCTTTCTTGAACGAGCCAACTGGAAAGCTAATCATGGATATTTAGAATACTTTATGGAATAATTTAAGCGATGTAAGATTGTTAATTTCACTCGGACTGTTTTGTTTGCTCTAAACTTTAAAAGGCTTCATGTGTGGTCTGAGTCTGACTTCTAAAACATCATGTAATGTCATGATGACTTGTCGAAGTTGAAATCTTTAGTTTGACACACCTCTCTATATTTTACTAGTATTTGCTATTATATCATACTAAATTTCTTTTCGATATAATTTTTGTTCATACCATTTATCTAGGCTTCTGGCCTTCTATAGCCATGTAAATGTCATCTTCATTGATAATGTTTGGTGTAGATATGACATGATGGGTTATTTATACTGTTTGCAGGTCGAAGGAGCGGTCAAAGAGGATGGAAGAGGACCAAGTATCTGGGACACATTTTCTCATAACTTTGGTATTGTTTTCTTAAAAATCAAAGATTACTACATGTAATTTGACCTCGCATTTTGTTAGATAAGAGATACTAATGTCTATGTCATGTAGTACTAGTTCCTTAATTGAAAATTTAAATTTCATGAGAAAAATACTCCAAAGGCTCCAAGCTTTAAGGCTCTACTAATGACAATATCTTGACGTCTTCTCCGTCTAAAGTAGGCCTAATTGCAAACTGAAGTTGCTTACCTTCAGATTTAAAGTCTACTACCTTATAAAATGCAAGAAAAAAATACTCTACTTTTTGCCTGTCAATTCTGTATCTGCTATCTTCTTCCTCAAGGCAGAACCACATGTTACATTTGTCAGCAATTTGATCTTTAAGCTACTCATCATTGAAGCCAATGGTTTTAAATATCAATTAAGATTTGTGATTTGTGTTATCTACTAGCTGATCTAATCTGTTGGCGTGCTGTGCAGGAAAAATAGTTGACTTTAGTAATGCTGATGTCGCTGTGGATCACTATCACCGTTTTAATGTATGTCTTCTCGTAAAATTACAGTCGTGTCTAACGGCATGGCAGCCATGTTAAGATGCAGCGAAACAAACTGGATATTGTTCTTGTGTACATTGGCTTTTTAAAAAAAAGATCACCTTGTGGGTTAGGGTTATGACTCCGTTGTTGCTTTGAAACAGGAAGATATAGACCTTATGAAGGACATGGGCATGGATGCCTACCGATTCTCAATTTCTTGGACTCGAATATATCACGGTAAGTTTGCTATTAACAATATCATGTCAACAGTAAGGTCTCCTGCTTGTCCGGATCCGAAAAGCTCAGTCACTAGAAACATTCACATAATAAAAAGGTAAAACCCTTCTCACATGCAGCTTCTATACAGATGGAACAGGGCAAATCAACCAAGCTGGAATTGACCACTATAACAAGCTCATTGATGCTTTACTTGCCAAAGGTTTCTTTCCACCTAGCCTTTCCTTGGAATAATTCACATGCCTTGATCAAGAAAATCAGGTTAAGAATGTCATGATTAAAGATTCCATTACCAGAAGTCGACTAAGCCTTCAAATTGGCTACTACGTGTATGCGCAGGAATTACGCCGTATGTGACCCTGTACCACTGGGACCTTCCACAAGCCTTAGCTGATAAATATAATGGATGGCTTAGCCCTCAGATAGTGTAAGGGCCATTCTTAGTCTTATTGTCATGTTTGCAAACTATGATGCTTTTTGACCTAAGACTTTCCACAGGAATGACTTCGCCGCCTATGCAGAGACTTGCTTTCAGAAATTTGGTGACAGAGTAAAGCACTGGATAGTCTTCAACGAGCCTCATACATTCACCGTACAGGGGTATGATGCAGGTCTACAGGCTCCAGGACGATGCTCCATACGTTTAATGTGCAGTGAAGGAAACTCGGCAACTGAGCCTTACATAGTGGCTCACCATGCAATTCTTTCTTACGCAACTGTTTCAGATATTTATAGGAAGAAATATAAGGTAAAAAAAGGGGTAGAAGATGATCCTATTTCCCTAATTAAGACCGAATTAAGAAGAAATCTAGATTTTGATCAAATAAAAACCGAAATTTGGATTTTTTTGAAGTTAAAGCTTTCCACGAAATATTTGCAGGCAAAGCAAGGTGGAATACTTGGTGTATCATTTGATGTTATTTGGTATGAGCCAGCAACAAACTCCACAAAAGACATTGAAGCTGCAAAAAGGGCACAGGAATTTCAACTTGGCTGGTATCCACGATAACTAAGGCGCTCTGTTATGACTTTCTTACACGTCCTTTAACATTTAAAAAAAAAAGAGAGCATATTTTGGTTTCCCCTCTTGTGTTCCTGTCTACAATTTGCTCTATTTTAGTTCGTTTTTCTTAACTTGTGTTGTCTTCCTTACACTAGGTTTCTCGACCCTTTGATGTTTGGAGACTATCCAAGCTCAATGAGAATCAGAGTTGGAGACAGGCTGCCGAAATTTTCCAAATCTGAGACTTCTCTTATTAAAGGGTCATTGGATTTTGTTGGAATCAATCACTACACTACCTGGTATACCAAAGACAATTCAACTAACATAATCGGTTTTCTTCTTAACGACACTCTTGCAGACACCGGAACCGTATCCCTCCGTAAGTTGACTGCGATCCATAAAAAATAGTTCCACCGAAACTGTTTCTTTTTAATTTTGATCAGTACATTTTGAAAATCAACTTCTAGTTCCTCTAACTTGGCCATTAACTAAGGGTAATACGTGTTCCTTGCAGCCTTCAGAAATGGAAAGGCCATTGGTGACAGGGTAACTCATAAACACTAACCACTCTAGATTTACTTCTCGATTTACTTATCCTGACTAATATAAATCATACAACATTGCAGGCAAATTCAATATGGTTGTACATAGTGCCTGAGGGCATGAGAAGCATCATGAAATACGTCAAGGAAAGATACGGCAGCACCCCAGTTTACGTTACAGAAAATGGTAAAGCCTTTTAAGGCCATCAAAAAATGATCAACAAATCAAGGAGCTCAGAAAATCTGAATTGTCAAAGACACGCTTTTGTTTCTGTTATTTCTGTAATGATAATTTCTTGTCGCTTCTAGGAATGGATGATCCAAACAGCATCTTTATCTCCTTAAAAGATGCTCTGAAGGATGAGAAGAGGATCAAATACCACCACGACTACCTCTCCAACTTGTTGGCTTCCATCAAGTACGAACTCTTAACATATACTTCCATACACGTCTCTTGTTTGTTCATCACAAATTGAGATGGTCCAAATTTTGCAGGGAAGATGGGTGTAATGTGAAGGGATATTTCGTATGGTCCTTGTTGGATAACTGGGAGTGGTCAGCTGGTTATACTTCAAGGTTTGGTCTCTACTTCGTGGATTACAGGCACAACCTTAAGAGATACCCGAAGGCCTCTGTTGAATGGTTCAAGAAGTTCCTTTCTAGTTGAATAGTTCAAGTTTAGATTGGCAAAGAAAAACCACAGATTTACACCACTAGGATATGTGTAGTCTAGGCATGATTCTTTCACCCAAATGGAAAATAATTTTAATTCACCTGCTGCAATTTCACTGTAAATGAATGTTTATTATAGTTGAAATCAAGAAGAATAAAGAAGAAATATGTGATTGTAAATTTTCTGTAGCTCAAGTTTTTATGTATAAAAATATTTTTCTGCTTTCGTACCAGGACCTTTTTCAGTTCATAGCCCAATTCCAATTTAGCAACTGAACTCATTAATCCTTCCAAGTGATCAATGGCTTATTATCGACTCGTCACCTAGCAAGATAGACTCTCTTTTTTTTTTTTTTTGGGTATGGAAGAGGGTACAGCTATTCTATACTTAGCAAATCATTTTGGATGAAATTAATAATTAAAAATCAATTTATTAATTTTTAAAATTAGTTTTATTTTTATTCCATAGCTGAAATTCTTGAATATTTAATAAGTTAAGGTATTAAAGGTAATGTCATAATACGTATTCGTATTTTAAATTAAATATATTAATTAAGATTGAAAGAACTTAATTAGATAATTGATTATCAAACAAAATTTCAAGAATATTATAATCTTTTAAAAGTTCTTCATTTTGACCATTCTATTTAATCTTTTAAATTTTGAAATATGAATCTTAAGACTTAAAAGGGATAGGAAGAAATTTAATGTAAGGATGACATTTGTTCTCGGACCCAGGCCAGTCCTAGTTGATTCTAGTTGATTGAACTTCGGGCTGGACTCAAGTTTTTCTTTTAATTTTCAGACTTCATATAGGGTTTAGGCTTAAGCTGGTCACCTAAAACTAGGGATGACAAATATGGTTCAGTCCGAGTTGATCAAGCCACGAGTCACAACTGATTGACCTGACTGGGTGACAGGTTGCGTTCAGGCCAGAGCTGTCTCAGCCTGTAACCAGACAGGACGGCACAAAACGACATCATTTTATTAAAATTTTTTTTAAAAAAATAAAGTCGGGTTGAGCCACGAGCTGACCAACCAGTATACAAATGTATTGGATTTTGTTGCAATGTAGTATACAAAGTAATCTCTACGTTGTTGATTGAGAGGTTGAAAGCTATCATAGTCAAAATTATTAATGACTTACAGTGTTTCTTTATCAAAATTGATTGTGTGCAAGAGTTATTTAGAAATAGCAAAATGCTAAAACAATTGAACAAACCTTCCTATGTCTTATGCCTAAAAAGCATGCTTTTAACACGTTGCAAGACTTTTGCCTTATTTCCTACTGCAATACAACAGACAAAATCATTGGGAATATACTTGCAACTAGGCTTAAATAGGCTTTAATCACACTGATTAATCCATGCCAATAAGCTTTCATTAATGGAAGAGACATTGGAGATAATCTCCTTCTAGTGTAGGAATTATTCAAAGACTATACTACTAACTCCTTGATTAGGCGCAACTTTCTCAAAATAGATATATTTAAAGCATTTGCTACACTAGATTGGCAGTTCATACTCAATTCCCTATATGCATTTGGGTTTCCTAAGCAATTAATCTCTTGTATTAAAGCTTGCATCACAACTACTTCATTTGGTGCCTCAATTAATAGAGAAGCAACCTAACTTTTCCATGATGTAAAAGGAATTAAGAAGGGTGACTTATCGTCCCCATACCTATTCACTTTAACAATGTAAATTCTTTTCAAAATCTTACAAAAATATATAAAAATAGGGGAAGTTTCACATACCATTACAAATGCAAGCAACTTAGTATTTTCTGCTTAATGTGTATAGATGATTTGTTACTGTTTTGTGGTAATGATCTCAACTCTCTCAAAGCTATCATCTCTTCATTACAGGATTTTTTAAATATGTCAGGCCTAAACATTAACTTGGAAAAAATTAAGTTGATAGTTATTGAAATAAGCTCTAAAGATTCTTGGAATTGCAATCATAGAGGTATATCTCTCATTGCAAATAACTTACCTAACTATAGGCCTGATAATGTAAAGGAAGGTATTACTATCTAGACATTGGATAGATCCATGTGCTTCTCTAATAGATCTTATCTAGATTTCTTCAAACCACATTCCCCTAATGTCTATTGGTATAAAATCATTTGGTCCAAAACCTTAGTACTTAAGGTAGCTACCACCTCTTGGCCTGCCATAAAAATAAGCTTTAGACCAAGGATAGGATAAAAGCTCCTAATCCTTTGTGTGCTATGAAAAAAATAACCTAAAATAATACTACATCTATGTTTTCAATTTTCATATTTGCAATCTATCTAGTCTAGCTTACAATATACATTGAAACTACATTGTGATGTAAGAACCTGGGAGCATATTATCCAATGGGCTGTCAAATGGATTAAGAGGTTATATAATGATTTAATTATGCTTAAGACTACCTTCAGTTGTTATTTCTACATCATTTGGAGGGAAAAGCGCAATAGATTCACAACAAACCTGAAATGGATGAGCATTTCTTTACTAAAAAATTATTACATTGGACTAAGGAAATCTTTATATCTAATAACTATAACACTCAAGTTATAGGTAATGTAAAGAGGGATTGGTCTTTATGATTTTAGTTATTACTCTTTACTAACAATTCCTGCAACTCATCCTAAATTATTATCTTAAATATTACAATATTGTATATTAATCTCAATTTACCAGCTTGTAATTTTATACTTTCTAAGGCTTTTCATCTTGCTTATTCTTCAATACAATTTATTTAACTTAAAAAAAGGACTTTAAAAGAATATATTAATGATATAGGAGCTCTTTAAGGGCTACAATTATAGCAAATTAAGGCAAAATTGTGCCACAAAAATTGATTTCAATAAGTCTTTTAACTCTCTTGATTAGAGGTTTGTTATTGACACCATAAAAACCTTTAATTTCTCTCAAAATGTGTATCCTGAATATCCCAATGCATTAAAACTACCTCTTTTGCAATCTTGATCAAAGAAATTCCTACCAAATCCTTCTCTGGAATTAGAGGATTGAGACAAGAACATCCTCAATCTCCTTACCTCTTCACCTTAAGCATGGAAGTATCGCTCTGCTTGATCAAAAAAGGAGTTAAGGCTGATGGGAAGTTTAGTTATCATTTAAAATGTAAAGAGCTGAAGATTACAAACCTCACTTTTGCTGATGATCATATTCCTTTTTTCTAGAGCTAAGCCAAATTTTGTTAGCATGTTTATAACTATAATGAGATACTTCAAGAACCTATTTAGACTACTAATTAATTATCAAAATATCCAACTTTTAGTAGCCAAGAGAGCTAGGGATAAAATGATCCTGTTGGATGCATTACAAGTATAAATGCTACCATACCCCTAATCAAGTACCTAGGAGTTCCAGTCTCCACTAACAGACCCTTGATTAGTGAATTCAAACCATTGATAGATAAACCAAAAGCTAGAATTCTAACTGTTGCAAGAGATCTTTATCAATGGCATGAAGAATATAACTTACGGTATCTTACCTCAACAATCGTTGAACTTTCTTAATTTCCCATTTTTGGTTCCCTTGGGCAGCCATTAAGGTCATTGATAGTATTATGAGGAATTTTATCTAGACTAGTAGTGATGCAATAGCTACAGAGGCTAAGGTCAAGTAGGAACATTTTTGTCTACTTAAATCGGAAGAAGGATGAGAATCATTCCAACAAGGGTTATAAACTTAATACAATTTAATAAGAGAATTTGGAGAATAATGTAGGACACACGGTCTTTATAAATGAAATGGATTCATACATTTCACATTAAAGCTTCTAGCTTATGGTGCATCAAGCTTACAACTTCTATATCTTAGACAATGCTTCATATATTAAGACTTAGAGACAAAATTGATCCTTGCATAAAGATTATTATTCACAACGGCGTTTCTACTACTTTCTGTTTTTGATTCTTGGAATGGCTCAACTCCTATGATCTACTCTCTAACTGCCATTCACCTATAGCACATCATCCCACTATGAGCAACAATTAAGGAAGTTCTTAACAATTACTCAACTCACCTCATTGACTTAAGCCTTGACATTAGGTTAAGATCTGATGAAGAAGATCAACCTAGTTAATCCTTAGAACGATTTTGTCACTTCTCTAACTCCTCATATAGGAACTTTCTTAAGCCTTGACCTCTTAAGATGAAATGGCACAAATTGTTGTGGTTTCGTCAAGCTTTACACAGAGCCTCAACAATTATGTAGCTTTAAAAGGAAAGCTTGCCACTCTAGATATAGTGGAAGCTTAAGAGCATTTTTGATATTTGTACCATTTGCAAAAATAAGAGTGAAACTATTCAACACTTATTCTTTGAGTATCCTACTCCTCTCCGTATTTGGATTGAGATTCTAAAGTTGTGTAATCACTTATCCCCATCTACCAAGTGGGATGATCTTATTGAATGATCTTCTAGATTCTATCAAAGGAAAGCAGGTGATTGATTAGTCTATCTTTTGGCGCTGAGTAAAATTATCTATCAGATTCGGTTATTCAAAAATAGAGTGGTATTTTCGAATTTGAAGTTCAATGGAACCATAACTTTACAAGCTATCACTCAAGCTATTAGGAAGTAAATTTTTACCCATAAAATTCAGCTCCAATGTAGCTCCAGTATGAGAACAAAATGGTGATTAGAGCTTATTCAAATATGTAATTATGTCTCCACAATGCACAACTAGCTATAAGATACTTGCATTACTAGCTTAACTAGTTTGTGGGCTAGCAAGTTTGTTCTTGTTCCTAGTCCTTTTGTATGGTCTTTAGAACTTGTAATTCTACAAATTATTTTAATAAAGCTTTACCCTTTTCCAAAAGTAAATATTTGTTCCTTACTTTAATGAATATTTCACAAAATTAAAATTTGGGTGTTATAATAAATATTATTTTTAAATACAAATTAATTTTTATAAATTATTATTTCATTAAATATTATAGAACATTAATTTTAAAAGAAATATTTAAATTTTATTTTCTTTCTTAACTTATTTTATCATTATTCAAAATGGTTATCATTGTTTGTGCCACGTAACCATGAAAATGCTATAATTCTTTTTCTTTAGAAAGATGTGGAGATCAATAATAATATTAATAAAATAATGAATGTATGGGGACTACTAATTAGTATTAGCAACATCCTAATTATATAGCTTTGATTTACTTTTCTTTGTTATACAGGAAAGGAAAAGCCACCAAGTAAATGTGCTAAATATGCCAATTTCTGGTGTTTCATGTCAATTGTAAGGAATATAACAAAGAAGTGGATAGGAAGGCAAAGCAAAGTTGAAAACAAGGAAACAGATCATAAATCTAAGATGAAAATGTTGAAAAAAAGAATTATTAAGCTAGACAAGCAAATGAATCACTACAGATAATCAAACTTTTGTCATAGAGCGTATGATATTTGGTGATTGAAACTGTGACAATAAGGACAGACGTGCAGTTGTCCTTGAACTCCAATTTCGCAGCCACTTTTGCTACATACATAGCCCTTCTAGTCTTATATGTTTGTAGATAGTCATATGCGTTGAACTTGGAGAGCAAATGAATTTAAATAACTTGTTTATAAAGATGTAGATGGCATATTCTCATATCTTCTTCACGTCTCAATCAAGATTCGTTCCCTCTTCTTAGAAAACCAAATCAATCTCTATGCACCAACATTAGAAATTATCTGTTTTGCTATTCCTGGAACTAGGATGTTGCTGATCATCAGGCAAGGCATTGCCTTGCTCATGCTGGTTCTGTTGGCTTTTGAGACCAAGCCATGCTTTTCCCGGATCATATCCAGATCAAGTTTTCCAAAAGGTTTCACGTTTGGGACAGCCTCTGCAGCTTTTCAGGTCTGAATAATTGTCCAAAACTCTTTAAGTATAGTAATTTCAAACTCATGTTCTCACCATTTTCACTTTGCGTTTCCTTAACAAGTAAGAGAAACATTTTAGTCCTCGTTTTCTCATTCTCACTGATGATAACGATCTTCACGTGATAAAACTACCTGGGAGCCACTACTATTGCCGGAGACACTCTACATTTGTGGTATTTATATATATGTATGTATGTACGTGTCCTCCAGACCACCCCGTAGAGATTTTTTAGATTGCACTTGCTAGAAAACGAAAGCTTGTTTCATCAAGTTTTTTTTTAATTAAAGTTTTACTGTTAATTATTCAAATAAATTAAAAATCTCCTAATTTCATACTTAAAAATATGTTAGGAAGTGAAATTTTATGAAACTTGCTACTTTCTTCAACATTAACCTTTTATTTTATACTCAACAATTTTTGAAAGAGATAAAAGAGGAGTATTTTTCTTCTGGAGTTTCATGGTTTTCTACATTGAACACTAAACCCTAAAACCTAAACCCTAAATTCATTTTGTCCACAATTACAAGTTATACTGTTTAATAGCTTTTTTGGGTGCTTCTTGTCTAATAACTTACTCTGGAAAATTGCAAATTATATATATATCGTTTGCAGTTTGAAGGAGCGGTGAAGGAAGATGGAAGAGGACCAAGTATCTGGGACACCTTTTCACATACTTTTGGTAATATTTATTTTATGAATCTTCCTTATAATTTTAACTATTTTTGTGATCTAAAATTATTAAAAAATATATTTTATTAAATTTTTATAGAACTATTTTAACAAAATTTATGATCAAAATTAGGTCATGACAGTGATAAAATGTATTTATTGAGACATATAAATTATTATATTAATTAGACTAATTCAACAATGATTATGTTTTTAGTTTTTAATCATGAAATTGTTACTTTGATTAATATAAGTGAAACAATAAAAAAGTTCACGTCTTATATATTTAAGATTATTGGCCTAATTACTAGTGATTTAGACTAATTTCAGATTTAAGTTGCTTGATAAAGATGCAACTGTGCTATTGTAATCAACTGATTCAAATGCATGTCCGCTGTCTTGATACCTGAAAACAGAAGGTGCTTGGGTAGAAGCGGTGTAATCTGTAAGCTGCTTAATCTGGGAATTGTCTACTGACTAATATGTTACAGGAAAAATAATTGATTTTAGTAATGCTGATGTCGCTGTGGATCAATACCACCGTTTCAATGTACGTCTCGCCTTCGCTTTATCGCTTCCTAACCTGAAAGGACGAAAACAAACAAACAATGACTTGTATTCCTATGATTTATGTTTTTGAATGGAAACAGGAAGATATAGAGCTTATGAAGGATATGGGAATGGATGCATACAGATTCTCAATTTCCTGGACTCGAATATATCCCAGTGAGTTTCAAACTAATACTAGTAAAGTCCAATGTAATATTTTTTCTGTATCAAGAGAGTAGCATTTGTTACACAGATGCAACAGGGCAAATCAACCAAGCAGGAATTGACCATTATAACAATCTCATCAATGCTTTACTTGCCAAAGGTAAAAAATTTTCGTCCTTTGAAGCTTGTTCATTATTCACATGCCCCCTGATCGAGAGCTTATAGAATTAGGAAATTAAATAAGCCTTCAAATTGGCATGCGCAGGAATTGAACCCTACGTCACCCTTTACCATTGGGACCTTCCTCAAGCTTTGGCTGATAAATACAGTGGATGGCTTAGCCCTCGTATAGTGTAAGTGACTCCTCATACTTGCGATTACTACTAGCAACCAGATACATGACCTATGCTTTTTCACAGGAATGACTTCGCTGCCTATGCAGAGACTTGCTTTCAGAACTTTGGTGACAGAGTAAAGCACTGGATAGTAATCAATGAGCCTCATACATTCACTGTACAAGGGTATGATACAGGTTTGGAGGCTCCAGGACGATGCTCTTTACGCCTAATTTGCAGTGAAGGAAATTCAGCAATTGAGCCATACATAGTAGCTCACCACGTTATTCTTTCTTATGCAACAGTAGCTGATATTTATAAGAAAAACTACAAGGTAGAGTAAAGAGTTTGATCAAACAGAAACCAGTAATTAGGACTTGAAATTGCAAGTTTTACACAAAATATGCGCAGGAACAACAAGGTGGATCACTTGGTGTATCATTTGATGCTGTTTGGTATGAACCAGCATCAAACTCCACAGAAGACATTGAAGCAGCAAAGAGGGCACAAGAATTTCAGCTTGGATGGTAGTGTATTATACCTGATTCTCTTTTTTGTTATGTTCTGGTGTTCTTTATGCAATGTATTTGTGTTGTTTCGGTTACAGGTTTCTTGATCCTTTGATGTTTGGAGACTATCCAAGCTCAATGAGAAGC
>JANQBM010000003.1:14623921-14652354 GCA_025594535.1 Erythroxylum domingense
TAAGTTGGACTTAATTATAAAGTTTGAGAAACTTTAAGGATCAAATATGAGATATTTGATTTTATTAAAATTAAAATAATTATAATTAGAATTTGATTTTAATTATAATTAAAGATATTTAATTTTAATAAAAGACTATTATAATTTTTCCACAAATACGGAAAAGTGATATACATCAAAAGGCTGTTTCATTATGATTTTTCTACATTATGAGTTAGTGTAAATGATAAAAGGCTGTTTCAGATCCATAATGTGTGATATGTGAGTATGCTAAGAAATAGTAATATGATCTGACAAAGATGTATTATCGGCACATGAAGTGAAAATGGTGAGTAATGTGAGATATATATATATTGAGGAACTAGTTAAGAAAGAAAATGATTAAATAAGGGATTGACATACGGAGTGATTCCATTAACTACAATCAAGTGGAATAAACTATTTAAGTGATGACAGTTAAATGGGAAATAGAGGACCATATGAGGAAATAATACCCCTACCTTCCTGATCAATCAGATAAAAAAATTTTCGAGGACAAAATTTATTTAAGGAGTGGAGAGTTGTAATATCCCATTACCTATATGGAGGCTATTATAGTAAATATGAGTGATCAATGAGAGCTTAGAAATGCATTTCCATGCTCAGCATAAAATGGCATACACATACACATAAATAGTGAATCTTTCTGCACATGAAAATAATTGTACATACATTCATAAACATTTTGGATATAATTGATTTATAATTAAATTGTGAATGTGATTTTGTGGAGTTAATTATTATGTTAATGTTAGTAAGATTTTATGACATTGGTCAATTGAATTAAAGTATTAAGGTATTAAGATTGTATGAAGGACATTTTTATGAGATCACTTAAGGATAAAAGATACAAGGCATCTAAGGAAGGGCAAAATGGGTATTTTATATTCCTTAAAGGTATTAGTGGAAGAACAAAAGTAGTATTTTAAGGAAGAATCAAAATGTGAATTGAGAAGAGAGAAAAACAAAAATAGAAAAGAGGAGAAGAGAGTTTCGGTGGTTTGAGAGAAAAGAAGAGAGTTTGAGCTAGGGTTTCATCATTTCTTAGCCTTTGAGAGAGATTTTGAGGTGGTTCAAGAAGAGAAAAAGGTAGAGGAAATGAAGAGCTTTCATTAGAGCCAAGAAAAACTTAAATCCTTCTAACCTCTATGAAGATTGTATGAAACTAGAGAGCTAGGGCTAAGTGTTGTTTTTCAATATTTGAAGCTAAATCAAGTAAGTATCTTGCCAAATATCATGTGTTTTGATTAAATGAAGCATTTGTGATGATATTTAGAGGTTAATCTCATGAAATGGTGTTTTAGGTATGTGGGTGTTGTGAATGGTAAAGAATGTGTAATTTTCTTGCTTTATTGACGAGTTATAAATCTTGTGGAGGTTGAATGACCATGATAAGGAGTTTCTTAGATGCTAGAATGTTAGTGAAGAAATGAACATAAATATGTATATATGTATATATTGATGTTTGATTCATGTAAATGTTAAATAATGGGTTAGGAGTTGTTTATGGATGATTGATGTTGTATATGATAGGTAAGAAACTATAAGTTATGTTACATATGTTTTAAAGATGAATTAGTTGTGAAATGGATGTTTTAATGAGAATTGCAAGTTGATGAGTATAGAAATGCGTCTATAACCTGTTTGTGTTAATGGTTGAGTGTAGAAATGAGTTGAAATGGAGTTAAGAATGAGGAGTAGATGGAGTATGAAAGGATGATCTTTGTACGAATATGTTAGCTGTAAAAATCTAGAAAAAACTTGAAGATGATAGATTGGAAAATATTCACTGCATATGCTTCAGTGTTTTAGCTATAACTTCTTCTAGAGTTATTCAATTGAGCTGATTCTTAATTTGAATTAAACTAGAGATATATGACTATATTTTTCATGAGGACAAAAAAATTTAATTTTGTTGTTAAGAGTCTTAAAAATTGACATGAAATCTGAAAATTTCTGGGAATGAATAGTTAGAGAGTTGAATTTTTTTTATCTAAAACTTCCATTAATTTTCTATACTGTTATAGAGAGATTTTGACAAAGTTGTCTTCAAAAAATGTTGTAGCTTATCCTCTGAGCTCTCTAACGGTATAAAGTATGTAATTTTTGGACATTTGAGTTAGGAGATATGTCCTTTATAATTTTGTAATGCTGCATAGGAGGGACATTCGGGCCAGCTACTTCATTATGAAATTTTGACCCTTGCAAAGGCAAATTGTTTTCGAGGTCTTCATGAAAATTGTAGATCTAGAAGTTTTCTTTGAAGCAATCTAAGAATGACCTTAATCCAATATTTTTAGTGAAAGTTATAACCTTTTTACCATTTTAGGCCGGAAGAAGAAATGGAGGAAGGGAGAAGTAGCGATAGCGACTCGTCGCAATTGTGACTCTACCCATTTTTTTTGTCAGCGAATGCGACATCGCGGGGACGTATGTGCACGCGACCCGCATGTCCCTTCCCCGATTTCACTATTTTGGCCATAATTTTGTCATACGACCTCCAAATTTTTAAAGCATTGGATTCATAACACATTCCTCTATCTCTCCATAAAAATTTATAGCTTTTGGTTTTGACTCGAAAAAGATTGATCGAATCAAAGTAAGGGTATCGTTTGGAAGAGCATGAACTGGATATTTTACTGAACATATTCCAGTATTATGATGATATCTTGATCTGTAGGATTCCAAATAAGATGAATTTTAATTTGGAGTAAACTAGAGATATAGGCCTACAAATTGTCTTAAGAAGTTGAAATTTTTTTTCTTTCTATAAGATATTGAATTTCTGGACGGAAGTTGTACATAGTACACTATTTTTGAATGTGAACAACCCGATAATGTTGGAGTTATATCTTTCATATTACTGAACCAAATTGAGTGATTTTGGTGTCAATAGAAAGATAAGACATAGAGGAACCCTTTTCTAGGAGAGAGTATGACCAAATTACATCAGTTTTGCTTTCTAATTGAATGTGAACAGTAGGTCCGAAAGTGTAACTTGGAAAAATATGAAGTGAGTCAATGAGAAAGGAATATAGATTTTAATGGTTTTAGTGAGGCATAAACCTAAGTGTAAATTATACTTAGGTAAGTTTTGATATGAGATTGATTTTATGATGAAATTGATGGATAAATACCTGAGATTATTATGAACATGTATTGTACATATTTAATTTCATCCATGTGCATTATTGAACAATTATAATTGTGCATATTGTGATATATGTGTATATTGTTTGATATAGAGGAGCAACTGGAACATCAACCTCCAAACGTTGCCTGAACTTCCAGGCATTATTAGCTTTGAGAGCAACTAGTGAGTAACCTAGATGGTTTCTCTCAATTATTGTTTGCTTAAGTTATGCTTTGAATGATAAATGAATGTGTTTGATTGTTGATTCCAGACAGAAGATCTTATGATTGTGAATGGAGAATGTATATTGAAGTGCTATTGAATGTGAATGTAAAGACTTAAGTGCTTTGTAATGTGAGTGATTATAGTACATGCATTCCATTCATGAATGCACAATCAGATAATGGACAGTTGTGACTAGAGTAGCCACCGATCAGAGCTTAAAGCACAATGAGTGAAAAGAGCCTCGGGCTCAAACAGTGATTAAGAGCCTAAGGCTCACTATGTGTAATGAGCCCTGTATCCCCCAAGTAGATAAGGGATAGTTATTAATGAGCCCAGTATCCAAAATAGATACAGGATAGTTTAGGCACTCGGTCACAACAATGTAATAAATGTAAAGTGTCTCATGAGCATTTCATATGAATTTATATCAAGTATGTTTGATTGATTGAAATGTTAAAATTTCCTATGCTGGAGTAAAAGTGTGATACATGATCTATTATGCAAAATTTTGAATTGATGTTATGTGAAATGTTGTGTTGCATGAATTGAGTGAACCATTGATGATGGTTACCTCATTGAGTTTGCAAAACTCACCTAAAATTTACAATTATTTTTCAGGCTTGAAGAGTACCCCGTTAGACAAACGGGAGTATACCTACGCTAAGCAAGTAAGGGATAGAGGTCAGGATTAGTTCGCGTCTACATTGTATTTCTTTATTAATTTTTGTATTATTTGTAATTGAATATTGCGGTATGTAATAACTTTTGGAATTGGAAATGTTTTGTATTTTTCATGAGCCCAAATGGCTAATGAAATTCTGATTTTTGTATTGCTATGAATGAAAATATTTATAAATTAAAGTGGGCTCGATTTGGTTATTGATTTTCGTATACTATGTTGTGGTTTAAAAAAAACAAAATTATACTGAATTTTGAATGATTGAGTGCTTTAGCACGCCACCCTAGTAGGGCACGAACTTGGATATCTCTCATGATGTCGGGTACATGTCTTGCGGGAGAAGGGTGTTGCATCTAGATTGTAGATTGGTGATGCTTGATTTTTAATCAACTGATCAGGCTTCACTTGATAACTTTTCAACTCCTGATCACTTTGTGCCTCCGCCTACTCGATATTATTCACCTTCGATCCAATTGTACCCATCACTTCCATCATCTTTGAAAAATTGGGAGCTTAACTGCGAAAGTTGAGAATCTGTCTTTGCAACTTGGGCTTCCATTTTTTCCTCTAACCTTGATTCAATACCTCCAAACTTTGACTCTAAGGTAATATGTGAGTTACTTTACTTTTTTTGAAATCCTGTGGGTCTTTGATGTCTCCAATTGGTTCCTACAGGGTTAGCCCGAGAAAAATTTGGATGGTTTTTACATCCAACATTATAAGTGCTAGAATATGGGTCATTACTCGACCTCTTTTGGAACCCTAAATTATGAGCTTGTTTTGTGCCTTTAGTGCTTATCAAATAACATTTCGATGGATTATGATTGTTCACTCCACAAATCTCACAATTTTGATGCATATACTTCAAAGAACTAGATGATGGTTGAAGATCACTTACCTGTTTCCTTAATGGTGCAATTTCTACAAATAAAGCAGTTGTTGAATCTGCTAACATAACCTCTTTCTGTTCCTTCATCCGTGGTGGTTTACTCCTTCCATTGTACTAAAGGTAGTTGTTAGCAGTCATGTCTTCAATCAAGTCATATGCAACATCTATGGTCTTCTTCATCAATGAACCTCCTACAGCTGTATCAATGGTGCTTTTGTTTGCTAAATTGAGCTCATTATAAAATGTTTGTAGCAAAAATTCCCTAGGTAGATTATAATAGGGGTAGCTCCTCTGTAACTCCTTGAAACACTCTTATGCCTCGTACAATGATTCTCCCTCGAATTGTTGAAAGTTGGTGATTTCCTTGATAATTCTTATTGTCTTTGTTAATGGGAAATATTTGGACAAAAAGGCTTGCACCAACTGGTCCCATGTTCTGACTTGTTCTAGAGTAAGGCAATTCATCCATGCCTTGCTCAATCCTTTAGTGTGAAGGGAAACAATCTCATCTTCACTGCATCTTCCAATAGCCTGTTTTATCTGAAAGTATCACGAATTTCCAAAAAATTGGCAATGTGAGTATTGGGATCCTCATATAGCAAACCATAAAATTGAACATTGCTTTGCAAAATATTAAGTAAAACAAGCTTGATTTTGAAATTGTTCGCATTCACTAGTGATTTAGCAGTTCCTTACTGGTTTGGGTTAAACCCTGGCCTTATAAAGTCTATCAAAGTTCTTTCTTCACCATCTTGTTCCCTATGTTAATCCATTTTTAGCTCAATTTGATATTGTCTCCTTTCCTTTCTCGATTCCTTTTCTACTTTGGTGATTTGAAGTTCTCGCAATTTCTTTGCAACTCCTACATTCCTCGTATACATACACATATTACACATCAAAAAAGAGTATCGAAGTAAAAATGAAAAGAAAACCTAGATCAAAACAATTCAAACTAAACTCGATGCTAGGCACAATCTCCAGCAACAGCGCCAAAGACTTAATAGGTAATTTTTCAAATTTTAAATTAAAACCTCTTATCCTGTAAGTATACAGATTGAAAATCGCAGTATAGATAGGTATCATCCCACAAGGATTAGTTAGTCATCGAAATGATCCAATTTTCATTTTGTTCAGGAAATTCAAATAATTAGCTTTGAAAGATCCAAAATATAAAAATTAAGAGTCATACATACACACTTTAGGGTTTTCTCAAAAGTAAGAACACAAATTTAGAAAATGGTGAAACAAAGTATCAATTTAACAACTTAGGATTGTCATTACCTAACTATGTATTCTCTCACTTTAGCAATGTTTATTATGTTTAGTCCGAAATTTCCTAATATCGTGGTTCTTTCACTCTCATTACTTGAACCAAATAATCCCTGTTTAATGAAGTAAATTAATTATGTAAGCTCTCACTTCTCATTTTTCACTTCACTATTAAAAGGATATGAACTTAATTTTCGACAACCACTTTCCATTCAAGATCTCTCTCCAAATGGCAAGGAAACTTGATATATGGGGTATTTTTAGTGTAAGCGCACTCCCATGGCACTTACTAACATGTTTCTTAACTCCATATCTCTATGAGAGTCAATTATGGACAGCCATATACGATAAACATCAAACAACATCAAACACATCCATAATTGAATAAAGTGAAGTACTACATATTTTAGGCAATAACAACCCTAATAACTGCTTAGAAATCCATCAAAATATCATCCAAAATGTTCATAACATATCCATACATCCTTCTCAATCAACAAAATAAAACAAAGAAGCAAGAAAAGAGAAAAAGTAAGGCCTATATGTTGAAGAGCAAAATTGGAATTCTATGGTAGCAGCTTTATGTCTCCTTGAAATCCTTTGATTCCACCTTGAATTCTCTTGGTTTTTATCTCAAAAATTCCTTCTTCTCTCTCCCTTGGATGTCTTGCACGACCTCCTCCTTTCTAGGGTTTAAAATTGAGTTTTTATACCCCATTTAATGCCTAAAACAACGTAGGAAGGAGGAAGTTGCCAGCTGAAATTTTCTAGAAAACTTTATTTACTATCTTGACTTCAATCCGTGATATCTTATTAATTTCTTATCCAAATTGGGTCGTTATTTCACCAATTTGAAACTGAATTTTTCCTCTTTCTTTTAGATAAAAACGAAAACATCTAATAAGAATTGTATCTTACGAAAGCTTAACAATGTAAAGTGTTGACTTACTGTCTATACTCACCTTAGAGCTTTTAGTTCTTAAGATTAATAAAGTTTATTTAATTATGTTTTCTTTCGATTTAATTGTGTTTCAAATTATGTTCTTAATAATTTGGCGATAAACTGAGAGGGTGAGCTAGGTAAAAATCATCGATTTGGGCTAACAAGAGTTAGGTGAATTGATAGGTAGATAATTGAATCAAACAGATAGAGTCGTGTAACGAGAGATCGAGCATAAATTTCCGGTAGGCTTTTAGACAACTTTCAACTAATTTAGGTTTTAGGTCAACCACAAATCGAGAGATCGCAATTCTATAATTTAAATTAGGGATCAGCAATTAGGGTTAAGAATTATAAATCGGTAAAAAGTAATTCACCCTAGGATCGTCTAGGCTCGTTAAGTCAAAAATTACATAATTGGTTAGATTTTATTTAGTTTCGAATTAAATCCCCCTTTCTCTCATTTGGCTATTTCTAACTTAATTTCATATTGTTATGTGAGCTGCTATTTTGTGACTTTCTGCACTTTAAATTCTTATATTTGATTATTGATTGATTTAAATTTTGCACTAGTTAATTATTTAGAATTATCATAGTTTAGGGTGACCTTAGATTTAGGACTAGTTAGCCTTCCTCGTGGGATTGATACCTGAGGTACTACACGAACGATCCATGCGCTTGCAAAATTTACCAAGATTAAAAAAATAGTAAAACTTAGCACATATAACCTTGTAAACAAGTTTTTGGCGCCATTATCAAGGAGGCGATTAATTTAGTTCTTTAGTCTAAGGCTTTTCCACTAACTTTCATTTTAAAAAAAAAGAAGTTTAGGCATAACGTAGAGACACACCAAGATATCTTAGAATGAGAATTGAGAAATTGGAAGAGCTAGATGCCAAGGAGAAATGGAAAGAACAATGATGAAAAATAGATATTATAAGGAGCAAGAAAATTTTGAGAATTACATTGAGTCACAGTATGGTTAGAGAAATAAAGACCCTTATTGGACCATGTATACTTGGGGGTAGCAGAACCACCCAGAATTCTATTGGTCAAATAATGTAAGTACTCACGTAGGACACCAAGATCTATTTGAAGTTCAACATGAAGAATCTAGTTCATGGGATTTTAAATTAGACAAGATCTTGGATAAGCTCACATATATGGAAGAAGGGAAGAAGAGACTAGAAGAGCAAATTGATCAAGTGACAGAAAATCATGCCACTTCTATTCATAACCTGGAGATTCAAGTAAGATAGCTTTCCTATGAATTTTGTAAGAGAAGTGTGGAAGATTCTTTGAGAAATATGGAATTACATAAACGAGAGCAATATGGGGCTATCACACTTAGGAATGCAGAAGAGCTAGCAGAACTAGAGGAAGACCATGCCCAACTCATTGACGACCAAGAGACAATAAAAGGGTATGAAGAAAAGAGTGCCAAACCTCCCTTCTATTCACCAGTCCTGGATATACCATATGTGAAAATTGAAAAATTTCGGGTGGACGTTCATGCAAAGAACCCTACCCTGTGGATTGATGATGATGATGAGACATTCAACATGAATGATGTATTGAAGAATTCAAAGGTTAGTAGCTCATTCAGGATAATTGATGTGTTCGAATCTTGCGAAGAACAAGAGGATGAAGAACAGATGACAACAGAAATCGAGTTTGAGGAAAGCATGAAAGTCTTTGTTCAGGAAGCAGAAGAAGCAGATGAAACGAAGGTGATTAAGGAAGAAGGGGAGCAATTAAACTTGGTACAGGACAAACTGTTGGATTCGATGGAAAATTTAGGGAGTTTCATTATTCCCTATTTTATTGATAGTTTGTTAATGAGAAGGATATTGATGAAATTAATTAGTTTTCTCAACTTTATTAATATTGTCCTTCTATTTATTTTGCAATTTGTAGCTTACTTACAAGCTACAAAACTGATATTGAATGAAAGGGGTAGAAGTAAGTCCCTCATAATTAATACTGGCTGAGTTTCCAAAGAAGAGGGTTGAGCTACTGACATTAAAAGAAGCACTACATAAGAGGCAACCCATAGAAAATTGCTTTCTTTGATTAGTTGTGTTAGAACGTTTGAATTCCGTAGTTAGGATTATTTTTTTTCCAAATAAAATCAAGAAGGAATAAGATTTCAAGATAAAGTGGATGATTGATTAAAGAAGAAAAACATGGCTGGAAGGAAGTTCTGGATGCAATCACCGAAACCAATAAAACATTTGCAGAGATGGAGTACACACAACGACGTCAGAGCTGAGATATATGACGAATCCATTGGTATTTCGAGTCTCAGGGTGTTTAATTACCACCTCTGATACCATCACCACCTTTATCTCCATCTCCTTAGGATTTCATGTCTAACCCAAATTTTTTCTTTTCCAAATTAGCCTTCAGTTCTATTTTGTTTTTAAGTTTATTTATATTTATATTATTAATTTATCTATTATTTGTTTCTTTAATTCTTGTCTTTACTCTTTTGTTTTTTGTCCTTGTGTGCTTCCTTCTCATATTAAGGATAATTTGTTGTTCAAGTGTGGGGAGGGATTGTGTGTTTTATTTTTGAATGTGATTTTTGCATACTATATGACAGTTATTAGGTTACATTGTGTGAACTATTTAAATGTGTCAATGGCTTAGATGAGTGAAATTTGTTTAATTTTGAACATAGTCTAGTAGGTTATGAATGATCATTAGCTAGTAAAATTAGTGAATTAGGGTCTTTGGATGAATATACAGCCTAATTAGGACTTAGTGTAAATTTAGCACCCTTTAGATTGTCACATTCATTCATAATTTGAGGTCTTTTAGGTTAAGTAGCTTAACTAGCATTTTTCATGAAAACGAATAGCTAAAAGCAACAAGGTAGGTAATAAAAAATGTTCTATTAGTAAATCACTGTTCTGTTGACCTTCAGGTTATTAATAGAGCTAGTAGTCAGTTAAAAATGTGATGTAGCTGAGTAACCGAATTGACACGCACACAAATGTGTGCCTTCACGTAAAAAGACTATAATGACATTTCAACCAAGCTGTTTAATAAAATTACTTAATTAAGTAACTAGATCGACATTCATCACAACTGTTTACCTCCAAGTAAAAGACTAAGTTCGGGTTTTAAAAAAGTGTGTTTTAAGTAAAAAACCTACCAGACTTGTAACAAGCTTAAATTTTCATGAAAATGTACTTAGGAACAGCTACAAAGTCTGAGGGACCGAAAAATTATTAATGTGATGGTACAATTGAAAAGGGTAAATAAGTTAACACTTAAGTCTCAATTAAGTTGTATATTTAGTTCAAGCCCCTAGACATATATTTTGTTTGTTAATGGTTTGACATAATTGAATGATTGTGCTCTAGATTAAATTTATTTCATGAAGTCAAAGCCATTGCCTCATTATTACAATGTGTGTTATGTGTTTTTATGTGTTTTATTTTTTTGTTTACTTAAGGACAAGCAAATGTTTAAGTATGGGGATGTTGATAGTTGTGTAATCGCATATGTTTTAGGGATGAATTTATTATTTATTTAGTGTGAATTTGAGTGGTGTGTGTGTATTTAGGGTGTAATTATGTTAGTTTGTGTGTTTTAGTGTTTTTATGAGTTAGATTAAGTCTTTGAGCTTAAATGTTATATTTTTGAGGTGTCGTGATGTATTTGTTAGTGTTTCAGGGTAAACAGGAAAGAACGACAAAGATTCGAGGAGTTTTGGCCCAAAGTTATAGGCCATGATCGTGACAGAGAAGGAAGAGCTAGCAACAGCAGGCCACGATCGTGCACTAGGAGTACGTTTGTGACAGAGAGCATCAAGTCATGCCACGATTGTGACAGAAAGGTTAAATCGCCAGCCAGGATCATGGCAGATAAGGCCACGATCGTGCCCTGTATTAGGCTGACTGAAAAAACTTAATTTTTGGGAGATTTTGTGGACTGTTTTGACCCCGACTTTGACCTAGAGCTTCCACAGAATAAATAGAACATGATGTGATAGCCATCAGAGAGTTTTCGGAGAGCTAGAGAGTCATGCAAGAGAAAATCATTCCGTCAATTATGAGAAAAACTAGAGAGAGATCAAGAGATTGAGAAAAGAGACGAAGGAGGAGAGACATAGAGATAAGTTTGACGTGAAATACTTCCTAGAATAGGTGGTTTCTCGTAATCGCTGCCTTCGAGATCTGCTCCGACAGTATTTCTTATTTTTATTTTGATTTTATGGATGTATGAAATTGGCATATTCATTGAAAATATTGTTGTTGAGTGTTGATTTACTATTTATACTTACCTTCGGGTTTTAAATTCTTAAAATTAATAAAGTTTATTTGATTGTGTTTTCTTTCGATTTAATTGTGATTCAAATTATGTTCTTAATAACTTATCAATAAACTAAGAGGGTGATCTAGGTAAAAATCATCGATTTGGGCTAACGAGAGTTAGGTGAATCGATAGCTAGAGAATTGAATCAAACCGGTAGAGTCGTGTAATGAGAGATCGAGCATAGATTCCCGATAGGTTTTTAGACAACTTCGAACTAATTTAGGTTTTGAGTCAATCAAGAATCGAGAGATCGCCATTCCATATTTTAAATTAGGGATCATTAATTAGGGTTAAGAATTATAACTCGAGATGGAGTAATTTACCCTAGGATCGTCTAGGCCCGTTAAGTCAAAAATTACGTAATTTGTTAGATTTTCTTTAGTTTCAAATTAAATCCCTCTTTCTCTCACTTGGCTATTTCTAGGTTGATTTCGGATTGTTGTGTGAGTTTCTATTTTGTAACTTTCTACAATTTAAATTCTTATATTTGATTATTGATTAATTTAATTTTTGCACTAGTTAATTGTTTAGAATTATTATAGTTTAGGGTGACCTTAGATTTAGGACTAGTTGGGCTTCCTCGTGGGATCAATATCTTAGGCACTACGCAAACGACCTATGCGCTTGCGGAATTTACCAAAGTTTTAAAAATAGTAAAACTTAGCTCGTATAACCTTGCGAACAGGTGTCAAAGTTGTATAATATAAAAATCCAATGGTGAGGGTGTCGAGAGAATAAACTGAAAACGAAGGAAAAATTGAAATCAATATGAATGTAATTTCTTCTATATTTGAATCTAATTGTATTAACTCTCTAGTATTAGTAATTAACTCTTTTAATGTTATTTAAAAATTATTTTCAAAGTGTCATTTTACTTTAACCTAGAACTTCTCTAATCAATATTAATTGCATTTAATTAAACAAATTTGTAATTGTTTTAAGGCAACGAATCCTATATTGGTTACTCAATTATCGTTATATAATTTATGTAATATCTAATGACTGCTAATGGATCCATTTTTGACTAAAATATGTCTAAAGTAGTATTACAATACAATAATTCTTAGATGAGATACTTTGGAGATTTCAAATCAAATGATTACTTATACAATCATCTTCATGAGCATTTCTATAGACATATGAGTAATATTTCATATATAATTATCATATTGGGTCAGTTTAGTGTACTAATTTTCTAATAAATACATATAAGTTTATTTAAGCATTTTTATAATTTAGTCTATGAAATTAACAATTTCTTTCATAAGAAAGAAATATAACATTTGATGCTCTTTTGAATTTATTAATACTTAATCATAATAAAGTAATAACTAAGAATAATTTTTAGATCACAAGGGAAGACATTTAAAAAGTTGAGGTAGATGAAAAGTGCAAGGGCAATAGGACCGGATGAGTTACCCATTGAGGTTTGGAAGAGCCTTAACGTCGAAGATCTGAATTAGTTAGTCAAGCTTTTTAATGTGATCTTCAAGTTAGCTAGAATGTCGGATGAATGGAGACTGAGTATATTAATTCGTTTATATAAGTACTATAGAGGTTTCAAACTACTTAGTCACCATAAAATTGTGGGAGAAGGTAACTGAGAAGAGAGTATGAAAGGCAGCTTCTATATCAGAAAACCAATTTGAATTTATGCCAAGAAGGTCCATGACAAAAGCTTTACACCTCTTAGAAGATTAAAGGAATATTACATGGAAAGATAGATAAATTTGCACATGGTTTTTATTAATTTAGAGAAGGCATATGACAGGGTTCCTAGGGAAATCATGTGGAGGTGTTTGGAGGCTAAGGGAGTTCCTATGACCTATATATAAGTGATTAGAGATATGTATAAAGGGGCAATAACTAGAGTAAGGACGATAGGAGGAGATACTGAAAGTTTTTCTGTTGGTATTAAACAATACCGAGGCTCTGTATTAAGCCCATTTCTGTTCATAACAGTGATGGATGAGCTTACCAAGAATATTCAAGGAGATATGCCTTAGTGTATGTTGTTTGTTGATGACATTATCTTAATAGATGAGACAAGAGATGGAGTTAATGTAAAGCTAAAATGTTAAAGATAAACGTTAGAGTCGAAAGGTTTTAAAGTGAGTAGGACTGAGAATGAGTACTTAGAATGTAACTTTTCAGGGCATCAGGTGATACTGTTATGGAGGTAAAGATTAGAGTAGAAGTTATTTTTTTAGCATGCTTTAATCTTATAAAACCATCAATATACTGTAAGTTCAAAGGTCGCAAAAGTAGTATATGAGGTGTCGATCCCTCGAGGAGTTAGTGAACTAATCAAATTCTAAATTATCTAAGGCCTAAAAGGATTATTAAAAAGAAAATAAAAACTAAACTGAAAAGTAAATTCGAGAATATGGATTGATTGACAATTAAATTGTAAAATTAGCATATAAGGAATCAAATTGAGCATTTCCAAATTAACAATGGGAAATTATATAAGAAAAATTACCAAATTATAAGAAAGGAATTTATCCTACCATCAATGCTAACCTAGTCACTTTTGTGTGACCGTAGTGTCAATTTTAAACTATCGAAGGATGGATTACTCTCTCTGGAGTTATAATCACTAATCCTAATTACGTTAAGATACTAAACATATAATCTCTTGATTAATAATCAGCCCACAACCTAATTAGTTCTTAAGTGTTCTAATAAACAACCCGATCCTCACACGAGATCTCTCTCCTTATAATTATCGATTTGATTATTTGCGTGATCTATTAGGTCAATTAACTCTCATTAACTAACCTAATCATTTTGTATTCAGTCCACTCTCTTGATTTATTACCGAAGCATGCAATTACAATAAATAATCACAACACCCAAATTAATTAACACTAGAACAACTATATTAACATTGAATCAAGTCTAAATCCCTAAAAAAGAGTTAGAACATCCTTGAATCAAGGTTCATCATCATCAATTCTATCTCATACATCATATGAAAGAAATAAGAGATGGAAAAAAGAAAATACAACTTGAAGGATTGGAAGTGGAAGCACCCAAGGGAGATCCCATTCTTCTCTCTCTTCTTCTAGTTCTCTTTTTTTCTTCTTCCTTGGCTTTTTCCTAAAGTGGTAGAAATGGAGGCATGAAAAATTAGGGTTCTCTTCTGTCTTCTTTAGTCTTTTCTATTTAAGGTAAAAACTAGGTTTTACATGGCCTAAAAAGTCTGAAATAACCCTGCAATGTTGAGTTTTAGAAGCTGGTCTGCATCAGCTGTCGTGCAGGCCATGATCGTGACACTTGAGATTTACTTATGCCACAATCGTGGCTAATGAGGCTACGATCGTAGCCTGTCCATTTTGCTTCTATCACGATTGTGACCCAGTCTGGATCTTCTACCGGGCTTCCTCCCAATCTTCTTTATTCTTCAATATTTAATCTTAAACACTAATAAACACATCAAGGCACCTCAAATACACAAAATTAAAGCTCAGTAGCATGCTCTAACCCATAAAACACTCAAAACACACATATCTAACCAATTAATACAGTTCTAAACCTAAACATACATGAATCAATTAATTAACTACTAAAAAAACTAAAATACCTATTCAAATATCATGCAACCTACAACTATCATTATACCACAGAAAGAGTGTTTTAAGTACCTAGGGTCTATCATCTAAAACAATTGAGAGATCGATGAGGATGTAGCCCATCGTATTAGATCAGGGTGACTTAAATGGAGAAATACATCAAAAGTTTTATGTGACAAGAAGATACTACTCAAGCTCAAAGGTAAATGTTATTGCTTAACGATAAGGCCATCCATGTTATATAAGGCAAAATGTTGGCCCATCAAACAAATACATAATAATAAGCTTTTGGTGATGGAGATGAGGATGCTCCGGTAGATATGCAGCCTTACTATAAGAGATAGAGTCAAGAATCTAATAGTAAGAGGCAAATTAAAGGTGGCTGGTATTAATGTCAAGTTGAGATAGACTAAGCTCAGGTGGTTCGAACACCTTAAAAGGAGACACCCTGAAGCTCCGGTGAGAAGATGCGAGAAAATAATACTTAGAAACTATAAGAGAAAAAGAGAAAGGCCTAGAAAGAACTGGAGGGAAGTGATCAAGAATGATATGATTCGGCTGGATCTTACCGAGGACTTGGCCCATAGTAGGAAAATTTGGCGTACTAGGATATGGGTAAAGGATCTCTGTTAAAGAGAGCATTCGTGTTCTTATAGGTTATATTAAACCCTATTCTTTGCATTTACTGCGTAGTACTTACCTCTTAGTTAGTTTAGCTTGATTAGTTTCCTACATAGCGTAAGTAATGTAATGGCTGACCTAGTTAAAGTTACTAGTGTAATGGTCTTTTTTGGTATGTTTTTTGTATGCTCTTTTTTTATCTTACCATTTGTTGTCATTCATTGACATATTTTATACGTACGTTATTTTGTATGGCCTTACCGTTTTTATTTTAGTTTATCTTTACTTTTATTTTTCTCTTTATTATTTATTATTTATTTTTTTATTTTTATTTTTTTCACTTCTGCATTTAATTTTTGTACTATTTTATCATCTTTTTATTTTTATTTGATTTAATTATTCACTTATTTTATTTTATTTATATGTATGCACATCCATTTATATTTTTGTAGTATCGTCATGATGCATTGCATGTGGGTTTATCAAAAACAATCTCTCTATTTGGTAGGGTTATGTTGCGTACTATCGTACTTTCCCAGATCTCACGCCTTAGCTGAACTTCCATTGGATTTTGATGATGACGATGACAACTTAAATGAAATACGAATATCATAATTACGATCTTAACAAAGTTTATTTGTAAATTTATTTATTCTATGAATTTTACCTCATAATTTGGTTTATTAAATAATCATACATAAGATAATTTTTTAATGAATTATGTAATAATTATACAACCAATCTAGTGGTTGTAGTTATAAACTAGTAGTATACCTATTTATGTCTATAAAAAGATAAAATGCGTTAATGAATTTTAATATATTTCAGTGGTATGAATGAACAAAAGATCATGGATAATCTTAATTTTAAAGAAGATTTACATCAAAGAAAAATTTTCAATTATAATTTGTAAAATTTGCAGTAAAATTATTAATTTTTTAATAATATCACTTGTAACTTTAAATATGAAATTTAAGGGAATTAAATAAGAAATAATAACACAAAGTTTAAAGGGATCAAATAGAAAATGATCCTAATTATATGAAATACTAAAAAAATGCATTTTCTTCTTAGTTACCGCGTCTTTATGTAAGATTGTATAATTTAATGCCCGAATGGAGATCAATAAAACAAGTTTATATAAGTTATGCTTTTCTCAAGACTTCAAACATAAGATGCAATAAGGACCACTTGAGAATTGAAACATAAATTAATAGTACTTTTTGCTATTTTCCTAATTCTTTACGACGGAGAACCAGCCATTGACGATATATGAGAAAACTTAAAAAATCAAACTTTTTGGCCTACGACTGTTCATTTGCAAAAGAACTTGCACTAGGGCCGCAGGCTAACCCGTAGCCTGCGTGGGCTGGGATGGGCCGGCTCGCAGCCCAGCCCACCGACGGGTCGTCCGACCCGTCTATATTTTTTTAATTAAAAAAATTAAAAACGACATCATTTAGGACAAAATGACGTCGTTTTATCCAAAATGGTTGGGCTGGTCCGGGGCGACCATGGTCGCCCCGTGGCTCGCCAAACTCGGGCCAAAAACAGGCCAAGTCAAAATTGCCATCCCTAACTTGCACCAATATCCACTCATACATCAAGGGCTATGCGTACATGTACAATACTCACTAACCTAGTTGCGTCTTTGAATAAAGAAATGAACACTTATTGGGAGATCTAACAAGAGAAGGTATGGCTGCTCTTTGTTGAAAATCATCCCTGTACACATAAACAAATCATTATATTAAATATAATAGAGGATAAATATGAATATATATAGTGAGAGATTTATGTGTGATTTGATCTTGTATATACGTGTGATTTAATCTTGTATATCCCATAGAATAGGAAACAATCTGTAACAGTAGATCTTCCTTCTATATTTAAAACACTCATTTCATTGTAATCAAGTGTGGGAAAATACACAATCATCTGCTCTTGTTTATGGTATCAGAGCTATTAGCTTAAAAGCCTCTTATTATTTTTTTATCCATTAACGATGGCAACTACAAGTGACATTCATCGATTCCACCACCACTTTTACTGGTAAATCCCTCCCAGCTAATATCTTTGTTTTCAGTGCTGGGATTCTAGCAGATGGCAAACTCACAGACACCAATTACCTAGCTTGAAGGCTCCAAGTCAATGTTGTTTTAATCAGATATAATCTAAAGGGATATGTTGATGGAACATTCCCATGTCCCACCGATGAAGGACCTACAAAAACATACTGGATTCATCAAGACCAGTTCATTGTTCATGAACTTATGACATCAGTGTCGCAACCCTTAGTGTCACTGCTAAGTTCAGTCCAGACCTCTCACCAGGCGTGGGATTTGTTCTCTTGTACTTTTGTCGACAAATCTCAGACCCGGATTATGTCTCTAAAGGAAAATTAACCTGCCTTCAAAAGGGTGATGCCATTGTCACTGATTATATGAAGCAGATAAAAGGAATTGCAGATGAAATCGCGATAATCCATACCTCGATTGATGATATAGATTTACTGATCCATACTCTCAACAACCTCTCATAGGATTTCAAAGAAGTGTGTGCTACGATCGGCTCACGTGAATCTTCGATCACCTTTTTCAATCTCCATGAAAAGCTCGTAGATCATGAGAATTATCTGGCGCATCAAGCTCGTCTAGTTGACCATCACTCTCTACAAACACCATCTGCCAATTTTGTCACCAGATCTCGCTCACAACAACCAGTAAGCAACTCCAGGCCCTCTAATTCAAGGCCACATCCGTTTGACTCTATAGACAGTAGGTCCGTTATATGTCAATTTTGTGAGAAACTAGGCCACACTACTAAAACATGCTGGAAACTTCATGGCAAACTTGCTAGGTACCATTCTGGTCGCAGTCAAGGTGCTCCCCCAGCTGTTAATTTTGCTTGCAATGGTGAGTTGACTTTAGGGCAATGGATTTTAGATTATGGGGTGTCACACCATGTTATAATTGATCTTCAAAACATGTCCATCCATTCACCGTATGCTGGAAATAATCAGTTAGAAGTCGGCGACGGCTACAACTTGCCCATCACAAACACCGGTAGTTTCACTCTTTCTACCAAGTCTAAGCCTGTTATTTTTGATAATATTCTTTATGTACCGAGTATTAGTAGAAGTTTGATATCTGTTAAGTGTCTCTGCACAAAAAATAACTTATCTGTTGAACTGTTTCCCAATCACTTTCAAGTGAAAGGTCAGTGCTCCTCACAGGGTCATGCCACAGTGATCTCTACAACCTGTGTTTTCCATCCACAAAACCATCAGTCTTTCATGCTCTTCTTCCCAGTTCTTGCACTCTCCATCACATCTTAGGACATCCCTCCAATAAAGTTTTGTAGTTCTTGTAATCACGTTTTAAATTACGTTCTAGTTCAGTTATGTCTAATTTTTATGTCTTTTGTCAGCGTGCAAAAAGCCACAAACAACCCCTTTTCAGTATAACATTTGCATTGTTCGAAACCACTTAAAATTTTTTTTTCAGATGTTTGGGGTCCTGCCCTAGTTTCTTCGTTTGATGGCTTCCATTATTATGTGATATTTGTTGATGCTTTTTCAAAATATATCTGGTTTTACCCACTTAAACTCAAGTCCAAAGTTTTTGATATATTTGTTAAATTCAAAAGTTTGGTCGAAAAGTTTTTTAATACTTCCATCAAAACTTTGTATATGGATAATGGTGGTGAATTTATCAAACTCAAACCTTTTCTCTTGCGCCATGGCATC
Source organism: Erythroxylum domingense (assembly GCA_025594535.1). Lineage (NCBI taxonomy): Eukaryota > Viridiplantae > Streptophyta > Magnoliopsida > Malpighiales > Erythroxylaceae > Erythroxylum > Erythroxylum domingense. Next base: position 14,643,366 of record JANQBM010000003.1, read on the forward strand.
AATCATCTTACAACTCCATCCCACACATTCGAACTAAATGGCACCTCTGAGCGGCGCCATCGACATATTGTCGAAACCACCCGAGCTCTCCTATACCATAATAAGCTTCCACCTAGTTTTTGGGTCCATGCATTTCACATCTCAGCCTATCTAATAAATAGAATGCCAACCCTGATTTTAAATATGCAATCACCATTTGAACAACTTTTTTGTCAAACCCTTCCGTATTGTCAATTACACTCCTTTGGATGCCTTTGATTCCCTAGCTTCGGCCATACTTCTCCAAAAAACTTTAGCCTCGGTTGACTCCTTTTGTCTTTCTTGGGTATTCTCTCTCCTAATTTCCTTATTTGTATTTTGATCCAAAAATAAATAAAATCTATACATCACTCCATGTAGGATTCGTTGAGGATCAGTTTCCGTTTCCAATTTTGTCGCAACCAGCTTCCGCACCTGTTTCCTCACCTCAACCACCTACCTCTCCTTTATCACATCAAGTCCTCCTTCTTGGTCACGTGGTATCGCCCAGAGAAGTGGCACTGTCCTCGCCTACAGTTCCTTTACTAGACTCACTTGCACCTGTATCGTCCCCCGACTACTTACCAATTGAGTCACTACCACTCCAATTTGAAACCACCCAAACACATACTACACCTACAAACCTAACTCTTCTTGTACGTACCCATCCTATGATCACTCGTGGCCAAAACAACATTTTTAAACTAAAATCCTTTACCGTCATCAAGCACCCTTGACCTCCTACCGATACATCACGCACCATTTCACAAACCTTAAAAATCCCACATTGGAAAGCATCTGCTAACTTAGAATATGAGGCACTTATTCAGAACAACACTTGGAATTTAGTACCGGCCTCAGAAGCTCAGAATGTTGTGGGGCGTATGTGGATATTACGGACTAAGCGTAATCCGGATAGGTTTGTTGCTAGTTATAAGTCCTGCCTTGTGACAAAAGATTATAGTCAGTACTCTGGAATCGATTATATAGAAACATTCTCTCTAGTGGCAAAACATCAGATTATAAAAATAGTTCTTACTTTGGCATTGGCAAACTCTTGGGCGTTACATCAAATAGATGTCAATAACGCGTTTCTATAAGGGAGTCTGAGTGAAATAGTTTACATCCACCAACCACCTGGCTTTGTTGACCCTGAACACCCTACTCATGTTTGCAAATTATGCAAAGCCATACATGGTCTCAAGTAAGCTCCGAGGACATGGTATCAGGAACTCTGACTCTTTTTAGTTCAATATGGTTTTGTTGCCAGCAGCAATGATTCCTCTTTGTTTGTGTTTTCTCATGATTATGTACTTATGTATTTTTTAGTCTACATTGATGATTTACTACTCACTGGGAATTCTTTTGATCATCTGGCACGGTTCATGACTGCCATATCTAGTCATTTTTCACTAAAAATTATGGGTGCACCATCTTACTTTCTTGGAGTGGAAATCATTCCAACTACTGGTGGTTTGTTTCTTACCCAACAATGCTATATTCATGACTTACTTGATCATTTTCATATGGCAGATTACAGTCCTTGTGCCACGCCCCTTTGTACCTCGACTACTCTTAAAATTGATGATGGGATGACCTCTGCTGATGGAAAATTGTATAGAAGTATACTTGGGGCCCTTTAGTATGTTACACTTACCAGACCTGATCTTAGCTTCACTATCAACAAACTATCTCAGTTTGTGCACAAACCGTTGGAGCTTCATTTTCAACAACTAAAATGCACTCTTCGTTACCTGAAGCCTACTCATAATTATGGTTTACACTTGACTAAACCATCTCATTTACGCATTCACGCTTATAGAGATGCTGACTGGGGGGGGGGAATGCTGACACCAAGCTCTCTTATGTTATTTATTTTGGGGGTAATCCTATCTTGTGGAGTTCCAAACGTCAGCGAACAATTGCTCAATCATCTACCGAAGCTGAGTACAGGGCCGTAGCCAGTACTATCGCAAAAGTCATGTGATTGCGGAACCTTTTTAGTGAGTTTCGTGTTCCATTATTAGCTACTCCTCAGATATTTTGCGACAGCTTAGCAACCACATATGTCAGTTCCAATCTATGTTACACTCGCGAATGAAGCATCTTTCCCTTGATTATCACTTTGTTCGTGAACAGGTACAAAACCATTATCTTCGGGTGTGCCATATCTCTACCAATGATCAAATTGCAAAGCTCTCACGAAGCCTCTTTCACGACATAAGTTTGAACAACTCCGTTCCAAGATAAGCGTTGCGACTCGCGAGCTCCTCTTGTGGGGGGATAATAGAGGATAAATATGAATATATATAGTTAGAGATTTACATGTGATTTGATCTTGTATATACATGTGATTTAATCTTGTATGTCCCATAGAATAGGAAACAATTTGTAGTTCACTTAGATCTTCCTTTTGTATTTAAAACACTCATTTCATTGTAATCAAGTGTGGGAAAATACGCAGTCATATGCTCCTGTTTAAAATATGTATAATTTAAAAGGTTTTCTAAACTTATCATTATAAAACAAACCATTTGTTAAGGGGTGCTAAGGACGATTAGTAAGTATTTTGGGTGTTGCCTATATCAGAAAGTCGGATGAAAACGGTATGGATCTGATAACAATAATAGAAGCTATGATGATAAAATGTACAACTCACTTAGTTTCAATAAAAAGAAACAAATACCATTCTCAAAGCACTTCTGAATTCAAATGAATAAGTTGTTTATTCCATAAATGGACATACCATATCATGTGTGGGTCGATGTATATGGTAGTTCATAGAAGCTGTGGCAAAGATTATGCTCGTTTTAAGTTACTATATTAAGACTTAATTCATTTGACCTTTTTATTAAAGCTTCGTACAAATTTCAAAGTTACAACTCAAATGTAAACAACCAGTTGAATCTTTCTGTTTTGAAATTCAGCTTGTTTAAAACATAGAAAATGAACTGTAAAATAAAGCTTTCTTTTATAATACTTGAATAAATCTCTACTGAACTAGAGTGCATGATTCCCTTAATGCGTTTTTAATATTAAGAGAGAATTTAATGTCTTCAAACCTTGTAGCCAACCATGTTTAGCCCAGTAAACAAAAAATTATGTTTAATTTTTACAATTTATGTGAAATTATCTAATAAAACTCTATTATCACTTCTAAATTAAAATTGTTTCATCGAGTTTTATATGTGCAGCAAGGTACTAAATTATCATTAGTCTCTAGTTAATATACAATATTCCCCGAACTTATGATGAAACCTTATACAGTACAAATGAAGTCTTTCTAGTTCAGTAAATATGTTTTCAAATGTATGACATAACCAATCAATAACAAATATTATTTCTTCAAAATGCCCACCTAAATCGATCATACTCTATAAAATATCACGTGATCAAATATTTTGGAAGATTTGATTTGTCCAAATAAAGAGCAATTGTTTTTAAGAAAGAAATTATATAAAAAAAGACAAATTAAATATCTGTTGAATTAGTAAATTAACTATTAAAAAAAGGCCACCATATCGAGATCCGAGGAGAAGGTTAATCGTTTTGAAGACTATCATTCCACCATTGTTTTGCAAGATTCCAAAGGATAAAATTTGACATAAGCACAAACAAGCCAATTAAGATCCCTAATCTGGAAAGGACGTTGTTTGGCTTTAATAGTTAGGGGGACTCAATTCGAAGGAGGCTCCAAGAACGCAAAATGATTAGCTTTTGACAAGGACAGGTAGGATTTTCTGACATGGAGCACACGTGTCCTAAAATGAACGGAGCCTAGTGTCCAAGGGCGGCGCACCAACAAACAATGTGGAGCTGGACTGTGTGAAGAGAATGACAGGCTATATGCCAAGTGTGATGACCTCATATTTAAAATAAATATGTGATGAATTAATTATCTAAATTCAGACGCAATTTTGGAGAAAATTTATACTAATATGTATATTTGGACCAATTTAAAGTGAGATTGAAATTAGTGAAAGATGAATTAGAAGTTATATATACATAGTATAAATAAGATTTAATATCGTAGGAAACAAAATAGCCGCAGGAAGGGCAGGGGTGGTGGCGTAAAAATTTGGTGTCACGCCGTCCAAATAAACCTTTCAGACATCTGCCACCCCACGCGCAATCAATAACCTCTTCTACAACATTTTTACTACTAAATATATATGAGACACACATATATATAAACCTATCTATCACTTGCAACTCACATCAACGCATTATATAAATATTTGAATTCACTACATACATCTCTTCCTTACATATTCAAAGCCATAGCTCATCTTCTTCCAACAACAAAGAATCCTATCTCCTTTTCTCTAACTCCAACCAACGGCAGATCGGCACAAAAACCGGCTCAGTCTCTTTTTGTGAGTATCCATATTGGTGTATATGTTGTATAGGTTAGTTTAATTATTGTTTATTTAGATTGCTATTTTCAAAGTTGATATTGATCAATCAAGGGCTTTATGCTCCACAATTCCCTTCTTCAAACTTCTTTTGCTCACAATAAACATACATTTTGTCACATTCGCCTCTCGATATGTAATTTATCTAGCATATCGGTTTGGCATGCCACTAAACTTCGTTCTTGCAATGAATTAAAGCTGATATTGAACTTAAGATCCCTTGAAGCTTAGAGCTAGATGATTAGAAAAGAAAACTTGTTGTCCATGCATGAGAATCACTAATCAATGAGAGGACTTTTTGTCTATCAATCTAGAGAGAAAATGGTACACAGTAAGGAGAGATTGGTGGGGCGTACATGGTGGGTGTGAAAACGTTTATATTCTACCAGAAGCAGCACGGAGTGAACTGCACTCAAAGAAACATAACATGCCTTGTTTGTACATCAAAAGTCAAGCTTTGCGGCAAAAACTTTTTGTAACTAAGTTCATGCAATTAGCTCAATGGTGTGTATGGATATATGTTTACTTTGGTGGGTTCCACACACGGTCTGCCATTTTCATCTATTCGGTAGACTAGGGCATAAACTAACTTAAGGCAGGACCACCTTCACCGATCATCGTGTCATAGCTTAATTAGCTTATGGCTAGTTTAGAATGGGATCGGCTTCAAAGTAAAAGAGTCTTATAAGTGACAATTGTAACAAAAGACAAGCACGTCTATGGAACTCCAAAGAAACTTGATTTGCCATTTCATTTTATTTTTAGTGCCCTCCAAGCTTCCTTTCTATTACATTGCTTTATTAGTTATCAAGTAAATAAGCAATCTATTGTCAAGTTCTCAGAAGTACTTCCTTTCTATTACATTGCTTTATTAGTTATCAAGTAAACAAGCAATCTATTGTCAAGTTCTCAGAAGTAAAAATGACATATCTTTCTCATTCATTTGGATATTATCTTTTGATATATGCTCAGGATATAGGACAGTGAAGATTATCAGTGGAGATGGAATCTTGCGTCCCACCAGGTTTTAGATTCCACCCAACAGAGGAAGAACTTGTGGGGTACTACCTAAAGAGAAAGATCAACTCACTGAAAATTGATCTAGATGTTATTATTGACATTGATCTTTACAAAATGGAGCCGTGGGACATTCAAGGTAGCCCTATATATGTCTTTCATCATAAATATGTCTCTAAATGTTGCCAGTCTAGACTAGGGGTTCTGATAGTGTAGAAAATCAGATATAAAATTAAAATTTTTAAAAAAAGTCGATCTAGTGATCTAATTCTCTCTTCAGGCGTGAACTAGTTCTCTTTTCCATCATGCCATCATTAGACATTTACAGTAAAAGACAAAACAGCATTATTTTTCTGCACGAACTTTAGGTGGCCCCAACGGAGAGATGTGACTAAATTTGACGAGTGATATGTACGATATTTAGGTAGTTTGCGATTATTGTAATCTTTCTTCTTCTGTTTTTTTTTTATACCAGAAACAAAGGCGCTTCTGAATCTAAAAAAAAAAATCTAACAACGCTGCTTTTTTCTGTGTTGATACTTATAGCAGCTAGGTCCAAGCTCGGGTACGAGAATCAGAGTGAGTGGTACTTCTTCAGCCACAAGGACAGGAAGTATCCAACAGGAACGCGGACAAATAGGGCAACAGCTGCCGGATTTTGGAAGGCAACAGGCAGAGACAAGTCCGTCCTGTCTATGAACAAAATTATTGGGATGCGAAAAACCCTTGTTTTCTACAAGGGTCGTGCGCCTAATGGAAGGAAAACGGACTGGATCATGCACGAATATCGTCTCCAAACATCTGAGCATGGACCCCCTCAGGCATGTTCTTCCTTATCTTTTCCGTTTCCATCTATACCCTATGAATTACATTTACACAGTTACTCTGACTCGTATGCTATTCTATACTCTATATGCAAACATCCAAGCCGTAGCTTAACCTAGCAATTCTTGACTAGCTCTACTTGCATATTATGTTTATTGTTACACTAACTACTACTCTAAATCCCCTTTAATACTGAAAATGTAGCTAACAAAACTATTAAATATATTCAGGAAGAAGGATGGGTGGTCTGTCGCGCATTCAAGAAACCAAACGCCAATCAAAGGCAAGGGTTTGAAGCTTGGAACCATGCATATGGAGTTCACAATACCAATCATGTTAGCCCTTTATCATATGCAAGCGACACCGTAAACCATGTACTTCATCCCATCCAAACTGCAATTCCTAATCAGCCCTTTGGCTCGGAGCCAGAGCTCTTCTCCAGTTCGTCACTCCTGGAGATTAGTAACCAGCCGATTGAACTTCCACAACTAGACAGCCCTAGTACAATTTCAACGAGTTTCTCTACAAAAGAAGGTGATTTGAAGCATAACAATACTGTCAATGGAGACTGTGATGAAGAAAGGAGCAAGAGCAACATTAGTTCCCAGTTCATTGGCTGGAAGAACCTGGAAAGCTTCCTAACATCGCCTCCAAATGATACAGCCACCTTTAATCGGCTTCAAAACTTCCCATCCTTATCCTATGACATAGAAGCTACAAACCAAGTTTGTAATTTCCTTGGCTTTCCAGACTTGTGACAAAGAAGAAAAGGAAAGAAAATAACAATTGGTAGAAAGGAAACTGCTTATTCTAGTAGTTATTGTTGAAGAGGTATATTACGAGCTGATCATCATGTTATAGCTTAAAAACTTTAATTGTTGCTATATGCGGAATGACTTCATTCCCACATGCAAATTTTATTTTCATGTATGTTTCGCTTCTAAGAGGTGACAGTTTTAGTTCACCTTTTCTCGTTTTCCTTTCAGTTTTCAATGTTTTTTCTCCAAAATGTAAATTATGCGTCTTTGCTTGCATTATGTCCTTACGATATTGCCTCCATTCCATGTTTTATTTCATATCAAACGAGGAATGACTACTCTCTCTAGCCGTTAGTCTTAATTTTTAACTCTGTCGATTGGAGACTTTCTTGCACATGTACTCATGAATGTTTCCCTAGCCACCAAATTTTCTCTTTCGCTAATGACTGCAGTTATATACCCTCTCTTTTCTTCGTTACAATCAATCATTAGCTTCGAAGACTTTGAGCAACTGAAAATCATGCCTACTTCTTAAGCCCAGTATCCAAAAATTTCCCACAACTTAAGCTTATACGAATAACAATTAAAGTATAACAAACTGATTCAGTATCACTGCAGCTAGTTAGTATCGGTCATTGAGTGGTGGTAGTAGTAATTTGTGGTTATCCTATTTGATAGAATTGGATTATCAAGTATATTATTTTTTCTCCTCCGTATAAATTAACATAGAACAATAGAACTAACTAAGTTGCCATTATCTAATAATCATTCGTGACTATTCTTATTAAATAAAGAAAATTGTATTTTATAAAATACTATTCTTTTACTATTTATATTAATGGTGACCACTAATAACCACTAAATGATGGCCACCAATTTTTTAAAAATAATATTTATTATGTCTTTTATTTTTAAAACTAAGATTTGAAATGTTATGTGAACCCCAAATTATATAATGCTAACCTAATTAATGAGAAAGTTAGCATGTCTATTACATGTAGTCTGAAGATATTAGTAATAATGGTATCATAAACATAAATGTGACATATATTATTTTGTAGCAAGAACAATTGTAAATCATATATTGCTTTTCCTATATATTAACATTCTCTCTATAAGAACCAAAGTAAATAGACTATTATATTACATAGTGAGATTGATAAACTCTAACACTTAGAATGCTAAAAAAGTTAAAATCATATTACAAAACTTATAATTTAATGCATGTTGCAAGGATTAATTGAATCACACTTCACGTATATACAGAATAACGAGCAAATATTCAATGCTCTTATAACATCTAAATTAAATTTTAGAGTAAAATTTGTTGGATCTTTATAGTTTAGTATATTATTAATATCTCTTAAATTTTAAAAATTATCAATAACCTCTCTATTTATAACACGTCCCCTTTATTGTCAACTTTAACTACGAACTTCAAAATGACATTGTGTAGTGCCACATATTGAAAATAACTTCATTGTAGAGTCTTTAATTAGAGTTTTGAACAGAAGTTGATGGTAAAGGGGAGGAGTGTTTTAAAACTAAAACTATGTACAAATTATTAATAGTTTTTAAAAGTCAAAAAGTACATTAAGAATATGTCAAATTACAGGGAGTGTCCAATAAATTTAACTCTAAGTTTTATTTGAGAAGCTTATGAAACCACCAAGGGAGATAAGGATTGTAATAACAGTATAGCATTTAAAAAGACAAGAGGATGTAACACCCCACTCCCGCCGGACCCGAATCCGTGCCTCGCGAGGGTAGCGTGTCACATCACTTCACTAAACAAAAGTCGGTATAATTAAAATTTTTTTTAAATGCTTTAAAACTCTTTACACTTATCACTCATGTGGGCCCACTTTTTCTTTTTCAAAACATTTATTACTTAAACTGAAAACGAAACAAATCATATTGCAATCAATAAAGCGCAAAGCGCAGAAAGTTAATATC
>JANQBM010000003.1:14655551-14677152 GCA_025594535.1 Erythroxylum domingense
CTAAGTTCAATTAGACACATATGAATTATGAAATGGGAATGAGCATAATGTGTATTCTAGAACATATATCCGGGATTGTCATTAAGCAAGCATTGTACATAGTCCATTTATACAATTGTGCATAAATGAATGCTTATACAGGTGTAATTATTAATAAGTGTGCAATGAGTGTCTTGCATAAATGGGTTGTGCAAGTCAAGTGTCTACATTTAGGCGTTCCCAGAATTTGGAAGCAAATGCTAATCTGGAGCATACTGTGAGTAGACCTAAATGGTCTCATTTCATTGTTTGTTTCGTTTGAATTTTGTGATTGATTGATTTCTGAATGATTGTGTGAGTGTGATTGTTTGTATTGGTTACCGGACAGACGGTCCGATGAATGTGCTATATGAGTGAAATATTAAAGTGATACTTGAATGTGAATGAGATGAACTAAGTGTACTTAATGTGATTATTAAATTTGTTTCCAATGTGAAAATACATTTGCATATGAATGAGAGTGTAAATTCTTAACTATAATGTTGAAGGTCGGACTTAGGTTCGATGACTCTGAAATTCTGTTTGAGCTTTCATGTAAGATTATGATATATGAAGTATTCAGAATGTATTGCATTTCATAAAATGCATGCTCAGATAAAGGCGTTGTGACTTGAGCTACCATTATGAAGCGCTTCCACGTAGAGCTTTGCTCCGTGATTTTTTTTGATTTGGCACGTAGAGCTAAGCTCCATGATTCTGTCTGATTGAGTTCTGTGGGCCAATACTTTCATAAGTCCGTGATAGGCACTCGGTCACAACAATAAGAAAGAAAGTGAGTCTTATGTGCATTACTAATGTAAGATCTGAATGATTATAAAGTGTTAAATGTACAATGTGACATGATTGATTAAGTGTATGTGATCCAATGTGATTATGTGTTATATGACTGGGTGAGCCATCGATGATGGTCACTCATTGAGCTCGAAAAACTCACCCAAAATTTGCAATTATTTTTCAGGATCTGAAGAATACCCCGTTAGGCCAACGGGAGTATACCTACAGCATATAAGTGAAGGATAGAGGTTGGGATCAGTTCGCGTCTGTATTGCATGCCCTAAATTTGTACTGAATTGTTTCTTTCGCACTTTTTGTAGAAATGTATATTTCGAAACAACTAAACTGGTTTTGTATTTGTAAAAAGGGCCTAAATGGCTATTGAAATTTTTGATGATTGTATTGTATCGATTGAAAATGGTTATGAAACAAAATGGGCTGATTTGGTTAGGGATTTTTATATTATATGTTTGTGGTTTAAAATAAAAGAAAAATCTTATACCGATTTCTGAGTGATTGAGTGCTCTAGCACACCACCCTCGGCCGGCATGAGCTCGAACATCACCCATCGATGTTGGGTTGGGGTCTTGCAGGATTGGGGGGCTACACGTTGACCAGCAGAAAGTTAGCATAATTTACCAACAGCATATGTGCCGTTAGTAAACATCCGAAGCAATTAAATAGTGGGAAGCATTCTCGTAATTTTTGCCAACTGTAAAGGTTGTGTCGTCGCTATATGTCGTCAGAGATTTTGTGTGAAATTCATTCCCTCCACTATTTTCGACGGTAATATATTTCCATCGCTATATATAAACAGTACAATGTATTTATCGACGGATTGTTGTTTTCTATCAGAAAAGAGCTATGGTTTTTTATCCGTCAGAAACGTTTCGTCGCTAATTCGTGATTTTCTTGTAGTGCAAATTGGAACAAAGTTGCAATCTTATATCATGATCTCGCTTAAACTCCCCTATTCATACAACTTGTTTAGTGTTGTAAGTCGTATAAGCTTGATAATGCTTTTGATCCTATAGTTGATTTGTGAGTTATTGAGTCATATGCATTGAGCACTTTGATGAGAATCTGGTTGAGATGATTGATAGACTTATTGTTTATAAACCTAATAAGCTTTCAACCACATGCCACTACTATAAGGTAACCCTTTGGCCACATTTTTTTGGAAACATTTTTAAAATTGTAGCTAAAAAGTAAACCTTTGGAATGATAGCAAACCTTTTAGCTGATACTTTTGGGAAATCATTGCAAAACACTTACCTTTTGGCAATAATTTAGTAATATCATCCCTATCATTGCCAAAGGCATACCTTAGATGACGATTCTAATAATCGTCACCGAATGCTTAAATAACTCTCTTTAAATTATTCAAAAGAAAATAACTCTCTTATTTATAATTATGAATTCACTAACTTTCACTTGATCATTTTGTGACTAAACATCATACTCATAAAAATCAAATTTAACATTATTAACAATTATTCTAAGTCTAAAAATAAATTTAGCTAACAACAATCTCATTTCAAAAATTTATAAACCTATAAACTCAAAATTAATTAATAATACATAGATTTATACTTTTTTATTTCTCTTTTAAAATATATGATTTGATAATTTTAGATGATGTCACAAAATTTTCACATAGTTTTAACATGAAGTTTGTAATTCTTATTATACTCAAATGTATTCTCTATCAATTCTATTTATATATTCTATTTAATATTTATTAATATTTAATACTAAATTTCCATTTTTAACTATATTGCAATTATTTTTAAATATATTGTAATTGATATAATGATGTATGAATGTTAGATAATAATTGTATTTAATACAATGATATATGGTAATTAATAAAATGATATATGAATGCATAGATAATAAATAAATTTCGTCATATCTTAGTTATCATATTATTCTATTTAAACATATTACTCTATTTATTATATATAAATTCTATACTAATTTATAGAATTTCTATATTATATATAATTTCTATAATATGTAATACATATAAAAAAAACTTTTGATGATGAATTTTGAAATCATTGCCAAAGGGTGATCTTTTAGGGATGAACTTTGAAAATAGTTGCTAAAAGTGTAGGCTTTGGCCCCACTTTACCAATATCCCTTTGTCGACGCTTAACCAAAATTGTCGCCAAAGGAAAGCCTTTGGTGATGACTTCTGAATTCATCGCCAAAAGTGTAGCCTTTGATGACACTTTATCAATATCCATTTGGTGATGATTTTTTAATTCGTGGTCAAAGGCTTAAATAACTCTCTTTTAATTTATTCTTAATATTTAATATTAATTTCCATTTTTAACTATATTGAAATTATTTTTAAATATATTGTAATTAATTTAATGATATATTATAATTAATATAATAATATACGAGTTTATAGATAATAATTGTAATTCATATAATGATATATGAAAGTATAGAAGATAATTGACAAATTTTCTCATATCTTAGCTATCATATTATTCTATTTAATCATTTACTCTATTTATTATATATGAATTTTATACTATTGCATATAATTTCTATATTATATGTAATTTATTATATAAAAAAGCTTTTGGTGATAAATTTAGAAATCGTCATCAAAGGTTAGCCTTTAACAATGAAATTTGTGCCTTTGGCTACGATGCCAAAGGTTTACTTATTTGACAACAAGTTTTTGTATTCATCATCAAATATCCCTAAAACAACATCATTTTTCCTATTAAAAACCTAATTACCAAAGGTTTATCTGAAATCATCATATTGTTGATGTCTTCTCCTTCTTAACTGCTATCTTCGTTTGAAAAGCATTGTCATCCAAAATCATTGTTCCTAGCATCGTCTCTTTCTCCAGTGTATGTCTCATCTTCGTCGCCAGTTTACATCTTTGAAATCATCTCTACACGAGGGATTTGGTATTTTAGGTAATTCATTTACATAATACCTATAAATAGTGAGTTGGACTTCATTTAGGTGTGTGTCTTTTTGATTTTTTTCTTCTTTTTCAAATTTCTTGAGAATCATTGTTAGGAAATGTTGTAATGATTATGCCGCTGGAGGGTGTGCGGATATGCTGCTAATGAAAGGAATCATGTCTGAGATTAATTAGTGTTTTTTCCCTATTTTTCATTTAGTTTTCATTAAGTTATCTCAGTTAATAAACAAGATTAACATTGCTAGAATGTTGGAACAAACTTTCCTAATTAAATAAATGAAAACAAAAGTGTATAATTAAGGCAATTTGATGTCAAAAATTTGTGGGGAAGTGGGATATTTGTGTGTGTTAATGGTTATCCAAGATCTCCAAAGGCATTTCCTCACACTACAACATTGTCGTTAAAAATCCTTCATTCTTTGCTGATAATATTTAGTGACGATATTAAATTGTTGCCTAAATCATTGCAAAATCTCGATAAAAAGAACTACAGGCAACGTTTTTATCAAATCGTCAAGAATTATTTTTTGTTACAAGCTACATATGTAGCAAAAAGAGATACAACGATACGAAAAATTATCACTAAAGACATTTTGGTACACTTAGTTTTTGTGGCTAAATGATATTAGCTACATTACCATAAATGTAGCTAATAATATATAGTGACAAATTTTGAATCGTCGCCTAAAATTATTGACTACGATATAGCAAACGTAACAAAATAATTTAGCTACGTTTCTAAAGTTATAGTGATGTTTTCAAAATGGAGCTAAAAATTTTTGGCGATGATTTTAAAAACCTAAGAAAATTTTTTAGCTACGTTTTTAATTTTTTAATAAACATTATTGCTAAAAATTTTATCATGTTAATTATAATTATTAGTGACATTTTAAATCCATGTTATTGTATGTAAAATTTACATTTTTTGTTTTATACTTTATTATAAAAATATAATTAAAAATAATTAGAAATTAGAAGCATTTTATATAAACAATAAAATATCATTAAATGTTAAATACAAATGTTGAAAAAAATAGTTAAGTATAAACTAAGAATCTTTTTCATCGTCACTACGACTTACATAATTCGGGCCAAGTATTTGTTTGATCATCTTTTCAAACTTGGCTAACTTTCGTTCATTACGTTATAACTTTTGTTCATTACAGTCTAATTTAGCCTTAAGCGACTGTTTCTCCTGTTCAAGACGGTCAATATATGCTGGTATAATGAGATTGAAATAGTTGGCTTAGGGCCAAACCTAAGAACTTTGATGTTATTGAATTTTATACCAAGCACGTTGTCATAAATCTCATATACATTTAGCTCATTTTTGTCAGACAATGATTTTTGCAACAACTCCTGCATCTTATTTTAAAATTAAAAAAACAAAATCAATATTTAATTCAAATATTATTAGTTAGTATTAAATAAATAAATAAATTTAAAATTTAAACAAAATTTATACTTACATAGTTATTTTGCACTTCTTTTGACATATACCCTTGACCTTCTTTATAGTGAGTGAGTTTGTACAGTGTGATCTTATCACACTCTTCTCACTATGTTTTATGAAAAAGAATTGAAAACTCAATAAATAATATTGTATTTATTGATATAATTGTAACTTCTAAACAAAGAACTTATATATTAATTTTGTACGGTAATAAATGATTTGAAGTCTTGGTTGTGAGGAGTTTTCTTTTTTCCTCTATTAACTTTCACTTTCTAACACTTTTCCTATATAAAGAAAAGAAATAGTCATTAAATTATGTAATAAGGTTAGTGGAAGCAAACATGAATAGAAAGAAATTAAACGTTAACATTGGCAGAGGCCCAGTAGTCTTATATTTGGCTCTAATTTTCTAGAAACATCTATTTGGGAACATGTCTCATTGCCTCCTCGTCAGAAGGAAAAAATTTGTAGTATTTATGTAGTCGATAACAATGATCCTTGGCTCTTTGTTTTAATAGTGAATTATCTTAAAACTTCGGGGTTGTTGATATCGATGATATTGAGATTCATCTGTAAACAACAAGTAAAAGTGAAATTAATCTTTAAATAAGTAAAATAAAATGCTTATAATTAAATAAATTAAAAAATTATTGAAACTGTATCTAAAGCATTTTGTTGCAAGTGATCTTCCTTCAATTGCTTGGCATGCTAAAGGCAAGTCAATTTAGTCCTAACAATGACCCCTAACTCATTCAACAATTTTGTTGATTGGATCTTGTCAATAGGACGACCTTGTGAGGTATCAATATGTATAGACAACTTACTATTCATTGCAATAGTCATGTGTTGCAACTCTCAACCTTTAGTGATACCTCTACCTTTTTTTCTGATGGCAGTATTGGAACCTAACAATAAAAGAATAATAATAAGAAAAAACACATCAAACATGTAAATATATATTAAACATAAGTCTAATTATAAGTGGTAAAGATTAACAGACCAGAAGATTCCTCAGCATTAGTTAAGACAGAAGGAGGTTGTTGTTGACCGGCTTCATTGGTGGATGAAGTTGATTGTTGTTGTTGGCTAGGGTTGGATTGATCTGGTTGTTATGGGGAGGACTAATTTTGATAGTTGCCACCTTCTTTCCTTTGTTTCTACCGGTTGTCATTATATTTAATAACTATAACTCAAATATCATCATTATGCATAAACATAAGTTGAACATTAACAATACACATAAACATAACTTAAACATCAACAATCCATATAAACATAAGTAAAACATCAATATTCTGCATAAACACAACTCAAACATTAACATTTTGCATTAATGTAATTCAAACATCAACTATCCGCATAAACATAACTCAAACAACAATATTTCGTATAAACATAAGTCAAACATCAACAATCCACATAAATATATCTCAAACAGCAGCGTTCCATATAAACATATCTCAAACATCAACATTTGTATAAAAATAACTCAAAAACCAACATTCTAATACATAACTCAAACATCAATGTTCTGCATAAACATAAGTCAAACATCAACAATCGAGATAAACATATCTCAAATATCAACATAGTTTGTCTCTAGTTATTTTAGTATTGATTAAATGAAATGAGGCCAAACGGTATAAACATGTTTGTGTCAAAAGTGTAGTTCAAATTTGCTTATTTTAGCATTATTATTATGTGTAGATATAAAAAAAGAATCAACAATACACATTAACACAAGTGAAACATCATTAATATAAATTGATATAAGTGAAATATTAATAATACTCACTAACGTAACTCAAACATTAACAATACATTTCAAACAATAGAAACAACACTTTTTTTTACCTTCAATCATCATGATTAAGACATTGAAAATCATCATCATTAATTACATTATAATTAAACTCTTATTCGGCCAAAGTATCTTCGTTGTCATATAATTCATCCTTAATATAGTCTTTGTCTCTTTCTACGATATGATTGATTTGTACTTTATCCACTTATACTATATTGGGATCAATATCTCTCCTATGGAATGATGATATATCTGCATATTTTATTTAAATGGATTCATTATTCAACTCTTATTCAATCTCTTGATATACTTCATCACCATCCTCACTCATTAGACTATTATTCCTTTCAAAATATTTGAAGAGATTTTAGTGTTGAAATTTTTAAACAACCTTCCAATTGCTTCCTAATAAAGTATCGTTGAGGTAGAATACTTGCTTCACTTGATAAGCAAGAACAAAAAGGTCATTATCATATCATGTCTTACTAACATTAATGTTAGTAATATTTTCATTAACTTATATGTCACCAAGATTAAACCATTTACATTTAAATAGAACAACTTTTTTTATCCTTGATGTAATGCAACTCTATTATATCAGAGATGACATGGTAGAAGTCAATAAAATCATCTTTATAGCAACCCTCAATAATAACCCTACAATTTTAGCTTCTAAGTTATCTTGATCTTGTATATGAAATCTAACTCCATTAATAATGCAATTGTATATTTTTTCCTACACAAATGAGGACCACATGCCAAAGAATATAATGTTGTTGACACCTCTTGCATGTTACGGTTATGTAATAATATCATCTATATGAAAAAATATAATTAGAACTTAATCTAAGATATAAATTGTCATAAGTTCATAATATTCCATCAATATATAATTTACTTAAGTCTTAAACCATTATGGGAACTTAATCTTATGTCTTTCTTCAATATTAACAATCCATTTACTTCGAATTGAATCTTTGTGCTCTTTATTTAAAAAAGTAAGTAGATATTAGGAATTATATATTGAATTACAAAATTTAAATATGAAATATTGAATGAAAAGTAATATACATACTCTATATATATCAACTTCCTCATAATTTTTTAAAATATATCCATGGACAATTTTTAATTTGTCTTTAGTTAACTCCATATTTTTTCTAACACCAAGTGAGCTACCTTTTGGGAGAAAATTGATAAGCTACCATCTTGATCAAAATCAAAGTTACATTCTTGTCTATTAAATCTTTTCTCAACATCATTTAAGTACATCAAACAAAATGACAAGCATTTATTCGCTAAATAAGCCTCTGCAATAGACCCTTCAGGCCGAGCTCTATTACATATAGAATGCTTAAGAAAGTAGAAAAACCTAAATGAAATATAAAACTTTAACAATTGTTACTAATTTAAAAGTAGTAGAAGTTAATATAAATTACCTTTCAGTAAGGAATCCATCAAAATTGAACTGATCTACTAAGTTTTACTTCGTATGGTAAGTAGATTACCAAATGCACCATAACATCAAAAAGACGATGAAGTGAATGCTATTTTAAGATTACATAGAATCAAATCTGTATCTTTTTCCATTTAATCAAGCTCCTTAACTTGGAAGTGTCTTGCAACATAATTGCTTAAAAAATTCACCTAATTGACCTAATTTATGGACACATCCTTCACAAACACCTATGTATTCCAACAAGAAGTAATTGTTGTAAAAGTACATAACAATCATGGTTTTTTAACCCGATACTTTTCCCTATTTAACATTCACACAATAGGCTGTATTAGATGCATACCCATCAAGAAACTTAACTGATTAAAAAATTGACAAAACTTCAGCTTCTCTTTTTTTTGACATGTTGTAACAAGCAAGTGGAATAATGTATGACCCACCATCTCTTCTTTTCAAATGAAAATCTTTTCATATATTCATGTCTTCTAAGTATAATCTAGCATTAATTGTGTGTATCGATTTTCCATCAATTCCCATCACAGTTCCTAAAATATTCTCATAAATATTTTTTCAATATACATCACATTAAGATTATGCCTCAATAGCAATTCCTTTCAATACGAAAAATTAAAAAATATGTTTTTTTATTGCAATTGAGCTCAACATCACTTCGCTTTCGCTTTCTGTTACTTGGCAATTGCTCGGTGTAATGTCACCTAAATGTGCTAGCTAGAAAACCACATCATCACCAGATAAGTGTAAATGAGCTTCACCCAATTCTACATTGCCATTAAACAATTTGCTTCTTTGCCATCTATGCCCATGTTCTAAGTAACGATGATGTCTTGTATAATATGTTTTACTTAATAGCCTCATTGAATAAGTTTGATGGCTACACTCAAGACAGGCGATATACCCTTTACTGCTCCATCCAAACAAATTCCTATAAGCTAAAAAATTATTTATATTCTACAAAATAGTCGTATGCATTATAAATGTTTTACCTTTAACAACATCAAAAGTTTCTAATCGAACCTCCCATAGATGGTTTAAGTCATCAATTAATAGTTGCAAGTATACATCGATATCTTTACTAGGAGCACTAGATCCTAGAATAAGTAAAAACAATAACATAAAAGGCTCCTTCATACACTTCTATGGACGTAAATTGTATGGCACTAGAATTATTGACTGCATGTTATAAGAATTACCCATATTACCGAAAGGATTAAATCTATATGATGCTAAACCAAGTGGAACATTATGATAATCCTATGCAAACCATGGAAACTTTCCATTAAAGTCTTTCTATGCCATTGAGTCTATTGGATGACATATAATGTTATCATCATTGTGTTTCTCTTTATGCCACCTCATATCTATGATTGCTTTTGTTAACATAAAAAGCTTTTGTAGTCGTGATTTAATGGAGAGGTATCTCAAGATTTTATACGATATATTTTTTCCTTTCCTATCATCCACTTGTCACCTTGATGCACCAGAAATGGGATAGTCTTCAAGATCTTTACTGTCCTTCCAAAATATATCACCATCTTACTTATAAACATATATTGATAAATATCCTAATCTAAAGTCCCTTAACAATTTCTTTGATAATAGTAAGATTTGGGCAATTAATGTCCATCAACTAATGCATCATTAAGCAAGTCAATTAACATGTCAAAAGACTTGTTACTCCATTTATTACAGACCTTCAAATGTAACTTCACAATAAAAGAAAGCTGTGAGAATTTCGAGCACCTTGGATATAATTCTTCTTGAGCAATATTAATAACTTCCTAAAATTATCTTCTGTAATACTATTATTTTTGTTAGGAACCAATTTCATTCATAGTTTCTATATAATTACTATAATCCTCTAACATCTTGCCAATCAGATCATCACCATCATCATTAATATCACAATTGATCCTAAATCTCCTATTTTGGCAAACATAGATTAGTCCACTTAACCTTTTCATTTGTTGTTTTATCCTTTGGAGCCAACTATAATAACTTCCTTAGCTACCTCTCAATAGACATCATTTTCTCTTCTATAAGTGCTTGATCTATGCTATACTAATAAAGAGATTACATAAGATCGAGTTGAATAATTATAGCTTACCTTTATAAGACACAAACCTATTGCATCAATTTCCAAATCTCTTATGTATAGTTAACTAGTGGTTAGCAATTAGAGAAGGATAACCTCTTTATAGCTATTAGGATCCCTAAATATTTAAACAAAAGTTTCTTATGATTAAACCCAATTTGTAATCCTTAAGGGATCCCCTCATTGTAACCAAATGAGATGAAAGAAATAATATTGGAAGGATTATAGCTTAAACTCGATAGATCTTTAAATCAATTTAACGGTATAATAAAGAACCATACTAATTCTTTTATAGCACCATAAAGTAGGAGTAAGTCATCTAAAAAATAGAGTTTGTAAATACTAATATTATTGCATTTATAGTGAAACTTAAGCCTTAATTCAGTGGAAATATTTATAACTATTAATTTGTTAATTTCCTCTATGCTTAGAGTGAAAAGATAAGGAGACAAGGGGTTTCCTTGCTTAATTCCCTTTTCAACTTTGAAGAGTGGATTTAGCTATCCATTAACTATAATTGAGAATTTAGGATAAGTGACATATTGTCTCACGTAATTAGTGAGTTTGTTAGGGGAACCCCATGCTTTTATGATGTTGAACAAGAAGTTGTGATATAGGGAATCAAGATCTTTATTAAAATATCTCTTCCATACATATCTTCTTACCTTTTCACTTTTATAGTAAATTTTGAATAACTCTTGAGCATCTAGTATACTGGCACTAAAACATCATTGAATAAAAGCTTCCTTACTTAGACATATAATGTCTTTAAGGATCACCTTTAACCTAAAGGTCAACATCTTGGAAATAGTTTTGTATATTATGTTACAATAAGAAATATGTTTGTAATCAGATAATAAAGTAGGGTTAAGGACTTTTGTGCTTAAGAAAATGTAGGTTTTATTAAGCTCTTTCATTAATTTCCCACTCTTAAAGAATTTGTGGATAATGCTTATAAGTGTTTCATTTGTTATGTCCTAAGTTCTTTGGAGAAAAATTAAAATTAAAACCATTTGTGACAGGGGTTTTATATGGTCCTAAACTAAAAAGAGCTTCTCTAATCTTAACATTAGAAAATTTGAAATTAAAATATTAGCTCATCCCCTAAAATGGATTATGTTATCAATCTTCTTGTAACTTTATTCAAAAGACTAACCTTGTTAGTAATATCTAGCCTCTTCTTAAAGGAATTGAAAATTTGAAGTTTAAGATGCTGATTTTTGATTATGGTCCATCTTAGTTTTGCAAGGATAATAATTAATATCTCCATTTTTCAACCAATTAGTCCTTACTTCTAGTTTATTAATGAATAATGGAACTTTAGTGTTTCTATATATACAATGAGTGCTTCTCGCTCAAGTTATTTGAGCGCCTTATTAATTGGATTACTCCTTAATCGGTATTAGATAGATTTGAGAAACTAGCTTTGAGTGGTGAACTTATTCTTCTTCAACTCAATCAATTCCCCTTTGTCATATTCTATGTTTTCACCTAATTTTCCACTCTAGTGGCTTAATAGAACCCCGTTAGGATCTTGATTTTTATTGAAAACTTTATTTAGATTTCCCCTACTAGCATCATCTAAGACCAATTATTCTTTATTCTTTGTAAGCTCGATATAATCACTTGTATCAAAATTTTTATTTGTTGGTACCTAAGTTTTAAATTTTCATTCCCCTTTGGTCTCTATTAGTAACCTAAAGTAATTAAATGTTACAAGTTTTACATATTTGTTAAGTTTCATTATTCTTAAGAATTCAAGCAAAATTTTATCCATGTTAGCCTCTATATATATTCTTGCATAACCTATTCTCCTTAGTTTAAATTTCTATTCATATGGGAAAATTGGCCTTCCAAGTTAGCTTACCAAGTAGCTAAGCTCCTCTTTAAACTAGTACTTATGTGGTTTGTCAAAAGGTAGCCAACATAGGGATGTTATTCATCTTGACCCTAGCCATTTCAATTATTAGCCACCACTTTTGAAGCATTAGAGGCCTTCTATAAACATGCCAACATCGTGCTTTTAAAATTATATCAACTTTTTCTTCATTATAGAACTTGAATATGAAGACATCCTATTTGTTGAGAAGTACGTTCTTGAGTCCTAATTTCTTCCATATAGGTTTGTTTTAATGGTGAAATTGGTAGAAAAAGAGTCCCTTAAAGAAGACCTATTAACAAAGATTTTTATAAGCTTTGGCATTAAGAACCTCTAGTGGTAAAGAAAACTTGGACCATTGTCACTTTATAAGAGAATGTTTCTCAAATTTTCAACTAAAAAAGAATAGCTTAAAACTTTAATCTATAATAACTTATTGACCAGTGATGATGAACCTAAATTAAATGAGGAATTGTTTCTTAAACGATTTAGGCGTGTGGTTGAAGGTTCAAAAAATTTGGGGGAGATGGGTTTTTAGTCTCTTAGATAGTACTAGGAATTAGTGAAACTAGATAACGTAGATAGTGAATAGTAGGGAATGATGGAGGGTTTAATGGCTAAACTTATTAACTAATCAGCCCTGTCAATCAGTCTAACTCAATCAGCTAGTCTAACCTAATCAAACTAACTAAACTAAGCCAACCTAGTCCAAAAAACCTAACTAAATTATAAGCCCTTTTTTTTTAATCCAAATCATTAACACATATTTTAAATAAAGATAGAAATCCATTTTTATCTAAATCATAAGTTATCTTTTTAAGCAAATAAAATCCATTTTTATCTAAATTATAAACTCATATTTCAATAAAATAAAATTCAATTTTCTTATCTAATTCAAAAGCTTGTTTCTAACCTAAATTAAAAGAGTTTTTAAATAAAATTAGCACATATTTTCAATTATTTCCTAATAAATTTGGTTTGCTAAACTTTTCTTATGATCTTGGTAATCATTTAAGTAAGTTAGATGTGAAGTCTAACCCCTTCCCTTTTCTATAATAAGACTTGTTTCTATTTAGGATCTTTTTACCTTCTTTTAAATTAGTTATTCATATCTCTCTTTTAATTAGATTGGTGGTGATTTCATTGATCATATTTTAGTCATCAATCATTGCCCTCTACTTTGTTCTTATTCTAAATTATTCATAGAGAGATAGAAACAATAACTTTAGAGTGTTTCATTTTAAGAGTTTGCTAATTTTTATTCTAAAATTTAATCTTGTGAAAGTTGAATTAAAAATCTTGGTGAGTGCTTACTAAAATTCAACAATTGAAAGGTTGTGAACATGGTTTCTCTTCAATTTCAAACAAGATATAATGAATTCAACAGCCAAGAAGTTTTAAAAAGTGGATGAAGGCGTAGGCGGTGGACCGAAACACTTGAATCCAAAGTTATCACTCTTTATCCTTTCACTCCTTTGCTTAATTACTTTAAATTATTTCTTATTTATACTTAACATTAATTTAGATAACATACTTGTGAAAATTTTCATAGAACATACGTATGTTTAGGGGTTTCTAACTTTTTCATAACAAGGAACTACTTGAATCTCCAAGAGTGTTGAGTAACGATAACTTTTATATTTCGATTTTAGAGGCTATTGATTGACCTATTAAGTGAGTAAGTCAATATTGTAATTACCATAAGTGCACGGCGTAACTATAGCTAGTACTGGCAAGTACGGGTCAATCTTAGAAAGATGATTAATATTGGTAATTAACCTTCCCCTATTATCTAGCCTATGGATTGATTTTATATTTTTAATAAAATGAAAAAACTAAACCAATTAAAGAAATAGGAAATGATAATGAATACAATGAAAATGGAATTCACTTAAAAAGAACTATCGTTATCATAAATTAGTATCTAGGTTTAACCCTATTAAGTTTGACCCTAATCCGGAAGATTTATGTCATCCTATCTCTAGGGTTTCATTAACTCATTCTAATTACAGTAGATCTATTCACACTAAGATTTCTCAATCTCTATGTATGAAATCAGATTATGATATAATATTCTCTAGTTATTAGAACATAAATAAAATGCATAATCAGATCATAATACATCAAACAACCAATTGCATTAATAAAATAATCAAATAATATCAAAGTATTGACTGCTTCATCTAACCTAAATACCAACTGAACATTTAGTTACACATGATCGAATACGAAATCAAACAAACATAAACAGAAATATGAAACGAAAATAATGGGTTTATAATTCTAAGTCTCCCTGATTGTCTTATATCAAATGTTTTTACGATGTAGAGGCTTAATCTTATATTTTGATGGATCTTTCAATGATTTCTTCATTTTTTTCACTTCTCTAGACCAAAATCACTCCTAAAGAACAAACTCCAAATCAGGAAATTGCCTCCTTATGCCTGCTTTTGACTCAAGTCTCTGTTCACATCTTTAAATATAAAATTATAAGGTTTTAGCTGATGGTCTTATACACAGTCGTGCATTAGATCATGGATCACCAAATTCATTAGAAATTGTAAAAACTCACGGCCTTAGGAAAGTGCACGGGTAGATGCATGGTCGTGCAGCCCTTTTGTGCATCCAATCTTCATTTTATGTTGTGCTTTTGTCTGAATTCTTCTCCTTTAAATCAGTGAAGGCAATTATAACCTATCAACATACTTGAAGCACATTAAGTACCAAATATACAACAAAACATCAAATATCAAGCAAAAACACATTAAATATGAGGTAAAATTATGATCCATTATGCATCTATCAAATATCCCCACAATTAAGATTTTGCTTGTCCTTATCCAAACTATAATCAAAATTATAAAATTTACAACATCAATCTATCATCAATCTCAACCTGCTTATTTATACTATACATCATCATATCCTATTGAATCAAATTAACATACAATTAGAGTCAAGTTGTCCTAAAATTAATTTCCTAAGCAATATTGATAGTAATCACATCAACAATCATACTGAAATCAAAAGCATATATCTTTACACCTCACTAAGATTTCGATCAATCCACTGAAGTGTTTAGGATGAAAAATATCAAAACTCTCAATCAATGCATAATAGAATTCTTACAATAAGCTTGCAGTAAAATCACATCGACACGACTTTTGTATAAACTAAAAACACCAATCTAAAGTTCTTACAAGGTTGTAATAAGGCTTATGTATGGTATGATTGAGTTAATAAAAATGGATAAATTGAAGGACATTTACCATAAAATATATTTCACGAGTTGTTTACAAGTATACGTAGGTCCTTTCGTTGCAAAACTAATGATAATATATACTTATTATTTTCTTTCTTTTTTATGTTTTTCTTTTTTCATAATAAACATTAAGTACCATAATTCAAGAAATATTAGATCATTCACAAATTTAAAGTCTCAACAAGTAAGTAATGTAAATAGCCTTCAAGGTTCAAAATAATAAAAAGGTCTTTGAAGAAAAATAGGATAGCAATTTATAATTTGGGTTTAAAAATTGAAAAAGGCTAGGGCTCAACTTGGTTATTCCTAAAGGTAGGGTGTGGTACTTTTCAAAGAAATAGGCTAAAGCAAGTTGGTAAATCTAAATGCCTTCATCATATTAATGCTTCTAATTTGACAAATATGGTCTCGACATGTATAATAAAAGCAAGTTTTAGAATTATTCTGCTAAGCATGATAACAAAGATGAAAGAATAACAAGAGCTTTCAAAATTTTGAAAATTTTGCTCTTAGGCTCAAAAGCTCATGAAATTGATGGATATATGTGTGTAAATAATATGTAATTTCATTCAACTTGAATATTTCAATGATTACGAAAATATGGCTTAGAAAACTAATTTTATTCTAGCCATCTTCCTTTTGCACACCGATTCAATCAATATTCAACAAAGAAATATAGTATTCATAGACATATTTCAACCAATTTAAGATATCAATTCATAAAATTTATAATTAGGATTATAATAAGCTAAAAAAAGCAGTTAAAGATTTATTAAACCTATCCCCACACTTAAAGTTGTACATTGTTCTCAATTTACACAATATAAACATGTATTATGAGTGAGAGGGTTAAGTTGGTACTTTCTTGAAAATGACAATTTCTAATTTGGATCTAGTAGATGGATATTTAACTATATTTTGCCACCCATATTTGATATATTTTGCTTGATATTTTATACTTTTATCATATATTTGGTACTTAATTTGCTTTAAGTGCATTTGCAGGTGATAATTATCTTCATGGACTTAAAGGAGAAGAATTTAGGCGAAAAGTGGTGTAAAACAAAAAATCAGCAATCTGGAAGGAGTGTACGAGAGTGTAATTTTAGGCATTTTTAGATATGCGCAGTCTAATACATGGCCATGTACTAGACTGTGTAAGTCCTAAAAACCTTAGTTTTTAATATAAAAAGATGTTTTCAATGACTAATGAAAAAGGGAGACTTTGAGAGGCAACTTCCAGATGTGGAGAACTTCTAGAAGGGACAATTTTGGTCTAAAGAAGTAGAAAACATGAAGAAATCATTGACATATCCATCAGAATTCAAGATGAAGCCTCTATATCATAAAACATTTAATAAAAGACAGTTACGGAGATTTAGAATTATGATTCCATTGTTTTTGATTCATTTTTCTTTCATTGTAAATTTGATTTCGTATTTGATCACGTACTAAACATCTACTTAGTATTTAGGTTAGATGAACCTTATATTAATACTTTGATACGATTTGATTCCTTTATCAATGTAATTGGTTTCATTGATTATTGTGATCTGATTACATGTATTATTGATAATATGAGTTCATACATAGAAATTGAGAAATCCTAGTGTGATTAGATCGACCATAATTAGAAAGAGTTAATTGCAACCCTAGAAATAGGAAGTCATAAATCCTCTAGATTAGAGTCAAACTGAATAGAGAGACTTATAAATTGATAACACAGTCCTATAAGAATTAACCTGAGTAATTTAGATAGAGACCTTAGGATTAGTTGATAATAGAATCAAGGTCAGCTACTAGCATACCATAGAAGTCTCCACAGCCCAATTAATCAATAAATAATTATATGATAAAAGATCAATATGTTAAGGTTTTAGGGGGATTCAAGCCTAGATACTAATTTCTGATAACGATAGTTTTCTAAATGAATTTCACTATCTTTGTGTTCATTATTGTTTCCTATTTCTTTAATTTTTAATTTTCTTTTTATTAAAAAATAAAATCAATCCTTAGTCTAGATAATAAAGGAAAGGTACTAGTATTTATACTCTTTGTGAGGTCGACTCGTACTTGCCAGTGCTAGCTACAACTATGTCATACACTTATGATTTGTTGCAATCTTGACCAACTCACACAAAATAAGTAAATCAAGTTCTTGGCATCATTTGTTGAGGACTTTTATAATAGGAAAGGTTAAATGCCATTGCTCTAGTCATTTTTATTTTATTTTGTTTTATCTGTGTTTTTATTTTGTTTTATTTTAATTTTGCTTTGAATTTATTTTCTTTTTTATTTATTTTATTGTATCTTATTCTATTTGTGGCTTATTAATTTAATTATATTTTTAATTTCTCTACTAAATCTTGAGTTTGTGGTTTGTTGTCGGAATTATGATTCATTGTCATAGTCACAACTCACGATGAAAGGATGGGGCATACAAGACTTTTGTGGGAGTCAAAATATGTCTTCGCAATCTATATCATCACCATATTGGAGAGAGTGGTGTTCTTGCATATTTTCAGAAGTGTAACTGATGTTTAAGCCATGTCATGATATTGGTGGGAGTTATCACTACAGCCATAAATGTCAAGCAACATCACATATAGGGAAGTGACCAAACGTATGCTATCAACCTCATGGTGTAGTACACAGGAACAACTTTATTTCAGAGTGGATCAATTCTTACCCTTATGGATGGGACGATTACGATTTAGCTGGATTTTTACGACACCAAGTACCTCCAAATAATAAGCCAACTCTAGAGGATAAATTAATGGAGATCCTTGACGAAACAAAAGTTCATCTATGTGTATTTGAAAGTAAAGAAAAGACAACTGTGGGCTTTATGAATAGAGGGACAATTCAAAAAGAGCTTCCAAAAGAAAAAGAAAGTATTATAGATCAATTAATGGAATGCCTTATTGAGATAGTAGCTAGACAACATGAATTCGATGAGAGATTTTTTTCTCCTACATATGATAAGTACAATTTGAACTTCTAACCATCTCAAAGTGAAGAAGAGACAACAATCGATTTCATAAATGAAGATACATTTTAAGAAGGCGAGAAGGTAACTACTACTCTAAGAGATATGATGATTGAGTCTACTTAAGAATCGAACATGAGGCATCAGGAAACAGGGGCTCATATATAAAGTATGGTGAATCAAATCGATTAACTGATGGATATATTATTTGACAAGATGTAAAGGAGTTTGCCAGTTCCACTAAAACTAATATTATCTACCAAAAAGGAATCACCCTTTGTAGTAAAGAAGATCTTCCCTAAGAAGAAGACGAAGAAACCTCCATCTAAGAAGAGAAAGTAAAGGAGTGGAAGAAGATAACTAAAGAGGATGACTCAAAAACCTCTGTCTAGGAAGAAGAAGAGTGGATAGAGATGGTTAAGGAAGAATTGGAGGAGAAACCAAGTAAGGAAACTACTGATGAAGTGTTGGTAGTGACCTTAAGTATGAAGGATTCCCATTTCCTTAAAGACAAATTGTTCGAGAAGATCGAAGATTCAGAGAGTTTTGTTATTCCCTCTTTTATTAATAGTTTGTCATTAAAAAGGGTTGTTGCTTAAAATTGGAGCTATTAATTTGATAAATATGTCCTTTTGATCATCCTCTAACATTTGGCTTGTTTATAGGATATGAAACCGTTTTATGGAGAAAAGGGTGGAAGACAGCCAACATGTAGGTTATGTCGAGCTAAAGACGTTAAAGAAACATTGCATAGATGGCAACCCATGAATCATGATAGATTTCAGTTTATGTTATTTTCTTTTCAAGTTTCTTACTTATCTTCATTATTGTTATTGTTATTGTTATTTTCTTCTATCTTTTTTATCCCTTTTTTATGTTTTGCAAGGATGTTAGTCTTATATTGGATGCATCCATATCAGAAAATCGTCACAATGAGGAAAGTACTAACAACCCTCTCACTTTCTCATAAATGCTTATATTATGTACTTTAAGGACAACGTACAACATTAAGTGTGGGGATGAGTTTAATAAAATTTTAATTGATTTCTTTAAGCTTATTATAATATTTTATGAATTGATGTCTTAAATTGATTAAAGTATGTCTATGAATGCTATATGTTATTGTTGAATATTGATTTGAATTGGTATGCAAAAGGATGTTGGTTAAAATAAAATAAAATTTCCAAGTCATATTTTTCGTATTCATTGAGATATTCAAGTTGAATGAAATTTCATATTATTTACACACATATATACCTATTTTTTTGTGAGCTTTAGATCTTAAGAGAAAAAATTTCAAAATCTTTTTAGCTCTTTTTATTCTTTCATGAGTGTGATATTGTGCATAGTAGGATAATTCTAGAACTTGCTTTCATTTTGCATATTAAGACCATATTTGTTAAATTAGAAGCATTGGTATGTTGAAGGCACTTAGATTCACTAATTGCTTAGCCTATTTCTTTGAAAATTGCCATACCCTAAAATTAATCTTTAGGAATGACCAAGTTGAGCCTTAGTCTTTTTCATTGATTTGACCCATATTATATACCTTTATCCTATTTTTCTTTGAATACCTTTCTATTTTATTAAACCCTGAAGGCTATTTATATTATTTACTTATTTAAGACTTAAAATTTGTGAAAGTTCTAATATTTATTGAAATGTGGTACACTACAATAAAATCATTGAATAGCGGCAGAATATTACCGACGGAAACAAAACCGACACTATTTACTGACGAAAAAACAAATTCTATCAGTAAATAAGGGGTTGTTTTCGTATATAGTGACGGAACCAAAAAATCCGTCAACAAAACTGAAGGGGAGGAATTTTGTGCAAAATCTTCGACGGCATATAGCGACGAAAAAGCCTATGGTGTCGGCAAAAATTGCGGTCCATCGCTAATGTTTGTGTTAAACCGAATAATTACCAATGGCATACATATTCCGTCGGTGATTCAAGTTTATCTTCTCATCTTCACACAAACAACGACGTTTGGTTAACCAAATTGATATCATTTATTGACGGAATATGTATGTCGTCGATGATTATTCGGTTTAACACTAACATTAGTGACAGAAATCCTTTTCTGTCGGTAACTGTTGGCAACTTGCGTCATCGTTTTATTAAAGACAGTAATATGAATCCTAGATTACCAAAGGAATTAGTGTTCCATCGGTATTTGAGTTTCCACCGCCAGGAATTACCGCTCTTTTAGCGACATAATTTGATTTTCGTCGGTAAATGTCGGTAAGTTGCATAGTGAACAAGACTAAGGAAAACCTAGATTACCGACAGAATGTATATTTTGTCGGTATTTGAGTTTCCACCGCCAGTAATTATTGCTTTTTTAGCGACAGAATTGGTATTCCGTCGGTAAATGTCAGTAAGTTGCATCGTGAAGACGATGAGGAAAAACCTAGATTACCGACGGAATGTACATTCTGTCAGTAATCCACGGCCTTTATCTTGCGCTCCGCCCCCTCCCCTCCCCCCTGCGCACAATTCTTCTTCTCTCAACTCGTGATCGCCTTATGTTTTCTGACCCCTTCTCTCATGTTTTTCAGTCGTTCTTTAACTGTTTTCTTACTCATTGTGTGTTGTTTGAGGTAAACTCTGTAATGAGTGTATTATTTCTCCAAAAAAAACATATTTTTAGTGTTAAACATGAGTGTTTGGTGATGAAATCTTGCTTGATTATTGTTGATATTTGTGATTTTTTCGTGTAATTATTGGTTTATTTGTTGCTTGTATGTGTTATTATTGGTAAATAATGGAAAATGCAATTGATTTGTTGTTAGATTGAGATTATACATATTGCCTATGAGGTGTTCGATAAAATGCCTTTTATGATGTTTGAAATGTTTTTTTGT
>JANQBM010000003.1:14678679-14701583 GCA_025594535.1 Erythroxylum domingense
AATTGAAATCTGAACAAAATCAACACAAACATCAATCAAATCCAATTCAAACATGATCATAACTAAGGAATTCAAATGAACAATTAATTGAACAAAAACAAACAAAGTTAGTTGACTCTCGTGGGTTGCCTCCTATGCAGTGCTTCTATTACCGTCGGTAGCTTAACTCTCCTTCTTGCTCATGGTGGTTCAAATGACTAGAATGATAACTGTGCATAAATTGATCTCAAACTTTGTATAGGAGCTACCTTATTCTGGGCCCCACCTTCATCATTGTTTTCCTCTCTTCACCTTCTCCCACGCGTTCGTTTCTTCCTGAATGCATTTCCGGGGTCTTTAATGTTTTCCCATCCTCCTTGAAGTTTAGGTTCCTTGATGTCCATCAGGGATAGAGTAGGATGATAATTCTTCTTCGAAACCTTAAATGTTAACTGCTCCTTCCTTACTCTCAGTATTAACTCGCCCCCATCAACATCAATAATTGCACGAGCAATAGCCAGAAATAGTCACCTAATAACCATCGAGGTTTTCTCGTCTTCACTAATATCCAATATGTAAAAATCCACTGGAATGACAAAATTTATAAATGTGTAGCTGTATATTCTTGATGATCCGCTTCAATAAATGCTCTGTCCTGTCAACCGTTTTCGATAATGTCTTAGTTGCCTCTAGCTCTTCTAAACCTAACTTCTAATTGACCGAGTACAACATCATATTGATATCGGCTCCCAAATCTGCAAATGCTCGATTTATCTTAACTCCATTTATACTACACATAATAAAAAAGTCTCTAGGGTCTTCTTTCTTTTATACTACATATGGACTTTCTACTGATATGTGATTGATAACCTCTTCTTTCAACGACCCCTTTAACATGACTTTTTCTAGAGTTGATTTGTTATGTTTGCCATCTCGCTTAACTCCCCTTCCTTATAACTCCAAGCTACTTCACTTGAAGATGGCTTGCATTGAGCAAAAATTTGATCTGGAAGTCCAAGCTGAAGTTCCTTAATTGGCTCGCTTATTGGTCCACTTAGAAGGACTTCTAGCACTGTTTATTCTTCTTACTTGTTTCCATCTTTCTCCCCATGTTTGCTTTCTTCTTCCTCCATCTGAGTAATAGCCATGATTCGTTCCTTTAGATTCACCTCAGTATTGCTTAGTAGATTACATGTATTTTGAAAAGATAAAGCGTTAGCTAGTTAGCCTACCTAAACTTCCAGATTGTGGATGGATGATGCATGATTCTTCAAAATCTGATCGAATTTTGCTTCCATCCTCTTCTGATTTTCTCCTGGATTGTATGCATCCTTTTATGATTCTCTTCTTTTGCTGCCAATTTGGACCCTAAAACCTTCATCATCTTATCCATTTTTCTTTTCAATGCTCCAATTCGATCTTGCTAGAATCCTGGTGATTCTTGTGGTCTTTGTTGGCCACTTGCTAATTTATTATTCCAAGAAAAGTTTGGGTAGTTTTTCCAACCCGGATTATATGTATTCAAATATGGTTTATTACCTTGCCAATGCTAGCCTAAATAGCTTATCTGTTCGATCCTGCTAGCTCCCAATAGAAAACATTATGTTGAGCTATGGTTGTTCTCCCTACATAACTCACATTGTGCATATATTTCCTTAACTGCTGAGGTGGACGCACCTTGCATGTTGTTTAGCTGCTTCGTCAATGCCGTGATTTGAGCCTACAAGGCAGTAATTGAGTCAACAGGTATTATAGGTTTTTGTTCCTTCTGTCCTTGTCTACTCCTCTCGCTCGACCACACGCAGCTTTTGCTTGCCAAATCCTCCAATAAATCGCGAGCTGCTTCTACCGTCTTCCTCATCAGTGAACCTCCAATTGCTGCATCAATTATAGCTCTTGTGCTACGATTCACTCTATTATAAAATGTTTGAAGTAGAAATTCCCTCGGGATGTTGTGCTGTGGAGAACTCCTCTTAAGTTCTTTAAATCTCTCTTAAGCTTTGTAAAGAGATTCTTTGTCGCTCTGCTCGAAATTGGTTATCTCCTTGATAATCCTCGTCATCTTTGTCAATGGAAAATATTTGCCGAGGAATGCTTGGGCGAGCTACTCCTAAGTCATGATTTGGCCTAGATTCACATAATTGTACCATGTTTTAGCTTGATCCTTTAATGTGAATGAAAATAATCATCGCTTCATGGCATCGTCAGACGTTCTGTTGAATCTGAATGTATCATAGATCTCCAAGAAATTTGTGATGTGGGCATTTGGATCTTCGTTGGATAGCCCGTAGAACTGCACACTGTTTTGAAGAATGTTGAGTAGCGCCAAATTTATCTTAAAATTATTCGCTTGAACTACCAGCCACCTCACTTTATGAGGACTAAACCCTGGCCTCATGAAATCCATAAGTGTCCTTTCCGATCCTCATTGCTCTCCTTCTTTAGTCATATCTTGATTTGAGAAATTTAGACGCTTTGCCCTTCTTATTTCTCTTTCGTGCTTCTTAATGTTTGGAAATGCGTCCTCTGTAGCTTCTTTCATCCTTCGTGTACTCCTTGTGTTCATGCATTTGCAAATACACAAGGAAAAGTATCAAAAACTGTTAAATCAAAGTAATCCAAATCAAACACAATGCTCAAAAATCAATCTCTGGCAATGACGCCAAAAACTTGTTGATGGTAAAACCTATTTACTTGTTTTACGCTCAAAAACTGCAAGTGAACGGGTCGTGACTTGTAGTAAAAAGAGCGGATATCGATCCCACAGGGATTGATACCTTGACACTGCTTAATTTAGACACAACTTTATTTAAGAAACTAAATTATGAAATGCAAATAATCTGGAAAATTAAAATTAAAAGAATAATATAAATAATGAACAATACCGCAGTTGCAGAAAATCTGAATTCAATTATCTAAGTGTTAGAGATTACTTTTTCCTTATTTTATCTCCATCTTATTTTATTGATTGAATTGTGTCCCACCCCAAATTTTCAAATGTACTAATTACCCTCTCTCAAGGTGTAACTAATTTTCCTAATCGAATTAATAGGAATCGATTGAACGATCTCTCAACCTACCGAATGACTCTACCGATTCAACTAGTTATTAAGCTATCCTATGTGTGATCATTTGACTAATCGAGATCTCTCTTATAATTCTTCAATTGACATAATGATTGCTAGTTGCCAACTTTTGTTGTACAATCCTACACAAATCTCATCTCACTCACTCTCTCGATTTTTTGCAAGAAGACAAATAAGATCAACTATCATCAAAGACACTTCATTCAATCCAATAAAATATGAGTTTTGACAAAATAATGAAAAAGCAATCCCTAATATGAAATTAGCCTAAAATGGTCTCCATAACATCATCAACAATCAAATAAACCATTTTTACAAAGAAAGGAAGAAGTTAAAGTGACAGAGAATTGAATATAAGACTCCTCTTCTTTGCCAAAATTTGGAATTTCAATGTTGATGTGATATTTTTCCCAATCTTGATGATGATCCTTGCCTTCAATCCTTCCTCAATGCCCCCAACTTATTTTCTTCACTCAAGGATGGTGTTTCTACAGGTGGAATAGCAAACGTACCTAGGTCTTTTTGCTTATTAGTTAATTTCTTTTGCATGACAGCAAAAACTACCTCTCCTATGCTCACAATCTCATTTCTTTTGAGCTATTGTGCTCTTTTTGATGTGCAAAGTTCCTTCAGGAATTTGGCATATTTTGATACTTGTTTGAATGCATCCAGTAGTGGAATGTTGATTTCCACCCTTTTGAACAAATCAAGGATTTCCTTCACTTCTTCCTCCATTTTAACTCTCGCATTGGAAACATTCCAAGGAAAAGGGGGAGTCAGTTTGAAATTGGAATTCAAAGAGTTAGAACTTGCCTTTGGAGTACTAAAGGTGCTCTTGGATTTTGGTGAAAAAGAAGGATGTGCCCCTTTTGTTGGAGGGGTGCTTTTGGATTTTTGTTGATCAAGTGGGGCCAAATGCTTCTCAATATCTTCTTCCTCCTCTAAAACAAATTTTTTCATCATTTGCTCACCAAGTGTTTTACCACTTCTTAATTCAGTTGATTGAACAGATTCTTTCAAATTTAGAGCTTAAGAGGGAAATCTCCCACTACCTTGTGCATCCAACTTCCAAGAGTAGAAGCCATCTGTCTCATCTGTCTATTCAAAATTTGAATGCTCGCCTCTGTTTTCTATTGAAAAGCCACAAAACTTTGCTAAATAGCCATTGTGTTTCTCATCATATCTCTGAATTCTTTCAACTCACTCTCAGTGGATGAACTAAAAGGATTGGGTGCAATTGGTTGTTTAGGTGGATAGTTGGATTGAGAAGAGAAACCAGGAGGGTTTTGTGGTCGGTTTTGAGGTGATTGATTTAGGTTACTATAACAAAAATTTGGTTGATATCTAGGGTTTTAAGTTTAGGAAAAGGGATAATATTTTCATTGTGGTTGCGGGTTAAATTTTCCACCTACAGCATTAGCTTAAGCTACAGGTACTTCATGCATTTGAGGACAATAATCACTAGTATGATCATGCATGCAACAAATAGAACATGTTTTTACCATATTACCCCCACTTAAGAGAAATTTCACAAGAGAAGTGAGCTCTTTTTGAGAAGAAGAAAGTTCATGCAATTGAGATCCAAAGTTAGAGCTACTTACCTCATTCACACCACGTTTGGCGTAAAGATCGCCTCTTGTTCCAAAGTTCTTAGAATTGGCAGCCATGTTAGTCAACAGGTAGCGTGCATCATTCGAAGTTTTATCTACCAATACACCCCCACTTTCAGCATCAATGATAATTATATCCTAAGGTGTCAATCCTTCATAGAAATATTAAATAAGCAATTGGTTAGGTATTTGGTGGTATAGGCATTGATTGCACAGTTTCTCAAAGCGGTCCTAGTACCTAGAGAATGTTTCACCATGTAATTGCCTTATCCCACACATTTCCTTATCGATGTTAGCAGCTCTAGATGCAGGAAAATAACTTTCAAGAAATCTTCTCTTAATGTCATTCCATGTCCAAATAGAATTAAAGGGCATGGAAAATAGGCACTCTTCAGCTTCCCCCTTCAAAGTGAAAGGGAAAGCTTTCATTTTAACATGCTCCTCCTTCACTCTATTCAATTTCATGCCATTGCAAACCATATGAAATTTCTTGAGGTGCAAGTGGGGTCTTCTCCTGCAAAGCCATTAAAGGAAGATAGCAAGTGAATAAAATCATATTTGAGTTCAAAATTAACATTATTATCAACATTAATGCACAAAGGTTGGTTTTCAAGATTAGGAGCTGCGAGTTCCTTGAGAGTGTGAGGCGTTTGGACTGCCATGACGAATCGATTATCCAAGGATGAGTTTGAAGTGGATGAAGATGGTTCTCCTTCCTCAAGATCCGGTTGAAAAAGAGAATTGAAAGAATAACTCTTTTCTTGTAGAGTGCATGAAAAAGGCTCAAAAAGCAGTAAATGTAAAAGGGATTGGTCTAGAAGGGCAGATTGATTGATGTAGAACTGTTTGATTTCTTCTTCGGTAAGTTGTTATGCAAATAGATTAGACACACAACCTACAAAAGAAAGCTAAATAAACACAAAAACAAACTTGAAAAAGAAGTTAGTAACAGTTAAGTTCCCTGGCAACCGCGCCAAAATTTGCTAGGATGTTGTTTAGTCCTACAAATTAAACCCTAAAATTCTACACACGTAGTATAGACAAGTAAGGTGTCGATCTCATAGAGAACTATAAAATAAGCACTTTTTTTTTCAAACAAGCAAGAGTGTTTAAAAGTAAGAATGCAAATGAATTAACTAGATGCAAAACTAAACTAAAAATAAGAGAACAAATCACAAAAAGAAAACTCACACACACATATGGTTCTTATGGGGTTTTTATGCGAAATTCAAGCAAAAAAATAATTAAAATCAAAAGTTAGATTAAAGAGAGCAATTCAACAATTTCAAGAAAATCAAGATTTATCAAGATTCAGTTGCAAGAGAGTTCACCAATAAACACCTAGTAAATTCAATCATAGAACTTATAATGATTCAATTTTGATGTGTGTGATTAAGGACATCAATCTTGTCTAGTTTATCTCCAAAACTCGAATGCAAGATAACTCTGACCAAAACTCGAATGCATCAATAATTAAAGTAAAGCATTAAGATCAATGGTTTAATGTCTTAATTATATCAATCAAAACTTAAATGCATTGGCAAAATCAAAGTTCTTGTTCTAAATAAGTTAAAACCAAAACTCGAATGAATTTTAACAAGTTAAAGCTACTAGTATTAACCACTTGGAAACTCGAACCTAAAATGATTAATCTAGCAAACAAAACATACTAGTAAGAACAAATTCTACATTAAATTCATTCATACACAATTCGAAATTCATGCATATAAACCAAGAACATAAAATCATCACACATATACTCAAGAATATTAAGCATAAGTTCTCATGAATAAACTAGGGTTTAAAGGTTAATACCTCTTACAATTGAAAAGAAAAAATTAGTTCTTCATCAACATAAGGTGCGGTAAAGAAAAATAAATAAAACCCTAATTATTGTTTAAGTAAAGAAGATAAAACATGAAGAGAGAGAAAATTACTATTCACATAAACAGTGTGCGTGAATAGTAACATACAAGAGAGAGAATGAGAAGTAGTAAAAATAATGAGCTAATATGTCCTATTTATATTGCTTATGAGGAGGTGTAAGAGAAAGTTGACTCTTTGTAGGATTCAAAAGAAGAATCCATGGTGGAGAAGAACTTCTATTCCATGTTGAATTTAATCTTTGAAAGATGGAATCCAAGTTAGAGAAGGAAGAGGAGGTGACACGTCCTTACAAAGGTAGGATTCCTAACGCGAATAGGATTCCTAATCCTTGTAGGATTAGGATTACTTGCCATCATATTTTTCGTCACTGATTCCATTTTTCTCCTCGAATCGCCAAAACAGGAAATCCTTGTCAGAATAGGATTCATTGTGTAACTGGGATTCCTAATCTTACTGGGATTTAGATTTGGCAACTTTGACCATTCCTACTCATTTCAAGCTCCTTTTTCCAAACATGAACTCTGTTTCTACAAATTCCATCCCCTTAAGCTCATTTTTTCATCTACTGTCCAAATGTAACTTAAAAACATAAAATAAGATAAGTGTAACATTTAAGACTGAAAATGCAAATAAATACAAGTATAGAGGAACTAAAAGGATAAGAAAATATCAATGTATACCCTACAATTCTAGCAGGATGAAAGGCAATCTTAGTCTAGTTTCCAAGATGTGGAGAGCCAACAAAACTCAGGTACATCTATGAAAGAATTGATGAATGTTATGATTGCAAACAATCTTCAAATTCAACAGAATATGTAGCAGTTGCAACAAAATATGCGGCAGCTATTTCAATAAGGTGTATAGCAAAATTGGGAGGATACTCTACAATTTCAATAAGATGCATTGCCTCAATAAAGAGATATCAATCATATAGAATCATAAAGTGAAGAGGAGCAGTCATATTAACCCAAGGTGTACCCAATGGACATTTGTGAGAAAACTTTACAAAGTGATGAGGAGCTTGAGAATTTTGAGAGCATTACTTTAGTAATTTCTTGTGTGGAAGAAGTTGAGGAGGTGCTCAAGGCAAAAAAAAGCTATATCTTTTAGCTTAAAGGTAAATACTGAGTTCCATTTTGTTTTTGAGAATAATTTTTTACTTTTGCCTAGCAGGCTGAAACAATTAAACGAAGAAGAAAAGGGCCAAGAGTCATTCAAATTATTTCAAAAGAGTGAGGACTCAGTAGAGATGAAGAATCTGAAGATAGGGAAGACACTAGAGGGAACGATTATCAACCAAGGCCCTATCTGGAAGAACCTCATGTGGACGAACCACATGTGCCACCAGAAGATTATAATTTTGTCACGTGAAGAGAAAAAGGAATCGAGCCTATGACATTAAACAAAGGAACTTCTTGGCAGGCAACCCCAAGGAAGTAAATGTCTTTTCCTTTACTTTTTGTGTATTAGCTTTTTTTATTTTTTATTTTTTATTTTATGCATGTGTGTTTTTGAATTTGTTTGTTTTATTTATTTTAAGTTTTTAATCAAAATGGGAGAAAGAATAAAACAACAAAACAATCATTTTCTCATTTTTCTCATTTTCTGTTGCTTCTAAGACTATATAGTTATGATTAGAGAATGAGTTGACAAGAGAATTTCATAGCAACTTTAGCATGTACTTTTGCTCTTATGATTGGTCGATGTGTATTATCTTTAGAAGAGTAGTGACTAGTAGCAGACAAAGCTAGTAAGATTTTGAGCCTTATTGGACTGACACATTCACATTAGTCTCATTATCTTTTGAATATGTGTGACCTTTATGACATGTACATCCTAATTTTTCCTTGACTTTCTATTCGAGACCATATTTTTATCACATGCATTAACATGGATATGATTAGGCATTCTTTACTTATCCGAACTACATTAGCCAAATAGCCTACCCATTATATAATTTTCCTTTTTGATAACCCCCTTGAGCTTTATTTGCCTTTTCTTTGTATTAGCCACATTACACGCCTTAACCTAACCAAATTTCCTTCCCAAGCCTTAAAGCTAGTGGAACATTTGTTGATTTTTGAGTTTGTGGACGTACAAAAATCTAAATGTGGGGGTATGCATATGTGTGGGTTGGTTATAATGTTAGGATGTTATTTTATGTCTTATCATTGAAATTCCCACGTTGATGTAGTTTATTTTAAATTTTATAAGAGAAAAGATAACAAAGGAAAAGAAAGAAAGAAAAGAGAAAAGCAGAAGAAAAAAAGAAAAAGAAAAAGAAAAAGAAAAAAAAGAAAAATGTTTAAATAAATGTATCGAGGAGGAAGTGCAAATTTGGTTAGCAAGGTTATTCATATTTAATGCATCCTTCTAAAGTTGTATTGAATGAATTTTTTGAGTATGTTGAATATGGGGTAGATGTTCACTCAGAAGGGTCACTCGTTATGGTTTCAATGTATTGTCATCAATTGTATGAGTGATCCTTTCAAATTGGTATACACTTAATGTTGTTTGTGTGTGAGAGCTCGAGTTTGAATTGTGAAACTTGTTTTTTGCATTCATCATAGTTGATGTACACAATTGTGAGTGAATGTTGGTTTTTACACTTAATAGTATATGGTGTGTTGCTTTGTTTCACTAGCTAGCTTAATGGCTTTCAAGTTACTTAACCCCAAATATATCTCACCTTACCTTTTCCCACATTACAACCTTAAAAAGTCCTTAGATTTATGATTTTGCATGTGAACATTAGTAGTGGAGAAATGAAATCATATGCAAAGTTGTGGAATGACATGATCATGAATAGTGTTGAGTGTACCTATGGATATATTTTAGTTAAACACAATTTCCAGGTCTACCATTAGATTGCTCGATTTTTAAAGGTATTGAATGTTGATTGATCATGAATAAAATCTTGGAATGTTAATTTCTTCCTATGGTTTTTAAAATCCATTCATCTTTGCTTATGATTATATATTCTTGGAACATATAGGAATTGAGTAAATGTTTTTAGGTCTTTGAGATTAATTTTAATGTTTTGCCTGAGGACAGCCAAAAGCTAAGTGTGGGAGAAATTGATAGGTGCTTAATTAATTATGAAATTATTCCATAACACTTAGTAATTAATGACGTTAAATTGTTTAAGGTACTCACTTTGACTCATATGTGATTTTAGGCACATTTCGGAAGTAAAGAAATTAAAGTGAGTCAAAAGCACAATATTTGGGCCATTTTTTGAAGATTAATTTTTATTTATTTTCATGGAGCAAGAAGAAGAAAATTAGAGCAAAAAAAGAGCAAATTTTGCCCAAAAGAAGTGGAACTATAGCAGATGGAAAAATAAGGTGGATAAAGAACATAATCAAAACGACAGTGAAAGTAAAGCAAAACGTTAAGAAGCAACTAAGTAGGCAACGTCCAAAGAGCTGCATAAAATGACACAGCAAGGCATTGGACCAAATGGCTAGATGAAAATGATAGAGCATAGAGGGTAAAACGTAGACTTGAGTTCCACCAAGGGAAGCAGCAGATGATGAAACGACAAAATAACAGCTAGAGGCATGGACCAAATGACGTACAGGTAGGCATACAACTAAGCTACCAAGGTACCAAAATGCACAGTAATAAGTAGGGAAGCGGGTGCATAGGTTTTAAAGGGTGAATAGTAAAGTGGACCAAAAAATAAATACAGAAATAAAACAGTAACACAGAAGAGAGTGGAGGCGCAGTAGTGAGGAGAAGGAGGGTTTGAGCTGGGACATTTTTAATGGGCAAAGCTATGATCATTTGGAGACTTATGGAGGGGTAAGGTCCCGACGCTGATTCGGAGGTGACATTGATGTCGATGACCTGGGTTAAGTGTATTTCATTATATTTGTTGTTTGTTTCTCTCATTAGAAATTAATTTTGTTATCCTATATAAATTGATTAAGTTTTGTGTATGAATAATTGTATTCTCATTATTGTTCAGTTATTTATGTATGTATCCATTGGGTATTATGAAAAGATGATTTTAATGCATTCATTGAATTGTTTATCTGCAAACTCATTGTTGGAACTTCAATATAATCCATAATTGTTATGTTGAATTTTATGTGTAGCAACTAATGATTCATAATCATTAAGGATAACATAACCTAGGTTAATTGACACATGGTATATGGTTATTGCCTTGATTAATCAATTTTTCTAATTTGTAATGCTATTACCCAATTGCATCTAGAGATCGTATTCTAGGTTTTTCGGTAGTTATGTTTAATTAATGATCA
This sequence comes from Erythroxylum domingense, assembly GCA_025594535.1. Lineage (NCBI taxonomy): Eukaryota > Viridiplantae > Streptophyta > Magnoliopsida > Malpighiales > Erythroxylaceae > Erythroxylum > Erythroxylum domingense. The sequence continues at coordinate 14,689,513 of JANQBM010000003.1, forward strand.
TATCTTGATTAAACACTACCTAAGGGAAAACTCGAGTTAATTATTAACTCACAATTAATAGTTTCTAGGAGAGGTTAGAGAATAACAAATCAATGAAATATGTATAATTAGTTTGTAGACTAAGATTGAACCAAAGAATAAGGGCCTTATTGAATTCCCCACTTTTTCATTTTTTACATGTTTTCTTTAAATGGCTTTTGTTAGTTATTTTAGCTTTATTTTATTTTATTATCTCTAAAACCAAACCCCTCCCCCCCAAAACCTAAATAGTTATTAATTTCATTTGAACAAGTTTACACACACTCTCTGTGGGATCGACCTAGACTTACCACTGCTATAGTAGTAGTCTAGTTTATTTTGACTAATGTTATGATGAACTGTCAATTATTTGACGATGATTTTCAAAATGGTCATCAAAGAGTATTGGTGACAATTTTCAAAAAATTGTCACCAAAAGGTCCACATTTGGTGACGGTTTTGACAATTGTTACCATAAAGGTTAACTTTTAGGTGACGATTTTGAAAATATCATTGCTAAAAGGTTTACTGTTGGTGATGATTTTCAAAATTGTCACTAAATGTGCAAATTTTGGCTATGCTTTTCAGAAATATAGCAAAAAGGATGCCCTTCTGCGATGCATTTATAAAAGTGTTGCGAATAGTGTACTTTTTGTGATGATTTTGAAAATAGTCACAAAAAGGCTATCTTTGGGCAATGATTTTCAAAATTGTCGAAAGCCTACTTTTACCGACGATTTGTACAACGTAGACAAAAAAAATAGCCAAATGTCCACCTTGTTGTATTGTAACCTGAATCTTAAGCTACTATTAATGATTTAATGGGAAGTAAAGATAAAGGTTTTTACTGTGTGAAGAATAATAAAGAAAGTAGGAGTAATAAGAGCAAGAGCTCCAAAGGTAAATCCATTCTCAAATGACTGTTCTTATATGGAATGTTCATGGAATTGCCTTACTAACCTATAAACTTTAAAGGATTTTATCAATAGGGAGCAGTCTATATTTTGGGTCTTTCGGAAACCAATATTATATTTGAGAATATAAATAAGTTGAGAAGTTTCGGCTCTAATTAGGGTTTTATCTCAAACCATTAGCATCATTAATTTAGGAGGATTATAATAACATACAATAATAAGTTTGTCAAGGTGGAGCAATTAGGAGCTTGATCAAGTGATTTATATATGTGTTCAATTTCTATTGGAAGGACACAAGGTAATTATTTCTATTGTTTATTGTTCAAATCTCCACTTTCAAAGGAAACTGCTTTGTAAAAAGATGAAGGGCTTGCTAGTTTGAGGGGATTTCAGTATTATTTTATTTAGGTCAAAAGTTGAAGGACATCCTAGCTTAAAAACCTACACTGATGACTTCAAAGAATGTTTAGAATACTTAGAATCAGAAGAACTAAGTTATGAGGGAAATAGATTTATATGGTAAAACAAACAAGTTTCTAGCTTTTTAATGAAGAAACAATGAATAGGGCTATGGTAAACCTTATATGGTTAACCAAATCCTTAGAAAGTAAAGCAAGGTTTTATGGAACCACTTTTTTCTGACCATACTCCTATCAAATTTTGGAACTTATTTCAAAAGGTAAATTGGAAGTTCTTGTTTAGATCTAATAACTATTTTGTTTTTAATGAAGGATTCTAAGATAAAATTCTGAAGGGATTTCATATCAATGTACAAGGCTCTAAACAATTTGTTTGTACCTAAATTGAAAGGTATTAAGCAAAAATTAAAGAATTTGAACATTAAAAGTGGTCCCAGTATAAGACAAGGGTTTACAAAAGCTATAAAGCAGCTACTTATAGTCCAACAAAGACATGCAAATAATCCTAGTAGTATGAGTTGCTATTAAAAAAAGCAAGAATTGAAAGAATATTTATGTAAAGAGGAGGTTTTTGACTCGTTATTGAATCAAAAATCTATTAGTTGGCTAAAGGAGGGGGATATATGTACAAATTCTTCTTTAATTCTATCATGGTTAAAAGGAATTCTAACATAATTTGCTCTATTTTCTCTTAGAATGGCTCTTTTGTTTCTGACCAAGAAGAGCTACTAAAAAAAGCAATGACATTATTCAAGAATTCAATTAGATCAAGCTCACTAAGTACCTCTTCCATAAAGATTCTTAAATCCTTTATTAACCTTAGAATTGGTCAGGAAGAAGCACTACCTCTTACTAAGCTAGTGGATGTTCATGAAATAGACAAAATAGTTTTCAAAATGAATGGAGATAAAGCCCTTTATCCCGATGGATTGAATGGTAATTTCTTTGAAAAAACTTAGACACAAGTAGGTTTTATAGTGAAATAAGTAGTTAAGGAATTCTTCTCTAAGCAGTCCTTTTTAAAGAGTTAATTAAGTGATTCCTTTGTTTTGCTCCTAAGATCCCAAATGCTTTGTCATTTGGTAAATTTAGGTTAACTGCAAAAATTTTGGCTAATAGAATGAGAAAGGTACTTCAATCTAACATTAGTTATAACCAAGGGACTTTCCTAAAAGAATGGATGATAGGGGATAACATTCTCATTGCTTAAGAGTTCTTAAAGGGTAACTTCAGAAAAATTCTTCAAAATATTGTGCAATTAAAATGGATTTCAAAAAAGCTTTTGATTATATAAGTTGGAATTTCATCTATAACCTACTTCACTATAAGAAAAAAACAAATTACTGATGGAATATTACCGACAAAACACATTTTGTTGGTAATTAGCGACGAAAACAAACATTCCATCGATAACGTTGACAGATTTACTAACGGACGTAACATTCGTCGATAAATGTGGAGGAAAAATATACCCGTGAGTTTTTCGTCGTACTATAGCATCAGAATACGAAATTTCATCACAAAATTAGAAGGCAATAGCTGGTGGGGAAAATGGAAAAATTGAATTCCAACAAAACCACTTTTCCATCAGTAACCACCTTTTTGTCATAAAATATCGACGAAAAAGTGGTTCCATTGGTAAAAATCAAATTGTTCATAAATAAAACAGCATTGTTTGGTTTTAATCCAAATGACGTCATTTTTGGATCATCATTTTTAAGTCGACCCCTTGTTATTTTTCTTTTCCACCTCTTCTGTTTTTGTTTCTGACGTCTTCTCTATGATTTCGTTGCTTCCACCCTTCATTTTTGCTTAGTTTTTAGTTCATCGTGCACCATTTTCAGGTAAGTCTCTATTGAGTTCATTTTTTCTCCAAAAAATGAAGGTCTTAGATGCTTATATATATGTATACCATGGGTGGGTATTGGGTGGTCGGTTTTGTTATGATTGTTAGTTTATGCATTTTTTTGTTAAATTGTTTATTTATTTGTTGTTTAAATATGTTGTTGTTGGTAAATAATGAAAAAATGTTGTTGTTTTTTATTAGATAGACATAATTTAGGTTGCCTATGAGTTGTTGGTGAAATGTCTCTTAGAACAAATCATTCTAAATCCAAGTTTAGTATAGTAAGAAAGACATTAAACCAAAATCAAAATAAAAAAGAACATTTTTACATAACATCGGATTTGTAAATGAAATGTATAACTTTATAAGCAAATTGATTAATTGGAAATAATAAAGAATAATAGTTCGTGTTAATTCAAGTATATCAAGAGCAAAGAAGTTTAGTTCATCATATATCTTTAGACACAATATTTAGACATAGAAATCAAAAATATGTAGAGGCCTAACTTTAATACCTCGAATAATGGTTAGATTAACTTATCACTTATAATTGAATGCATTATAGGTGAGGTTAGAATCCTAGGTAGTGGTAAACTTAATCGAGTGAATCTTTGAAGCTAAAAAGGAGATCATAAAGATATACAAGACAAGATATTTTAAAGTGAGCTAAGTTAATGACCATAGATCTATAGATGATCCCTTATGAAGAGAACATTATGATAGATCAATTATCCAAGTGGAAGCCTATGAAAAATGAAATCTTCTAGTAATAAAAGTCCAGTCCTACATACTTGAAAGTCTAAGTAAGCAATATGAAACAATTACAGGATGAGTGGATGAGAGAGATTTGAAAATATGTACAATATGGAAAAGTTGCAAAGGATATTAAAGACATAAGTAAGGGTTAGATGCAAGGTTGCAAAGTACATTTTGATAAATAAGAAACATTATTATAGATATGTCATATATATCAAAGCATAACTTTGGAAACTTTAAAGTACTCTTTACTTATAGCTTGTATAAACCTTGGAAAAAAGCTTGCAAAATATATCAAATCAAGCATTTATATTGTTAAGTAAAGTAGGATTCCAGTTAAACTTTTATACAAGGTTACATCTACCTTTTCATTTCTAATATTTTTAGAAATTCGTAAGTTCATATGGAATAAATAATTTAGAACACACTATAAATGGTTACATAGTACAATTAAATCAAATAATCTCTTAAGAAATATAAAATTAGTTGCTTATGAACCTTTAAAATAACTTAGTCTGATCCATATTAAATTTGTTATTGATAAATTTATACACTTTTCATCCTAAAGAACTAATAGTCCTCTAAGACCTAACATATCAAACTTTATATCTATTTTCTTCTTAAAAACATCCACATACTCTTTATCACCTTCTATTCTATTATTATTATGGACCGAGACAAGGTGGTAGTTATCATCAATTTTCATAATGAAATAGAGACTGGACATTTTTTCATTTATTTTCATCTTTTATTATACTAACTACTCATTTATTTAATTGCCTCTTAAATTTTTTTGATTCTATAACTTTTATTGAATTCCTTAAATACTTTATTTTATCTATAAGCAATAATAAAATCTTTTAAATGCTTCTCTCCTCATAACTATTAACTAGAGGCCTTATCACTCTAATTAGAAATCCATGTTTCATCTCTAAAATCTTATTACTGAACTTCTTTATACTGTTGAAGAGGAAACATATTTGTTTTTTACCTTGCAAACTTATATACCATTTCTTTCTTTAAATTTAATTAAAAATATTTAACCATTTTCGCAGCTTTTCACTCGAGCTCTACTTTGTACGTAATTATAATTTATGTAGCCTTTAATAGCATGGTATAAATATAAAACACTCTTTATTTCTATTACTCATATCCTTTCATTTTACTTCTAGAATTAGAAAAATCATAAGCAAAGAAATATTTTTAAGTGTGTAATAGATGAAATATTTCCAAATTACTTCTCTTATAGCATCCTTCCTTTTAATGTTGAGGTAAGGAACATGTTTTATAAGTATACTAAACTATTGACTACTTAGAATTTTGTTAGAATATTTTTTCCATCATTATGCTTATAGTCATTTCCATTATATTTTCTTTCTTTATATCATACTAGTTTGTTGTAAAGTTTAAGATGTTTCCATTTAATGCTTTAAACTTCTTATAACATAATATATAAGGTTATTTTCTAGCTTAAGATCCTTAAAGCAGAGGTTAATTTCTTTTCTTTTTTTCTTATCTTAAATTTTATTAATTCTAACAAATTCTCATTCTTATTCTTATTCTTAAATTTTAATAAAGGATAGGGAAATGCCATCAAATTTAACTAATGCAATTGATCTTATTTTCTTAACAAATATTAGAACAAGTGTATTATATTTAATATTTCATATTCTTTTTTGCAGGCTCTATATTGTGTTGAAGAGCATCGCTCAACTTTCTTTGTTATAGTCTGAAGTTGTCCATCCATCTAGGTTAGTCATCCAGCTAATGTTTACCACATGTATTGCTTTAACAATACGATTATAATACTTTTGGATTTTAGTGAATGCAAATGAGGTCTTGATTTTATGTTGTTGTTTAGAATATTGTTATAATAATTGATGATTTTTTATGTTCTTCTTTAATAGTCTAAGTACTTACTGTATGTGGAATGAGTTTGAGATGTTTTGGATGATTTAAGGCATTAATAAACCACTAGGACAATATATAGGTTGGAAACCCGTGATGCAGCTCCCGTGAGGCTTACAGGTGAAAAATTCCACAAGCCTAAAAGTCATAACGAGAATTTGTTTTCTTAATTCATAAATGTAAACAATGCCATGTACCATAGTTTTGAAATCAATTGTAGGTGATTTTTTCAATTGGTATACTTAGGGGATGTTGTGTAAAGTTTAGATGTTCTGTAAACTTTGGGAAATATGAAGGATACTAACTATGGAATCACTGTTTCATATTAGTAATGCAGAAATGAGTAATGTTGATAGATCTTGCATGTATAAACAATTAACACCTAAGGGGTTTATTAATCCTGAGTTTGTTGAGGGAGTTGAAGCTTTTATTCATTATGTATGCTCTCAACCTGCGTATATGGATGACCCAAAGATCAGATGTCAATGTCAAAAGTGCAAACACATTCGTTTCCTTCCTATTGATGAAGTGAATGGGTATTTGTTGAAAAAAGGGTTTGTCCTAAATTATTTTGAGTGGACACGACATGGGGAACCATTGATTTGTAGCACCTCAAAGGGTAATGAAGCACAATCGTTAGTGAATTTAAATGAGTTTTAAAGGGGGATCGGATTTAGAACAAATAATGTAGATGAAAATGAAAATCCTTACATGTAAATGATTTATAATGCAGCCTGTTATACCTTTCAAGAAAATATAGAAAATCTTGAACAAGAACCAAACCTACATTCAAAACAGTTTTTTTTTTACTTACTACACTCAGCTGACGAAGAAATATGGCCAAATTGTGAGACAATGACTCAATTGTCATCAGGTGTTCGAATATTGAACATAAAGTCTAAAGGACATATTTCTGATCGTAGTTTTGATAAAATTATTGGACGGTGTAATGAATCATTGCCTCTTGATCATCCAATAGTTGATAGTTTTTATAATATGAAGAAACTTATTAAAGGTCTTAGTTTGCCTATTGAAAAGATTGATTGTTGGAAATTGGGATGTATGTTGCAATGGGGATATGATATGGAATTACAAGAGTGCAAATTTTGTGGTTAAGCTAGGTTCAAGCCTAGAAAACGTTCTATGAAACATAAATTAGTACCTTAGAAGCAGATGTATTATTTCCTGCTAACTTCGAGACTTTAAATATGCTTCTGATATTACTGCATCTCACATGAGATGGCATAATGAACACGAATAAGAAGATGGAATAATGAGTCATCCATCAGATACACTGGCGTGGAAACATTTCAATGACACCCATTATGAGTTTACAACTGAAAGTCGAAATGTTAGGTTGGGATTGTCGATAGATGGATTTCAACCTTTTATGCAATCCGGATAGCAATATTCATCATGGACAATTATAATTACTCCTTATAATTTGCCTTCATGGATGTGTATGAAAGAGACATATATATTCTTGACAGTGATTATGCCAGGGCCTACAAGTCCAAAGCATAAAATTGATGTGTTCATACAACCATTGATATCTACATTGTAGCATCTTTGGGAAAATGGTGTTGAGACATATGATGTGTCTATAAAACAAAATTTTGTGTTGAGAGCAGCTTTGATGTAGACCATTAGTGATTTTCCAGCATATGCCATATTGTTTGGCTAGAGCACAATAGGAAAATTGGCTTGTCATTATTATGGTAATGATTCTGATGCATTTTATCTTCCAAATAGGGGGAAAATATGTTGGTTTGACAATCATAGAAAATTTCTCCTTCCAAATCATCCATTTAGATACAATAAACAAAAGTTCATTAAGAATAGGATGGTAAAAACACCTCCTCCCCCTCACAAAGCTGGTGAAGAGACATTGTGGGATGAGAAATTAGGCTTGCTAAAAGTTATATAATTTGAAACTGATGAAATTAATACAAGCATTAGTATAAACTTTGGCTGGAGAAAACGAAGCTTTTTTTAGGATTTTATATATTGGAAAACTAATTTGATACATCATAATCTAGATGTGATGCATTTTGAAAAATATATATTTGACAATTTGTTCAATACCATAATGAACATTGAAGGGAGGACAAAAGATAATGCAAAATCATGAGCTGATTTGAAACTTTTTTGTAAAAGAAATGAATTACATAAAGATCTTCGGACCGGTAAATATCCGAAAGCATGTTACACTTTGGACAAAAAACCGAAGGAAATATTGTGTGAATGGTTGAAAAGTCTAAAGTTTCCTAATGGTTATATTTCAAACTTAGTAAGGTGTGTTGACATGAGGAAGTACAAATTATTTGGGATGAAAAGTCATGATTGTCATGTGTTTATGCAAAGGCTAAGTCTAATTGCATTTTGGGAGTTGCTACTGAATAAGGTTTGGGAAGTAATAACAGAATTAAGTTTGTTTTTCAAAAGCTTAACATCATCTGAAATCAAGTTGGTTGAAATGGAAAAACTAGAAAGTAAAATTCCAATAATTTTGTGCAAATTAAAAGGGATATTTCCTCTAAGCTTCTTTGACTGTATGGAGCATCTACCTGTCCATTTAGCACATAAGGCTAAACTAGCTAGTCCAGTTCAATATCGTTGGATGTATCCATTTGAGAAGTAATTCAATAAAAATGATTGTAATTGAAGTCATACCATGTTTTAATAACTAAATTGGTATAATCCTATTTGCTTATATAGCTATTTCTATCACTTGAAGAAAAATGTGAAGAAGAAGGCTAGAGTTGAAGGTTCGACATGTAATGCTTATTTAATGGAGGAAGCTAGTACATTTTGTTCATATTATTTTAAGTCGCATGTTCACACAAGAGAAAGAAAAGTTCCTCGTAATGACAATGGGGGAGGAATTAGTGATGCTGACGGTAACTTATCCATTTTCCCATGGTAACTTATCCATTTTCCCATAACCTGGACAAACATATGTATGTTCAATAAGAAGAATGTTAACATAGGAAGAAATTGAGACTACCCATGGTTACATTTTATTGAACTATCAAGAGGTTCGACCTTTCGTGCAGTAAGCTAAAAATGATTATTTGGGTTTTAAAATTTAATGTTATTCATAATTGAAAAACATAATAATATTTTTAGATTATACGAGAAATTGTTACGCGAACTCATACCCAAAAACACACAGGATGATACCAAAAAAGAAGTTAGAAAACACTTTCCTTGATGGTTTGAGCAATATGTAAGTTTTCACTTACAAATATTGAAATGATTGAATTATAAGATTGAAGTGTTCAAATGACATTATACTATTTAATATGATATTTGCTTTTCTGTAGGCCTTAGAAAATCCAATAGAGAATAAGTCCATATGTGATCTTGTGAAAGGACGTTTATGAACTATTAAATCATATCCGATGTATTTCGTTAATGGATACAAATATCATACAGAATATCATGGTCATAGCATGGCAACAATAAATAGTGAAGTTTGCATACAAAGAGAATTGATGGATTACTATGGCAAAAGTATTGAGATACCTGAAATTGAGTACCCTGCATTGCCAATAAAGCGAAGTGTGATATTTAAGTGTGACTGGTTTGATCCAACTCCAAATGTTGGTACAAAAGTTCATAGCCGATAAAATTTTGTTGAAATCAACAAGCAAAGAAGATTTTGACCTTTTGAACCTTTCATGTTGACAATGGAAACGATCCAGGTGTATTATGTCCCTTTTCTCAACTTACGACAAGATAAGTCAGATTGGTTGGCTGTTTGAAAAGTTAAACCTAGAGGTGTTTTTGAATCACATGGAAAAGGAGAACATATAATTGAAAGTGAAGCGTTTCAGGAAGATGCTTATGAAATAAATGCATCTCTCGTATATGAGGATAATGAACCTTTGAACGATCCGTGTAATGAATATGTTGAAATTTTATCTGGAGAGGATGAGGAGGGACAGAGATATAGAGAAGAGCCTGAGTTTGATTCAAAATCTTCAGAAAAAGAAGATGATTTTGATTTACAATTAAGTGATGATAGCGATTAATTTATGTTTGTAATTGAATATTATATTCAACAAATAAATTATTTCCTTTTCAATATATTGTATTTTATATTGAAATCAAATTGTAATATTTCTAGAAAATTCAATCAAATATGAATTTCAGGTTGAAATATGCCATCAAAAAGAAGACAGGATATGATGCGATCAAGATTCAGACCACGATTCAGAGGTACTTACTATATATGAAGCATCTCATGGTATAGCAGCTGGACCTGAATTACCTCCTCCCCTCTAGCTACTACATTTGCAGATAAGACATCACCTTCCGTACCTTCTGTTACACCATCCGCCACCTCTACATCATTCACTACCCCTATATCGACAGAGATATCAGGGGTAAACAATGGGGATGAAGGAAGTGGCTGACAAACTGGAGTTGACGGACCTGATGGAAGAACTTACATCACAGTTGTCAATAATATGTAAGTGAAAATACATGAAACACTATATGTTTATAATTAAGTGATAGGTTTAAATTTTAAAAATGGTATAAATTTATTTGATTTTATATTAGGTTGATTCCATCTGGACCGTGTTCAAGAAATATGACGTCCAAATTTAAGGAGAAGATTGATCTTGAGGGTTATGTATGGAAGAATATCTCTCAGGCGACAAAGAAATTTTAATATTAGGAGTTTGAGGTACAAAAATTATTATTATCTATTTTAATTAACAGTTTTATACATTAATTAGATAAATATTTTTACATCATAGGTATTAATCGAATATTTTTCCTTTTGTTTCAGAAAGAATTTTTTTTGGATTCTAAATTTGACGTGATCATTTATAGAGTATGGGAGAGACGAGCCCGTACACATTATCGAGACTTTGTTGCTATGATACATAGGGCCGGTGTACGATTGCCTTCTATTTCTGAACAAATATGGAGTCGTTGACAGCAGTATTAGATATCACCTGAGGCAATGTCCATTTTAGAGCGTAATTCGACCAATAGACATGGAGGACTGGGGGAGAGAGTCTTCCCGTACATACGAGAGGATCTATTATCCACCACGAGCATGCAAAGAGACTTGTAAGTATCTACACTTTACATTTATATTCTGATTTCTTTACTTTGCTTTTATTTCAATTGAATTTGATATGTGAATTTTGAAATGAAAATATGTGTATTATGGAGAATGATAATGTTATAAATGTCTGGTGCCATATATGGCTGTGTTGTTGAGTTATTTTCTTTATTCAAAAGGGGGTAGGTATCATAAAAATAGGGAAAACTTTGTCAAAATTTTTATAAATTTTAATTCACTTATAACAATTTATTCTTATGCAGGAAAAGTCTATGGGCATGAGGCCTACACCCCATTAGCTCTTTTTGCACACTCACACTAAGAAGCATAAAGGTGTGACATTCGTCAACAGCCGTTGTAGAGAACTAAATATATGTGAAATTTATGGTTTAATATTAATGCTTAATAATTATCACTTATTAATATAAACATTGCCTTCTGATAGGATCAAATACAAGAAAGCATTCAACGACAGTCTCAACGGTCTGAAGATATTGATGAGACTGAAACCTATCTTCATGTAGTGGCTAGTAAGGATCGTCGTGGAAAGATATTCGGCTTAGGTTCACTTGTGAATACATGTTATTCGCAATCCTCCACATCCAGTACAACAACATCTCATAGGCGGTCCACAACCAATCAAGTCCAAGAGCTACAAAGCACAGTGCAAATATTGATGGAGTACATAACTTAGCTCTGTAATGAGGTGGATGAGTTAAAGGATAGGGGTAGGACCTCATTGCACTAATTAGAGCATCCACCATCACCAGATCAATAGTGTACTTTTTGTAACACCCATTTACCATAGGGTACGCATCGGGACGCCTGCAGGTCATTCCGGTACATATCCTATGATAAGGGAGCGCTACGTACGATCACTACAATTACTCCATATGGCATCTCATTAATTTGAATAATAAAGAATTAATTGTAAACCACAATATTTTTACAATCAAACTCTTCCTCATTTCATTAATCAAAATCAAAAGTCTGTATATCATTCCATACTATACTGTCTGTACATAAATCTAAAAACCTAGTACAGAATGATATATGAAAGAGGAAGAATACAACAAAGCTATCTAGGTCATCCCAAAAATCCCAGCTGACCGACCTGTGAGCCATGA
>JANQBM010000003.1:14734041-14753933 GCA_025594535.1 Erythroxylum domingense
TAATAATAATACTAATTATATTAATACTTATTATTAATAATAATTAATAATAATTATTAATAATTAAAGACAATATTAATATATACAATAAATTCAAAATTAAATGTTAAATTTGATAAATTAAAATTTCACATTAAATATTTTATCAAACTTACATATTCAAATTCTCAAATTAACACAAAAATTACAAAAAACATTTTAAATATAATAAAAGGCATTTTATCGAACACTTCATATGCAATATACATAATCTCAATATAACCAAACATTCACGTCTAACACTAAAAACATGTTTTTTTATAGAAATAATACACTTATAAGAGAGTTTATCTCAAACAACGCACGATGAGTAAGACAATAATCGAAAAACGATCAAAAAATGCGAGAGAAGGAGTCGAAAAACTTTGGACCGAATGTTTGTGAGGAGAGGATAAATGAAGGCGCAAGGGGAAGGGAGGGGGTCGGTGGCCGACTTATAGTCGCTGGATTACCGACGGAATATAACATTACATCGAAGATTTAGGTTTCCAGACAACGTAACCGCTGACAGTTACCGACGAACAAGCACATTATGTCGGTAAAAGAGCGGCAATTTAATACGGTGAAAAATCAAATACCGACGAAACAATAATTCCGTCGGTAATCTAGGTTTTTCTGCCGACAGTTATCGACGGATAAAACATTCTGTCGGTAAAATAGCGGCAACTAACCTAGTGGAAACTCAAATACCGATGGACACAACACATTTTGTCGGTGATTAACGCTAATCGCCCGTCTTCACCGAAACGATGACGTTTGTTAACTATTTGCTGACGGAAGTAGCTTTCTGTCAATAGAAAGCTACCAGATATTGAGACGGAATAAACTTCCGTCGGTAAATGATAGCTTTGTACCGACGGTAAGTTAACCGTCGGTAAAGCGACGAAGCAATTAAATTGCGAGAACGGTTCCTGCATTTTTCCCGACGCTGTGAGTTTTGGCGTCGCTATATGCCGTTGAAGATTTTGCGTGAAAGTTTTCCCTATAGTACTTCCGACGGATGTATTTTTCGTCGCTAATTCACTGTATTTGCCAACGAAATATTTACCTTCTGTCGGTAAGTAGCGACGGAAATCATTCCGTCGGTAATATTCTGACACTATTACGTAATTTTCTTATAGTGAAGGTTTTGATTACCCTCTCTTGAGGTCTAATCAAGCAATCCCAATTGAAATAGATAATAGTTTAGTTGCAATCTCTCGATTTCTTAAAAGTACTCTTAACTACTTAATTGGATTTAAAGCAATGCTAAGGATAATTAACTCATAATTAAGTTATCTCTTCAATTTCTTATTAACCTAATGTTTGTGAGTCTATTAAGGTACTAACTCCCATTGTGAAACTTCAAGTAAATACCTTGATTTAATCTCTCGATTCAAATCAAGTGAGAGCATAAAAAATATCATAAATGAGTAATATATTGAATTCCACAAGGTAGCCTTAATATGGAAAATCTAGAAGGCTAAATTTGATCTTGATGTTTTCACTTTTAATCTTCTTCTTTTGTGTTTATGTAGCCTCTTTTTTTTGACTTTTTCCAACTTTGAAATTTGCCTCCTCCCTATAACCTTCATAACATCCTTTTATGGCTAAAACTAGGTTTTTTGGAATGTACACGGTCTCCTACACGACCTTACACATCCATGTAGGCGATCCTGTATCTCAAAATATCCTCTAAATTATGATTTTATTTGGTTACAGAAGCTTACATGAGCAAATACATGGTCATGCATGTCAACATACATAGGAATTTATCTTTACATAGACACAAGCAACATCTTCGAAGCTCCACACATTCACAGTGTACTTATACAATCCTTACACACTACCGTGTATCTCCAATGTTGCTTCAATTCTTCCATTTTATGAATCCTTATACACTACCATGTATCTCCAATGTTGCTTCAATTCTTCCATTTTATGCCTCAGTTTCACCCAAATTATTCTCCTTTTTGTCTGTGAAGGCAATTATCACCTAAAAACATACTTGAAGCGAAATAAGTACCAAACAATCGTTGATATATATAATGACGATAAATTATTGCTTTAAATAACAATTAAGTAAAGGCAATGAAGATAATGTTTCATCCTTATCGTCCCTCATTCTCAACTTAAGCGTGTAACGTCTAACACAAATAACAACAACTCTATTTAAGATCAGTAGAAATGGAAATGTAGATATATATTACACCTTCCAAAAAAGGAGAACATTGTTATTGTTTTTGGATTGCAATTGTATCAACTTGCAAGAACATAAAATTCTTATTTCTTTGAAACTAATTTTGAAACAGTAAAGATGTTAAGATAAAAGTTTTCATAAATTGTTCTTTTCTTTTTCAAAATTACTAAAACAAACTTAATTAAAAAGAAATTCGCTTTTGGAGTAGTTTAGTTTCACTTTTATTTTTTTTATGGTTGTTTGTTATTTGTTTTTATTTTTCATTGTTGTTTTTTAAATAAAAATAAAAACATGTTTGATTGTTAATGTCAATGTTAATAATTAAATATTAGATAAAATTTAAAGATAAATTAGTTTTATGAAATTAATTAAGCAAATAATTTTATTTGAATATATTTTATATACAATTTACTAATAATTATTAGAATAAGATCTACTACATTTTATTCAAATAAATAATTTAACAAGTTATTTATAAATAAAATTTATTTTATTGTATATTTTAATTATTTAAACAAATTTAATTTAAAAGTTTAAAATTTAAGATATTTTAAACTTAAGGTATATTTATTAAATAATTTTTGAATTAAAATATTTTATTTTTGAAAAATACTTAAAATAATTATAAAATAAAAAAACTTTATTTTAATCTTTTGTATAATACTTATTGATAAATTATAAATGAAAATGATCATTTTTATTAAAATAATTAAATCAATAAATATTTTTATTAATAAATTTTTTATTTAAAAATTCTAATATCTAAAATTAATTATAAAATTAAATTAAATTATTATTTATAATTTTATTACGAATTAATATTTATGGTAAATAATTAAATAAATTAAAATCAGAAACAATAACTCTAGGTGTGCGAGGGCTCTGGGAGAACCAATGAACTAATAATACTGCAAACTTTTAACAATTAAACCCCAAAGAGGGTCTAGCAAAGGGCGAGGACTTGGGAGAAATAAACGAACTAATGCCGCAAAATTTTAACATTGAAACCCTAAACAGGCCCTTTCGCTTCATCTCAAAAGTCCTTCTTTAGGGCTTTCCTGTCTCAGGATTGAACCGCTGCTACTCTCCCGCAATACAACCATCTTATTCACGGTAACTAAAACGCTCATACCATAAACCGTAAAAGCGCGGTTGATCTTTGCATTTTTTGTTTATTAATTTGATTTTCACTTTCAGCACCTTACCTTCCGACAAGAAGCAGTACAGTGGCCGACAACTCACCCAGAGATCAGCCACTCCTACGAGGTGTCTTCTCTCTCTTTCTTCCCCCTTATATGTATATATCTTTATTTTCATAAAGCCCTGAGATTTGTTCAGATAAAAAAGGCGATAGGGATTTTGTGGTGCAATTGGAATTGGAATTGGAATTATGGTCATCTTGAGCTTATCATTCCAATTTGTTTATCTTGAGTAGTAATAATTTTCCATTAGTAATTATTTGTTCTGTTGCAGGACGAGACCTTTAATTTCAGCAATCAGACATTCTAAGATGGAAAATTGGGGTAACATGCTTCATTTTCTGTAATTTCAGCTATAGAATGCGTCGGAACTTCTATATGGTTACAGTAGAAATCAGAAAATGTTGGGTTTGACACTCCCTATATGGCAGCTTTGTTTGTGATGTCTGCAAGCATGTGTCTGTTTTGATAGTTGCATTACAGGGAATGAATGATGCTATTTTATGCTTTAAATGAATAGGTTTCATATTTAATACAATTTCAGTTTAAGGGGTCTTCTAGGATTGCAAGAGCGGTTATTTCATATTTCCAGAACATTGGCTCTATTCTAGGGTGATTTTAAATCCAACAATATCTAAGGTCTTAATAAAAACCTGTACATAATAATGTCCTGACTTTGTAGAGTTTAAAATTGAGAGTTATACATAAACAAATGCATTTGTTTCAAGTCAGGGAGACAGACTATTATTTCACTGGGTAATATTAGAAAAGATTATTGTGGAGTGTTTTCATGTCCTTTGTTGCATTTGGCAAGGTTGTTTTGCATTAACTCTTAACTAAAGCTGGTATACATATTTGAGTTTCTAGAAGGAAGGGTTTGAATATAACAGTATGTCAATGCCAAAACGGAAGCTGAAGAAAGTAATCTGATTTTGAGTTGGTCTTACCAAATTTGCTAGAAGAATGTAATCTGACTTTGAGTTGGTCTTACCAAATTTGCTATCTTACTATTCCTGTTCATATTTTCTTCATTACTGATCACATTTGATCTATTTTAATCTTTTATGGGTGTGACTAAACTGTTACAGAGGATGAAGACATTCCTCCTATCGTTTCAAAAGAGCATTCGAGAAGTAAGTGGGACGATGAAGACATGGATGAAAATGATGTGAAGGAATCATGGGAAGATGAAGATGAACCAGCTCTGGTACTATTCCTGACCTATACTTGATAATGTATAATTTCCTTTTGAACATCCTTCTTCCCACAAATAGGCTAACCACTATCCAAATGAAGATGTAGTCTGACATACTTGGTTTGTAATTTGAGAATATGGTTTGCATTTTTTGCCATTGTCAGTTAAAACTTAGGACATTAATATTAAATTTATCTGAAGTATATTACTGATGCCACTTGCATATTACTGATGACACTTTTACAGTAGAGGATAATTTGTATAGATGTCATACTTACTCATTTCATGCATAAAGTTAGGCAACTCTTCTGTCATGTCATGTTGAAATATAGCAAATAAGACAGCTTATCTTTTTGTTTCATCCTAAACAAGCTTTGATGTACAACTTGTTCATTGTTTAAACTCATGAATAGGGCTGGTAATATTTTGTCTGTTGCTTCTAAATTACCAAATCATCAAATTCCAAATTTCTGGGTCAAAATCTAACTGCGGTTATAATTTTCATTACTCCCCTGAGTGTACCGTGGAAGAAAGGAGAGGACTTTTATGCACATGTTGTTGTCTATATTAATTTTCCTTAACATCCCTGCTTCTTTTGACTCAATGTGTTTTCCTACTTGTCTTGATGTTGAAGTACTACCAAATTCATGATATGTTGCGCAAGTCAAAAAGGCATTCAACTTATTTTCCTTTTGCATCCCCGAATGATGAGTTGACATCCACATTAGACATTTGTTATGGTTAATTTAGATACCAAAGTTTTTGGTTAAATGATTAGTTGTATGTAGCCTAATGTGGGTCCCATCAACTACTAGTTCTACACAAAAGCTGTTAAGTTGGTTTCGTGAAGATCATCAATCTCCTGATGCATACTGTGTATGATGCCTTTTATTTCTTTCTGCGATTGTTTTAGGATGGATTCTATGAATCATTTTGAAAAGTGATCTGTCTATAAGAGAAGCTTGTGAGAAACAACAGATTATTTCTTTTTCTTAGATTGATTATCATTTTATTTTCATTGGAAGTACTTCCATCATATGCCAACTACATTGTGCTTCATAAAGGGCTTGAAGAAACTACTTAGTTATGAACATTAAGATCCACCTTAGGGTTAATTTCTGAAATTGTTTCTATAGGCTGATTGTATACATTCCATTTATCTGAGGCTGCATTTAACATGTTCCGTTGTAGTTTTTTATATGAAAGAGGCAGGTTATTGGATTTAACTTTCTCAAGTCATTATGCCCTCATGCATTGTGCAAAAAGAGTCCAGACATGAAACATGTTATCTCATGCCTTTATGTTACATAGGATGGAAAACTGGAACAGTGGGACTTAACATAAGTCATTGCTAATTATGCAGGAATTCTAGGAACATCTAATTCCAGGACATAACTTCTTTTTTTCCTTTACATGACACCGACCAATGGAAAAATAATGTCAACCTGGGAGAATATATGAACCTTATTCATCTATGGATGCAAGTTTTTACACTAAGGAACAAATTTACCTTTCTTCAATCATAAGAGTTAATATGTGATTCAGATTTTCTATAGGCATACAGATATCCTCTTGATAAAACCTGCAATCTTGATATTATATTCTGAAGGGTTCTTGACTGCAAACATTGGGCAGGTAACTAGGAAGCAGGATAAATTGCATAAACCAATTTGATCTTTATTTAATAAATACTAATAGTGTTGGAATTGCTTTAGAAAATGTACTCTGTATTTCATTAAACCTCTATCTGTGTCCGTTGCATTATGTACTAATGATGCTCTCTTTTTTTTCTTCAATCTGGATTGTTTTCTGCTGGATGGTAACAGACCTCTATAGAAAAGCCTCCTGAAAAACCCTTCAAGAAGACTGCAGGAAAATCTACTGAAAAGAAAGGAAAAAATGTGGAAGTAGTTAAGCACGAACCACTAGATCCTGTAGCTGAGAAACTTCAGCAGCAAAGGTACCAACTACTGGTTTAAGCCAGCACATTTTTTTGTTTGTTAGACAATTTGTCGATCAGTGAAAATGTTACAAGTTGACCAAATAATCAGCACCAGTTCTCTAAATTTGTCAACTATGTAAAGAAGACTGATTAACAAAATTAAGGTTGTCAAAACCAATGCTGACTAAATTAAGATATGAGTTATTAGCATTTAGTTAATATTTTTACATTTTGTTCATTACTAGTTAGTTTGTATGCAAATTTCTTGCAACCATATCTCCCTTTTTGGCAATTGGAATAGCAACCCCTTTTCAGAATCTGGTGAAGTTAGCCCTAGCTAGGATTGTTGGAGATGATATAGATTAAAGTATTCAAGGCACTCACGAAAGCATATGATAAAGGTGTGCTGCAAAAAAGGACTGGCGCCTATCATTTTGTCTATATGCTAGCTTTTCAAAGTTTTCCAAGAATTTTCTTTTTACTCTGAGTTAATCCACTTATTTGGACTTTTAATGGTTTTAACTTTGCATTTGAACTTTAAAGTCCTATTGTGGTTAGACTATTAATAACTTGAATCAGGCCATGAAAATTATTACAAGCACAATCAGCTGATTAAGGGTCATGTGTAGATGTATTCAAGGACTTGTTAAAATGTTTTGGATAAAAATAGAACCAAGTTCGGAACAAAGTAGCTGTAATTCTGTGTTGGTTCCCCTCACCCGAACAGCATCCATCGAATTGAATTGAATTTCAAGCATAGTGCCCAATAACATCAATCAGTATCTTCTTCAAAATCCCATAGTTTATATTTACTAGATGTCTCCAGATGTTCCCATATTTAAGACTGCTTTGTAGCTCAAGTTAGTGCCTCTTTGACATCTTTAGCCTAAAGCAGTAGAAAGATTCTAAGCTCTTGAGAATGTCTATAAATATTAACTTATTAGGTACTGAGGCTTTAGTCAAATTGGAAAAAGAAAAAAGTAGTTGTTTGTTTGGCATTAGAGTGCAACTGGTCTTGATGTGAGGGTTAGTTTCATAAAGTGGCAATTGCTCTTCTGTCTTCTAATTCCAAAGAATCACCTTATCCGTCTACTTTGGAGACAAAAATTCAACAGATATCCCATCGTAGCACAGCTTTTAAAGGGCCATGTAGGAACATTTATTTCTAGAAAGTGAAATGTGTCATACATTATTGACGGGAGATGGCCAAGCATCAGGAGCATTGAAAGAGACAATAAGATAGAGAATAGTGTGAGAGCTACGTCTTGCCAGCTTCAATTGAAAGACCTAATACTGTTTTGATGGAGAGGTGAAAGATTAGGGATTTGAGATAAAAGCAAAAGAGAGGGATAAGCAGAGCACTCAGCTTGTTTTGGACTGGGACTGTTCCAATCTGACCCTACTTAACCTCAATGATTGTTCAATTCTTACGCCGACCTGACCTAAAAAAAAAACATCAAAACCGTTCCTTTTTACGTCAGATTAGATTACCAAGGCTACCTGAACAGCTTTATTGAAGGTGAGCATCTACGAGTTTTCCATGTAATGGTAACACATAACAGAAAAGAGTGTTATCTTTTGGAGGCTTATTGTATGTCTAAGCAACTTGCTTCATAATTTTGGATCCATTTTCAGTGAATTTTCCTTCCAATCTACTGCAAGATTTGCTTGATATCTAAATTTTGTTTACATTGGTTGTTTGGGATTTTAATGTCTTTTTTTCATGTTAATGAAGTTTTCAACCGAAAGTTTTTGCTTTGAATAGGCTGGTAGAAGAGGCTGATTACAAGTCCACCACAGAACTCTTTGCCAGGAAAGGCGATGAGAGAACTCTTGATACTTTTATACCCAAATCTGAAGGTGACTTTTTAGAATATGCAGAACTCATTTCTCATAAGCTTCGGCCATATGAGGTCTGTTACATGCATCTTTTATCTTTTTCTTTTCATTGAAAGTATACATATTTTTGACTTGGCTTCATCCAATGTTCTGTGCAGAAAAGTTTCCATTATATTGGCTTACTGAAGGATGTGATGAGATTGTCAATGACTTCTCTAAAGGCAGCAGATGCGAAAGACGTTGCATCTTCAGTGACAGCTATTGCTAATGAAAAGCTAAAAATGGAGAAAGAAGCCAATACTGGTAAAAAAAAGACAGGTACATGGTTTACGTATTCCTTATAATTTCTTGGTGATGGACGTGAACTTTTCTTGGTTATATAGTCTAAATGTCTAGCCTTGATTGCAGCCTTACAATTCTTGTCTTGTAGCTTTTTCTTGCTGATAAAACAACAATAATTGGTGTAATTGCTTTGCTTTACACCGACTTTGTCAGTAATTATTTTTAACAGAAAATCGCACAATTAAATCTATACTTTCAAAGATCATTTGAAGTCAATGAGCCATCGGTTTTTATCATTTTTATGATTTCATAAGACAAATTGTTTGTCTATGGATTCAGATCGACTTAGCGATGCATTTCAACCATTCTATCCTTGCAGGTGGGAAGAAAAAACAGCTCCATGTTGACAAGCCAGATGATGATTTGGTGGTTGATCACTACGATGCTCTTGACGATTATGACTTCATGTGATCAAACTTGCTGAACTCGTAAAAAGCATTTTATCATATGGTCCGTCCATTTGTTTCCATTTTTCTCGTTTACGCACATGATTGAAACCTGTAAACGAACACAGAGGGTGGAATGAGTTTTATCGTCTTTTTGAGCTGCATGTTCCATCGTCGAGTACAGTATATGTACACTTACTTTGATGGTGTTTAAAAGTTGAAATAAAGTGTAGCTGCTCACTGTCCATGGCATGTTGACCTATTTTTATAATGACTTTTAAAAATGTAATAGTAAGAAAAAAAAGTAGAGATGACTAATATTAATAAAAAATTAAATGATATAAGGTTTAAGTAGTTTGGACATATTAATAAGAGAAATTATAATATTTTAGTAAGAAGATGCGAGAAGATTGTAGTTAGAAGACGAAAAAAAAAAGGCTTGAGAAAAATTAAAAGGAAATGATTAAGAATGATATAGTTTTATTGGAATTTACTAAGGGCATAATTTTCAATAGAAAATTTTAACGTATTAAAATACAGGTAAAGGATCTCACATAGAAATCTTTCTCTTTCTTATAGATCTTTTGAATACTTTTCTTGTGAACTATGTTTTGTATTTAGCCTAAATTTTTAATATATGGTGCTTCCTCTTAATTATTTAGCTCAAATACTTTCTTACTTAGCTTAAATATTTTCTTGTAAAGGCTTATTTGGTTTATTTACTTGTCTTTTGGTTTGTTTGTATATTTATTTACTTATTTACTTATTTTTAATTTACTTATTTATTTTTATTTTTTTACCTTATTTAATATTTTATTATATGTTAGTTGAGACACGGGTGTCAACTCTTAAGGTTTGTCTTTTAAGGGATCTAAGTTGACCAATCCTCCTCGTATAACTTAAAATTCAAACAAAATCATAGGTTCGATACTTTCTGATATACACGATCTTTATATAAAGGCAAATGCAAAACATGCTCCTATGTATGTGTGACAGAAGTAAATTTATTGAAAACTCAAATTTTTAGAGGGGAGAGTTTCTAAAGAAAAGCTATATAAAAACACACAAATTGTTGAATGGAAATGTTTCTGGAAAACAATAAAGCTTGAATCAAACCTTCAATGAAAACTTAAAAAATGTAAACTTAAAACTTAAATACAATGGAAGAGGTCTTTTGATTATACAGGTAAAGGAGATAAGAAAAGACAAACATTTTTGGATAATAATAAAGTCACATCATATCTGAAATAGATAAGAATAACATCTCATCACCTATTCTAGACAAGAACAATATTACATCAACTATTCTAGATAAAACGATATCACATCTCACAATAAATGGATAAGAAAGAAGTTACATCATAAAAGAAACAAAGATGAACAACTTTAAATAGAGGGACCAATAAAAATAATAAGAACAATCCTAATCATCTTCATGGTTAGATAGGTTCTCGTCATAAATGTAAATTGGATGGAGAAGCTTCTCCACTCGTGTTATCACTATCATCACCAGTCCTTATCCGTCTTTTACTAAGGCTTGCTTCCTCTGTGGTTAATATTTTCAAAAATTTATATATCTCCTCTTCATCAATGATGGGAATATCATCCTCTAGGTATTGAGCATCCTTGAAGGAGTAGGTTTGGGTTTAAGATGATCTAGCACTATCCAAGCCCAAGTTTATAGGGTTGTTTAGAATGTCAAAGTTTGGCATTTTAGGATTTCCATGAATGAGTTCACTTAGGTAAGGTCTAATATGTAAAGAAAGCTTACGGTGCATATTTAGGATAATGAAATAGGTCCTTAAGAAAGTAGCTAATGTCATTAAGGACATTTTTCTTGTATCTTGGCCATTGAACGAAGGTATGCCCAAAAATGCACTTGATTTTTAGAGTAGATGGATCCATCATGTGTTATGCTATAAGGTCAATGAAGGACAAAAAAGTATTGAGTGGTTTGCTTTTTTAAAGGAGCGCTTATAACCTGAGATCCTCAATAATTTGTGAGAGTTGAGTCCTCCAACTTATCAGTGATTGGTACCACTCAAGGAAAATCCATAAGAGGGAACCTTCACTTTCTCTATCATATAAATGTTGATAGATTCGTAAAGGAGGAAGAGAGATAACATATATATAGAGGGCAAAGAGTGCCTATAAGTACCACAATGCATTATCTGAGAGTGAGTTATTAATGAAAAACACAGTATGATATGGTGCTTGAATGTTAAAGAGGAATGGGCAACAATGTAATCCTAATTGGTAGAGAAAGAAGTGGAGGTAATAAAAGAGCCTTAGTTTGGCAAGAGAAGTTATTTCATCAATGGTAGTCGGTGTTCTTGCAATAGGAGGAAAGAGCTTCTTTGTCTTAGCAGTGTTAGATAGGTCAGCCATTAAAAGGCTGAGATGAATAGTTCTCGAAGGAGTAATAGGGATGACATGCTTTGAGACTAAGAGAGGAAATCAACTAAGAAGTTCTAATGGCTTTTTAATGTGCTTAACTGTGAATTTATATTTAGAGAACCAATCTTTCCAGTGAAATTGACTCTTTGTCAAAAGTTTTTGATTTAGGTCTATTATCTTTGAAAAGGGACGTATTGTCCATTTCTACTGTAAAGAAATAAGGGCTAAAGTGAAAATTAAACTTTTCTTTATCTCTTTTGACTGACAAAATCTCTTTTTAAATTGCATGATAATGCTTTTCTGAGGGTTTAAATTGTTCACTAACATGTCTATAGTAAAATCTCTTTCCTTTTATTTCCTCTATTAACATTGCTCCCCAGAAGTCTTCATTAGTCTCACTCCACCAAATTCACTTTCTTTTGTTGGGAATCTTTAGTAGAGGTGGATGTTGACAAATTTTATTTAATTGCTTTACTATCTTTGTTTGTTCAGGACCCTATGGTGGTGACTATTTCTTCAATAACTTTAACAACTGGTTGACAAATTCTAACATACGAGGGATCAAATTCCTAATATAATTGACAATTCCCATAAACTTTTTGATTTATTTAACAGTAAGTTTGTGTCCTGGAAGTTCAATAGTTCAGCAACTATATATGACTGGGCTGATGGAAGCTATCATGAAATTTACACCCAAAACTTTTATATAGGGTGATCCAATTTGGCTTTTGCGGGCTGAGAGCATAATCTCATACTTCTTTGTAAGATCCAAAAATTGTTTTAATAGGGCTTAATACTCTTGCTGAATTTGAGAATAAAGCAAGATGTTATTAATGTAAATCAAAGTACTCGATATGATACAGTCATAGGTCTTTGTCATGGCTCTTTGAAATAATGATGGGGCAACTTTTAGCTCATATGGCATGACTATCTACTAGTACTGAGAATTAGGAATGCAGAATGATGTCTTACGTCAATCCTTTGGGTCAATACCCAGTTGCCAAAATTCAAGTTTTAGATAAAAATTTAAGAATATTTTCTCCATTTTTAGAAATAACACCTGCTAATATACTGTTAGAGTTATGTAAATATAGTGCATTAGAAAGAAAGTGTATTCACATATATCTTAATTTTCTTCCAGTTAAAATATTATAATGAAAATATTTATTATTAATAAAACAAAAGAGTTTGGTTTTATTTCCACTATAACACTTAAGCATGTCATTGTCATTAAGGATAGATAAGTAAGAAAATAAAAGCAATCATGAAATAAAATTTTAAGTTTGGGGATATTCCATGCAAGGTTATAAAGGTGAAATATAAGAAAATTCCATAAAAATGACCAAAAAATCAAATAAACATTTGTAAAAATGAATAACTAAAAAGTAAAATCAAAAGAGTATTAAAAAAGAACATTAGATGCCCTCTTAACAAGTACTAACTTTAATGTACATAGCTAGACATGGTCATTAACTATAGCAACTCATTGAAAAAAAAATGCATGGATGTGCTTCACACTATCACTCTCATAGTAGCACTTCAATCAATGCCCACTAATAAAAAGTGATATGATATCTTTTCTTTCAACAGTAACATAGGATTGGATTTTCATCTTCTGGAATTGTTAAACTTTAAGCAGCTTATATTCTTGAGTAGAATTTGAAAAGGAAGAGGAAACAGAAGGATAATGACTATTTTCTCTTGAATATGTATAACATAAATTAGAACACAATTATTTCAAACTAATTTTAGATGCTTCTTACATAGATAGTAGGAAGCTTGCCTTAATATCTTTCATTTACTATCTTGACTAATTAGGTTACTTTTATGTCCATATTATAAATGGATTTAGAATTTGATTGCACCACATTATCAAGTCATCTTATATGAAACTCAAATTTATCTAAGTTATCCAATTTCACATTGATGGAAAATAAATATTGCTCAAGCATTTATTCAATCCCCATATCCTTTGAAGAAGGTGGTTGTTGAAATTGAGGTCCTTATTGTTAGAACATAGGTAGTCTATAGGGATTTGTTTCATAAATATAATGAAACAATCTCATAAAAAAAGGAGAAAGAACTAGAAGAAATATTCTAAAAATGATTCCAAATTAGGTTGCATCATTCCTCAATCTTGTTCCTAAGATCTCAATGATGTTTAAAAAGTATAAAAGAATATAAATCAAAGGAAGAACTCCTCAATTATCCTTTAAGAAAGGTATTTATAATCTAGGGTGACATAAAATGCCTAGAGATCAATGAAATATATTTATATGCACACTAACGTTTTGTGTCATGAGCTTTGTGTCATACTACATTTGGCACTATTATCAAATATAAACCTAAGAGCTATTCATAAACATTTTATGCACATATTTCGTAAGGGTCAACACTTCTGACCATTATGAGTCTAGTAGTGGAACCATATAGTTTTTCATTGATTTCTCTAAAAATTGAACATTAGTTTTAGACATGTAGGAGTGCTTTTCAAAAGAAGTCAATTACTTGGTCATATTAGGATTATGTTCCTTGCTATTTCTCATTACTCCTCAAGCATGACAAGTTGTTCTTCAACATAAGGCAAACACGTACTTGTAATTTACACTGTGTTGCCTAAAAACTTATATAGTGCCAGTCTAGCCTTTGTTACATAATTCTTTAATTTTCAACATCTTTAAGCGTAAATTAATCTACGATTCCTCTTAGAATGTTGTTTTCCACCATGTAAACTTCCAATCAAATTCAATTTTTCCTCGACCAGACAACTGTGGAGAACATTGCACTCAAATTTAGAATTCTGTCTTCAATTCGACTTTAATTCAATAAACCAAATATAAGAAAATATCATTTTCTTAATGGAAAATATGTTATGTAAATGCTAAAATTGTAACTTAATTTAGCCCTCATAAACATATAAAATATATATTTATCAATACTTCAACAATGGCATCTAACGTTATCATCAACAACAAATCAATATTAGTGCCAACTTTGTAACATGTTTGTATAATGTGGGTAACATATTGCCATAGGTTTCCTTTCCAACTGAGTCAATGAAACTTTGGTGGTTTTAACTTAAATCCATCTTCAAGTTGTCAATGCATCAGAGACATTGCCTAGCATATGTGTAACATGATAAAGTAACTTTCTATTTATACTTTAACCACCTCATTAGTAAGTTTTCAAAGTTATGATGTAGAACACTTCCACAATAAAAGCTTAGCCAAGTTATTATATGACTTCAACTATTCAGAGTATCCACCAAGCATTTGTGGCAATAACTTAAGGGTCATTGTGCCCTGCCCCCTTTTCTCTATTTTTAACAAGTTCTTTATGACATAATTTAGTTAGTCATCTTTCTCTTTAATCAAAGTTTTAAGTTGTTCTAATATTTTTTCATGTTTCATGACTTGCCTTTCCAAGATGGTAGTCCAAATCATTATAAATGCCATGACAACATAGGAACCAACTTTAGGGAGTGCCAAGCCTAGCGATCTAGGAGACATAATTTCTTCAATAGGTTTGCTTTGAAATGTTAGTTTTCAACCTATGTTTGTTGAAGCACCTAGTATTTTGAACGTGAAGATCAATAATGGAGCTAAATTAAAGGAATGGTTGTAAGAGTCATCTCGATTGGAGTAGTTGGAATGTGACTAATTACAACATAAATCACTACTAGTAGTGTTTGTTTATAACTGACTCAAAAATTGAAATTGAATCTAAATGACATTATAGCTTTTTCCAACCTTCTTGATAATTATCATAGTCATACAACAATTTAAAGACATCTTCAATGCTAAACCTTGAAACTTTGTAAAGTGATGGAAAGTTACGAGGAGCAAGAGTTGCTCAACTAGGCATACCAAAAATTTCAGACACAAATTTCATGTACACTTAAATTACAAATAAAAAATTTTTGTAAATTCAATTTGATAATAATCATAATCAAACAATCTTCACTCTTAATGAATCTTTTGATTGGATCCCTTAATATTCTATTTGCACGAACATTAGTTGATTTAATTTCACGCTTGCATCTTGCTTGTCTTTATGATGTTCAATTTCCATATGAATGGTGATAAGTTGCCTTTAAGTTAGGTCTTTCTCTTTGTAAACTTAATGGAGTTTCAAGGTATTTTACAACTTAGAAACACTTGCGAAATTGCATTAGAGTTTCAGAATGCTTCTTAGTTTTAATCTTTTCCTTTTCAAAATATGATGAACCACTCTATCTGTAAGGGTTTAGAGTGTGTCATGAAATTAATTTGAATGTCACGTATCACTTTATATGTGGCTATTATATTATTTCTTTTGAAGTCTTTTATTTGTGAAGTTGATAACAAATCATGCTACTTGACGCCTGGAGTCAAAATAGAAATACAGAATTTTTATTTCTGTGTAGACATTTTATTTTTGTTCCAAAAATAACATTATTTTTAGGCAATTTGAGAAAAATTGCAAAAATTCGTTAAGCCTAATGTGGAGTCACTTCCATGTGCGTACTATATTGGCATGTTAAATACAGCGGTGTTGTTAATTTTCAATAGGTTCATGAAATTAGATTCGACCCATCAAATAAAGAAAGATACAGGATAGGTCGAGAGCTCAAGCTCCTTTCAGTCCTGGAAGAGTAAAGTAGCACAATTGTACGGGCATCTTTATATACTTTTCTTTGCTGGATTCTTTCACCAACATTAGCCGTGCTTATCTTTATCTCTTTCTAGTCCTTCATTTTGTTCCTTTTACTTGTGCAATAATTCCATACTTCTCCTAATCATGCATAACTAAGTACCGGGCTTACATTTTCTCACTCTAATTGCTAGAAGTCTCTAATTTCTAGCCTTTATTATTAACTTGTAATCTGAAAACGTGTAGAAGACTAAACTTAATTTTGTAATTCATTCATTTGTTTAGCCTCTTCATGTAGATACTGTTGAAATTAGAAGTGATTCCTTAAAGCCTGGATTCATTTGAAATAATGATGAACGAGCTTTAACTGGTTTAAGGAGAATAAAGGTTTCTTGCTTAAGTGATATTAAAAATATACCAAACCCAACGAGACAAGCTATCCCACGACCACCCTAATTATTGCCTACTTATAGTGCGTTCTATATATAAGCAATTCATCTACATATATTGCAGTAATTCGTAAGTCACAACATAACAGACTTCCATTGCTAGCCAAGCTACATTGCTCAAATCCGATGCCAAGCTCAACGGCCTTGTACCACCTGTCAGCTTCTCGTCTGACTGTAGTTGCTCACTTGTTGGGCATCTTAACAATAATTCTTATGCTAGTTTGGCTGCTCCATTATCGTGGGGGTATAGAGTATGACTCTAATAACGTGGATCGTGTTTTCAATGTAATTAAAGTTTTCCAATATTATTACCAAGCCGTCTGTTTTTTTTTTTTCGTTTCATTACCAGATAAGGGTGCCCTGTGACTTTCCTTTCGAGATATATATATATACAATATTATTATTATGTATCCGAATATAATTTTAAAGTAGGGGTTTTGATTTGCATTTATTGTAAGGTTTACTACCGCGATGGAAGATAACTTAGGTTTAAATGACACCAATAACATTTGCAACAGCTTTTAGAATTATTGTATTTAGCCAGTGTCCCAGTAATAGAGCGTAACTGATATCTGGAAAAAAAGTAACATATGCAATTCTTTTTGGCAGGTTCATCCATTTCTAATGTTCTGTGGATTCATCTTCTTTGCGGGCGAAGGTACATTAAGATTTACCGAGAATTAGTATTTCATAAATAGCACAAGCCATATCTTAACTAACTTTTCATCAATGAACATTTAGCAACGATGGCATACAAGACTGTACTGTCGACAAGAATCGTCCAAAAGTCTGTCCACATGATTCTTCATCTAATCGCTCTCTGTCTTGGGATTGTGGGAATATGTGCCGTTTTCAAGTTTCATGACATGGTGAATTCGGAGGACGTCTACAGCTTACATTCTTGGATTGGCTTAACAACCTTCTGTTTGTACGGATTGCAGGTAATTCCATTAGCTATGAACAACCTTAGTTCACGGGAAACTTGCTGATAAATAAATAAACGAATTGCACACTTGTGGAGTGCTTTTGCAGTGGCTGTTCGGCTTATTGACATTCATGAATCCACAAACGTCGCAACCAACAAGGGCAACCATGCTTCCATGGCACATATGCGGAGGAAGGGCGCTCATGTACATGGCGGTATGTGCAGCGTTAACTGGGTTGATGGAGAAATTTACATTTCAGAATCTGCATGGTCACAACGAGTCTCGTTTGATAAACTTCATTGGACTTGCAATCTTACTCTTCGGCATTTTTGTCGATAATTCTGTAGCCCTTGCACGTTACGTGTGATTGATTTGTGAACCATCTATTATCCTTATTATTGAATTTATTTTGTTTCATTTTGCTCTTATTAAAAAATTGTGAATATTGGATTGATTTTGTAATAATTCATTAATTCTACAATGTTGTTACTTGGAATTCTGAAATATAAAAACAATTTAGCATATATATGTGTATTTATGTACTTGGAACCGGGTGGAGCCATATAATTGCGATGGGGCTAAAGTAAATTTTAAATAACTGGAAAGCAAAAATTGAACAGTGCAATCTCAAATTGAAGGTGTTAACAAGATCTCTGCATCACTATACAAGTATGTATGAGATACCATGATATTGTAAATTGAACATTTCTTAAATCGTGATATGAAAATCTTCTCCTTTACAATCTTCGTAACCAAAATACTGCCAACTTTCTTTAGCAGTACGCCATTTAGAGGTTTGATATTGTTAGTGTCATTTCTATTAGTTAAAATTGATAAACCATTCCATTCATACCTTACATTTGTCAGAGACGTGGGATATAATTTTTGGTAGACATAATCTGAGGTTCATCTAACGGACTACGATAATCACAAACTTCCAATAAATAATGCTTTGGGAAAATAAGAACGTAATATCATCATATATGCACACGATTAAACTAAAATTATTTTTTTCTATAAATCGAAATCCCTTTGATTCTAATAGCATGAATAATGGTAATTATAAAAGATTGCCAACATAAGACCTTAATTGGCTAGAAATCTTCTTTTAATTCCCTCATAAATCAACTTTAGAATTACGTTAACCGCAATTTACCATAGTCCTACAAGCATGTGACCTCTAATATTATTCACACGCATAATTTATAAGATCCCCACAAGTTGTTAAAGAACTAAGTCTCTCCTCTTTATGAATTGCACTTGACTAAGATGATATGGCTTTTTTGGTAGTTTAAGTCAAGTCTTGCTAGCTTTCTAAATTGCTTTAAGGTCTTTATTAAGACTTTAATGGACTTGGCCTCAGCCTCCAGAGAGAAGAGAAGCAAATCATCTATTATGGTACTTTAAGTTGTCAATCCTTATAGTATTGTGGTTCAAAAGGAGAGTTAGGGCCTTTACATAAAGGATAAATAGGTAAAAAGAGAGAGGGTATCCTTATCTAGTTCCCCTAGCTCCCTTAAAGAGTTTTGAGGGAGTTCCATTAATCAAGACACTGAAAAAAGTGGAAGTGGTATAAGCCTCAATCCATTTCTTAAATTCTCTAGGAAAACCAAAAACTCAAGCACTATAAGAAAAATGTCATTTAGCGACGGAAATTACTTCCGTCGGTAAGTTAGGTTAGTGACAGACTTTATCGACAAATAAAGGTGTCGTAGAAATGGCTATAGGTAATAATTACCAACGAAAAATATAATTATGTCGGCAAATTTACCAAAGGATATTTAATTTTTCGTCAGTAAATATATCGACAGTTTTTTGTGATATTGACCGTTGGTAAATATGCCGACGATCAATATGATTGCCGACGGTCAATATGATTCTGTCGGCATATTTACCGACATTTTTTTACTTATACTATCAGTAAATTTTGCAATGAAATTGGTTATTCTGTCAGTAAATTTTGTGGCAGTCAATATAATTCCGTCAGCATATATACCAACGGTTTTTTACTTTCTGTCGATAAGTTTGTTAAAACATTACTGATAGTTACATTTATTTCGTCGGTGAAGTTATTGACGGTTATTCTATTGTCAGTAAATTTTACGACGGAATTGATTATTCTATCTGTGATTACCGACGGTAAGTGGTTTTCCGTCGATAAATGGTATTGATTTTACTGACGAAATAACAAATTTCTCTTAGTAATTGAACCAAATTTTTTTTTATAATATACCGTCAATAAATTTTATTTGAAGATGTTATGGTTGATGCATAATTTAATAGTATACAATTAATTTGTTTAAACAGAAATTTGATTGATGATATAAAGTTAAAAATATCTTAATTGATAATAAAAACATTACATTG
>JANQBM010000003.1:14757227-14793569 GCA_025594535.1 Erythroxylum domingense
TGCCACCTTCGCGGGGCACGGATCCGGATATCACTATCGATATCGGGTTCGGGTTCGGCGGGAGTTGGGGTGTTACAATTCGCACGCGTCCGCTCGAGCGTCGGTGCGTGTCAGATATGTGCCAGCACCGACACACTGGAGATGCATCTGGCACGTGTCGCATATGCGCACGACGTGCAAATGTACTCACCGATGCGGGATTGTGCGACACACGTGGCAAACATGCTTGTGGTCATTGTTGCTCCATGTTTTTGGTGCGTGTGACATATGGGCCATGCACATCGTCTCGCGCCCGATACTATTTGTTATCGGGGGCGTGTGGCACACGAGCCCGATGGTGAAGCTCCCCTCGCTAGAAAATGGCAATTTTTAGTGAGTTTCGTGTAGTATTTTTGCACTCCCGGGCTCATTTTCTCCCCGTTTCTCAAGGCTAAACATATATATACTACTTTCATGCAATAAAAGGCAAGAAAAAAAGTGACAAACATAAGTTAACTCTTCAAAAACCTTATGGAGAAAAAAACCAAAAAATCTTCATTTTTTACCATCTGATCATATCATCACTCTGATACTACGTGTAACACGTAACGATACCTTTGTTATATATCACGGATCGAATGTGAAAGGGCAATAAACGAAGAAATGAGAAAAGTACCTGATTTTGGTTCCATAACATCAAATAAGCTTTCTGAAGCCAAAACAAGGGCGAATCCACCGCCGTTTTCACGAGAATCTATCATCAGGACACAGTCAATGTCTTTCTACAATATTCTCAAATCGTAAGCTCTCTTAATGGGTCAGAGAATCCTTATGCTTACGATTGATATGAGCAATTGCAGGAAACCTTAATATTGCTTCCATATCGGGCTTCTCTATCACAAGATCGATACGAATCTAGTCCACATTAATTAGGATCCATTTTCTACCCAAACTTCGACCCATTGATTTAGATCATTTATTGGGACACTTTACTATATTTATCCAGGTTTAATTACGTAACTTAACTGATAATTTATTTAAAAACCAAAAAAATACAATTAAATGTTGTTCAACTTTATGAAAAAAGTCAAAATTATCTACCATTCTTCACTCAATTTACCAGCCTATTATCATATAGAATAAGAAAATGCTTCGCTTCAATTCCTTAGGATCTTACTTGTCCACAACATCATCCATTAGCAAACATTTAACAACGAAAACTTGACATTTAGGCATATTTTCCCTCTGTCCAAGTCAAGCTTAGCCCCAGTTACTAACCAATGCCCGGGACTGTCTTGGGGACCTCTGCACAACTGAGATATATCCACAAACCTCAAAAGCTTTTGGGTTTGAAATGTTTTTGGAGGCCCTGTCGGAAATTCACTAGAGTCCATTAATACTGACGCAGCTTTTTCTTTCAGAGGATTCCCTGTAATCGTCGTACTAATTGCTGAAAATAGGCTTGACTTCTGTGAAAATTCAGACGACCCTTGTTTCCAATTTGATTCCACGACGACAGAATCTGAAACCTTGGAGAATAATAACCGAAGATGTAAAACACGCTTTGAGTCGTGCTTCTTTACGTGTAGTTGAGCTCCTGTGACAATGTACGCCACTTCTGTTTCAGTAGTCCAGCTAGGGTTGTACTTTACTGGTGCTGTGCATATGTGTGAAAACTTCTTTCCATTTATAGGTTCAAAGAATCTTTCATCGTTAGTATTGTCTGACCCTTGCCACAATCTTGAATCCTCTATCTTCTTTTCAAGTATTCTTGGACTATTGGATAGATACTGTAGGTGAATGGCTAACCTGAAAAGGTAATCCTATTAACATTCTAGTCGATGTCAATTTAATTTTTATTATAGGAGTTTAGTTAAAGGGAAACTTGAATAGAGTTGACCATTGTCAATGATCTTTAGCATGTCTGTAAAAGAGGGAAATATCGCAGACATGAAAAGCTTTACAGGGTTACCGGTTGCATTTCATGCCTTCAAGATAGAACCTCATTCCAGTAACTGCACTTTTCCCAACGGTAACCTGTCAGTCATTAACATTTTTTATATAATTTTACCGTGGGAAGATCTGAAGCTTCCTTAAGAACTCCACTGGTTTTAGGATAAGGAATACCTGAGTTGTATTTACATACATTTTGGGACCCATCAAGTTGAAATGAAGAGCTGATGAAGATGAACTAGGTATATTTGTTGTAGGACAAAGCGGCAGTTCATTGTGGACTGGAGCCCATGTTTTGTGGGATAGGAAATCGAGAAAGTAGTGTAGATCTGTTATCGGAGGTTTGTCTGCAAGAGAAAACAAGAAGTGTAAATCAGATGTAGGTTTTGAATAACATGTTTGGAGCCATAATACTGCAACTTTAGTCTATTGCAGCAATTTAATCAAGGACATAAAGATGACAATATCAGAACTTGTGCGACACAATTGTGCTAGCACATTTAAATCGTTGGAGAAAAAATAGAATTTCTTGCCTAGTGATATAACCTAATCTTGATTTTTCATCTACTTTGCTGATTTTGCAAGAGATTAGGAAAGGACTTACATCGAAGATAAAGGTTGATAGCGTGGGATAAGAAACCTTTGCCAGGAACACCATTAAGAAGGGAAGTTATAGGTATTAAGCTAAATTGAATGGCATCTGGCATCAGTGGAACTGTTAGAAGCCATTCACAGTGAGTGCTCGCAGATGGATCACCTCCCCTCTTCGCGCTTATCACTGTTATTCCCTGCAATTTCGCTAGCTTTACACATATACAAGCATAACTAAAACCAATTTCTAACTGTCACTTGCCATCGATTCAAGGAAATGTCGCACGCATATTTTTAGTTAGGTAGGAAATGAAATGGAAAATTTTGCTTCTGTAAAGTCAACAGGATTTGGTTTAGTCTCAAAAGGAACAAGCAAGCCTAAACTGATGAACAATTACGGGATACCTACATCTTTCACACTGATTGACGAAAAACTATTGTAAGAAACAGGTCGCCTATCAAAGATGTCGAAAGCTTGGGGAGCCTGAAATAAAGAGAAATTATTCAGTTAAGCATGTCCGACAAATCAAACCAAATAGATTGGTTTTAGTACAGGTTAATGACCTTTTGGTCTCTGGATTTTGGAGGAAAATTGCACATCCCCGTAAATAATTGATCTCCAAGGTCATCGAGGTGCTTCTTGAGTTCCGATGGACTCATGTTTGAGGACCTATCTTGCCTAACCAACAGTACGTCTGCGCCACCAATGCTTAACCCAACAATAATGTGGGTCCCATAATTTTCAATGAACCTGGAACAAGGTTACAAATATGATTACATCATATATCTAGGTTATATTTTCTAGACCTTTGATCCATGGGGCTCTTATCCTATTTTTGGATTTCATAATTTTTCCCTAAATGATGCAAAACCTTAAGTTTTTGACGTGGTACAATAGAAATTTTACGCTTATAAAATATTTAAAGGTAGAAATTTCAAATCATACAGGATCTGTGATGATGGAAAATTCCAAGGATCAATAGAAAACGCATACTCTAGATAAGCCTTCATGTCATTTTGTATCTAGGAGACAGAGAGGAGGGGAATATATATATATATATATATATATATATATTTTGTGTGTGTGTGTGTGAGCGTATATGATAAAAACGCCAGTCAATAGCACAAAACTTTCTTTCTCAACTGCCTCGACATACGATCCAATCAATTGAATTTTATAACAATTTACATGCTCTTTACCCGATTTCAATTCCTTGTAGTTGCATATAGTTGAAAACTTAACAAATGTCCAAAAACCGTATTTCAAAATTTAAATTAAATGGAATTAGATGTTACGAAATTTTGCATACTGCTTAATTACAAATACTATGTGGTAAACCAAAAACTGATTATAATACCATGTGATACATGACCTCATTACCATCATCCAATGCATCTAGTATTGCTGACGTTTTGTTAAATCAACACCATGGACTGATTCCAATACGTGTTGTGATTGTTATCGGTCAAACGTGAAATTAAAGACTTTTGACCAAGCAAATTTAATAATAAGTTTTTGTTTGTTGGCTTCCATCGACGCCTATGACCCGGTCTGTTTAGATTTTATATCATATTATGTGGCTATCCAATCTCCGTGTGTCTTTTATATTGAGTTAAATATCTAGAGATTTATACCTAATACTTGCAAGTAATTTGATCGAGGTCCAAGAAAATATCTTTTTTTTGTTTGTAAAATATAAAAAAAGGTTACCTTCATTTAGTTGTTTACTTTTAAATTGTTTGTTTTAAAATAGTATCTCATATCAACTGAGATATGGGCTCTCCTTTCTAATTGGTTGCCTTTGTAAACGACTAATAAAATTCTCCAAAAATAGTAACATGATTCTTCATTTTTGTCATGATCTATTTATCTGCCTACCTCTTTATTTCAGTTTGTAAAATAATTGAGATATTCAAACATAAAATATCATTAAATTTCCTAACTATCAATCTACAGATGAAGGCATTGGTAAGGTGATTGAAGGAAATTGATGCTTGTTAAGAAAGATCACTTTCCATGTTCTGCCAAGATTCCAACATTACTAGCCTTTTTTAATTACACATGGTCTAGTCTCTACTTATTGTCAGCAATTAAAACAAAAATAGGAAAAGGAAAAACATTACTTGTTAATTACCTGGCAAGAGCAGCAGGATCCCAGACGGAAGGAACTGCGTTTCTGACTTCATCGACGAGAACAAGTGGATATCGATCAATATGAACATCTGATAAGACGATGAAATAACCATCAAGTCCCAAGTGTTTTGTGTTTGCTGCATCAGTTGCCCAGCAACCTTGGTATCCAAACATCGCATTGAAATGCCCTGATGGGATTTTCCCAGGAACAGATGATTTTTGGTTGAAAAGTTCTGACATCTGCAACCAATCTAAGACTATGATAAGTACATCAGCCAACCAATTAACCAAGTGCTGGGCTATCTCTACATTTATATATACATTTGGAAAATAACATTACCTGATGAAACTGAAGGATGTCGGATTGATGACGAACACGATCACCTTTATCGCATTTTATATCGACAGACACGCCTTTGATGGAGCCTAAACCGGGCAGCACGAGCTCCTGTTTCGCAGTTTCATTAAGAATAACCAATCTTTGTTTGCCTTTGCAGAATTTTAGCCGAAAGTCCGATGTTAAATCGAAACCTTTTCCCAAGCTGCTCAGAGCCCTCTCTGCTATTTCACTGCTCATCTTAAATTCCCTATTGATATTCTCAAATGTTCTAGTTCTATTTTGATATGTTTGTTAGAAATAAAGAGCAGCGGTATGTGAAAGGAAGATTATAGTCGTGATGCTGAACTGATAAGCTACGTAAAAGACTTGACGCACATACTTTTAGCAGGTTTTGGAGAGTCTGAAAAGAGATCAGGAAATGGCATACTCTGTGGAAGTCTACATAACAATTTCCTTCTGACGGTACACTTTGACTGCTCTCCGTCTCTTCTTCCCGGTATTACATGGCAACATTAAAAACAGTAGCTCTACCTTTGGTCCCCCTGTTCTGCATATGATCCACACATTTAATATAATTATATAAACCATGGTATTCAAATTATTATACTACAACAAAACTGACTTTTGACTAAGTTTTTTTTTTTTGACGATTTTCAACATTTAGCGACAATTTCAAAATTCCTTGCCAAAAGTATAGCTTTTACGATGTTTTGCATAATCGTCACTAAAGGCACGTGTTTAGCAACGACTTATGTGAATTGTCGCAAAAAGCACAACCTTTTTCAACAGTTTAACAAATTTGCCGATAAATGTCGAGCATTTTGCGACGATTGCCATAATCGTCATAAAATACTAGACTTTTTGGCGTCAAATTTTTAAATCGTCATCAAAAGTTAAAAGAATTACAAGTTTAAGCTAATGCATTAAAATATACAGATTTGCTTAAATCTATGGATTTATATAAAAATGATTCTTTAATTATGCTTATTGTATATAATATGTCTGTGTTCATACATATATTTGATGAAAATAAAATGAAGTATCTAAAAATTGTAAAATGTTTTTCAAAGCTTTAAACATATTGTCGAAAAACATATAGTAGATATTTTAAATTTTAGAAAGTAAATATTTTTTGGATATAAAAAGATAAACATATCTAAAATTTTAATGTTAATAAGATCAAAATATCACAAATTTAAATTGACTACTATTCTTACTCATTAATATTTATTAGAATAAAATAATAATACATATAAATATTGAAATATGGTAAGCAATAAAATATAACGATATATAATAAGTAATATAAGATTTTAATTAGAAGTTTAACAATTCTTACAAACAAAGAAATAAATAAAGTTTGACACTTATTCCATTGAAAAGGAAAGAAATAATTATTTTTCTAAATTCCAGGTGATATGAGACTTAGTAGAAAAGGTAAAGGAGTTTCCTATGTTTGGATTCCTAAGAAAGATCCTTACACGTTCTAAGGCATCAATTGAAATAGTCAAAGATCTTCCCTCAAATGTTGGTTTATTGATGCCCTTTTTTAACAACTTCTTGACTCTAGCTAAACTAGTAAAAGATACAATAAACGCTTAAGGAACCCAAATTCAAAACATACTTGATTGAACATACATAGTTTTTGGAATTGATAAATGTTCCAAAGCAACCAATTTTTTTTTAATTTTGTATCGACTATAGAGACATTACCATCGACTTCATTTTCTTTCTTGTTCTTTTGAAGATTTAAGGAAGCCTAATAGAACATATAGTATATAAAATCAAACATTCATCTCTTATAGCTTCCTAATAGAAAATGAGATACCAAAAAAAAAAGGTCATTCGAATCATACTAAAATCCATGAAGAAAAAGATCGACCGTGGAAGGTAAGAGGTGATTAGTGTTTGATGAGGAGATTTGTTGTGCATTGGTTTTTTTTTCTTGAATACGGAGAATTTTTCCATATTCCTCCCAGCAGAGCTCACTTCTGTCATAAAAAATCAGTCGCCATATAGACATTTCGTGATGAATTAGTGTTAACAATTTTATTCTGAAAAGTCAATTTAGCATTAAATTCATTATTTTTAATTAAATTGGGGGAGGAATGAATTAATTCAAAATTGAATGGAACTTTACCATACAAATCCTAACAACAAAAAGAAAAGGTCATTCTTTTTAAGCAAGGCTAAAAACAACATTCTCCTCAGCAACTTGTTATTTAATGTGATTAAAAACGACAAAGCTCAAGTCTAACTTTAGATTTGAACCAATTCTCTTTTTCTTGATGCCTTTGATTCTATCAACAAATACTCAGGAAAAGCTTTTGTATATTAAACACATAATACAAGAGCTTAAGTTACATACATAATAACAAACTTGTTGAAAAGATAAGAGAAGAAGAAGCTAATATTTATTGACTCAGGCAGTTCCTTATTGATCTTAACTTCAATACAAACAAGCATGAAATATATTCTTTTAAGGTTTGTTGTATTTTCATCTAGGCCTAATGGTCAACCTATAAAGCTGGTTATGTAATTCAACCCTTTTGCTTACCAGTACTCAAATAAGACTCAGTAAAAATTCACCCAATTTAAAATGATGCTTAACCTAGCTTTATCTAAAGAGAGACCTAGACTCCCCTTAAATATGCCAATGACCCTACTCAATCACCCTTTACTCCTTATCCTCTAAAGAAAATTTAAAGATGGAGGAATCCTTGTCACTAACCAACACATTTTCAACATCAAGATGTTTCCAATTAGAGTTAGTCTAGTTTTTAACTTATGGATAGGATAGGTATTTTTCTAAAAGGTAACCAATAAGGGAAACTTTCCATTTCTTCACTTCCATATGAATAATTTCTTTAGGCAGTAGAAACTTTAGGTAGAGAATTATAGACATATCATAGCTTACCAAACATTAAAGAATCTCCAACCACCTTATTCCATGCCATTTTGCTATTTGTAGCTTTAATGGGTACCATAAAATTGGCAGTATCAGTTACATCAAGTTCTAATTGTGGTACGGTAGGGAAGACAAGGTTAGAGATGATATTTAGGCTTTAGTGAATGGAAGAATTTTTAATGGTATCTCTTAATGGTGGGTTATCAGAAGTGGTCAACGACAAAGGCAGCTTTCCTCTAATAGTAATAAACTGTCAGAGTATAATGAATAGGAAAATGAAAGCTAAGTGATAGTTGTGCATCAGTGTATGTTTTTCTAAGTATTTGGCATGTGCTTCTTGTAAAATAGGTTATTATTGTTGTGTTTTGGGATTTATTTTTTATGTTTTTGTTTAGTTTGATCTTTATTGTATTCATTTATGTTTGATATTGATTTAGGGTAGAAACCAAGAGAGGAGAAGAGAAAAGGAGGAATTATAATGCAAGAATCCAGGATCATGGGTTTCATACCAATTCCCATGATCGTGCGATGTCTAACCTGAAGATATACGCGAGGTTCACTTATCTTTTAGGTTTTGAGGATTATATAAGGTTATAAACCCTTATGGACAAAAGAGCTTCTTGAAAGACTTGCCTCCTTGGGTAAAAACGTAGGTTTAGAGTCTTAGGAGAGGTAGAGATTTAAGGTTTTTCGTTCATAATTGGGAAAAGTGCATACCATCATTGGATTTTCCAAATTTGTTCAAAAGAAGAGAGGAAGAGTTTGATTCATTTAGTTTTCTTTCATTTTTTATTTTGTCATTTGTATGATGGATTATTTGATAGATAGGGATGTTAATACTATCATAAGTAGCTAATTTATTTGTAGATATTACTTTTGAACTTTTTGTTGAGCTCCTATTTTGTTTATTTGAATGATAGATGTTTTTGATGAATGTTGAATACATACCTTTTAATATATTGAGAGATTGAGTTGGGTAATTTGTGTAGGAATGTACAATGAGAATTGACATTCTATAGACCTACATTCATCAAGTTAATTGATTAGTTAAAAGAGAGATTCTTGGTTAATTTAATTGATCACCCATAGGATAACTTCATAATTAGTTGAATTGGTGGATTGCTTTTATAGATAAAGAGATTGCTTAATTATCTCCATTTAATTTGGATAGGGACAGCTAGTTACACCTTAAGAGAGGGTAGTTAATACATTAAGACATCTTAGGTGAGGCACAAATCAATTATAAAAATAAAAGGGAGAAAAGATAAGGAAAAAGTGACCTCTAGTAGTGAAAATATTAAATTCCAAGTTTCTGCATTTTTGAGTTGTTATTTGTGTTTTGTTAGTTGTTTAATTTAATTTAATTTTCCAATTTATTTCCATTAAAAATTTGGTTCTTAAACAAAGATTAGTCTGAATTAAGTAGTGCCTAAGCACAATCTTTGTGGGATCGATATCTGCTTATTACTACAAATTACGACCTGTATACTTGTGGCTTTGAGCATACAACTAGGAGTATGTTTTTGAGTCAACAAGTTTTTG
This sequence comes from Erythroxylum domingense, assembly GCA_025594535.1. Lineage (NCBI taxonomy): Eukaryota > Viridiplantae > Streptophyta > Magnoliopsida > Malpighiales > Erythroxylaceae > Erythroxylum > Erythroxylum domingense. The sequence continues at coordinate 14,766,675 of JANQBM010000003.1, forward strand.
ACGTCATTGTTAGGGATTGTTTGTTTGGCATCTTGTTTAGTTTAGGTTATTTTGATTTAAGTTTTTGATACTTTTCCTTCTGTATTTACAGGTGCATGAACATAAAGAGAACGTGAAGATCGACAGAATTTAGCGATAAAGAGTTATCTGATATCACAAGACACAAACGAGAGTTAAGAAGAGTGAAACATCGAGATATTATATAAAAAATATGGCTAAAGAAGGAGAGCAAGGAGGAGCTGAGAGGACATTGATGGACTTTATGAGGCCAAGTTTTAGTCCTAAAGGAGTTATGAGGCCAACGATTTGAGCCAATTATTTCGATATCAAGCCAACAGTACTCAACATACTTCAAAGTGGTGTACAATTCTATGGGCTGTCTCTTACAAATTTTTTAGAGATATACTATACCTTTCAGTTTAATGGGATGTTTGAAGATGTTTTATGACTATTTTCTTTCATTCTGAGAGATCGGGCGAAGGTGTGGAATAATTTGTTAAATCCAGGGTAGATCATTACTTGGGAGTAGCTAACTCGAGCATTTCTTGCGAAATACTTCCCGTTAACCAAGACAAAAAAGTCTCCCCGCCATAGTAGGTGGGTTGGTTCCTCTGTCGTTGCCGATTGGTAAGGAGACCTTAAGAATAAGATAAGTTGCTAAAATAAAGGGAGAGAGCTAGGCAGTAATGTGCAAGACTCTCTAAACAAGAATCATAAAAGATATCACTAACTTTCAACAGAGTGACGGGGAGTCTCTATATGAAGCCTAGGAGAGGTTTAAAGAATTACAAAGAAGCTATCCCTACCACAACCTTCTGAGGGAATTCCTGTTACAAACATTCTATAATGGTGTAAATCAGAGTACGAGAGGAATCATAGATGCAGCTACTGGAGGTTCTTTAATGAGAAAGACTATTGTTTCAGCTTATGACCTTTTGGAAGAATTGGAGAACAATAGTTGTATATGGTCAAGTAAGAGGACTAGTCAAGGGAAAAAGGAGAAAAAGGTATGATAGCGATTGACTCCATTATAACTTTGCAGGCATAAATCACAACCCTTACTAAGTAGTTAAGCAATATGCAAGGAGTATCTTTATCTACGACTAAAGTGATGCAAGTATAGTGTGAGTTATGTGGGCAAAAAAACCATGGCTCAGCTGAATATTTCTTGTTAGGAGCCAGTGGTATAGAATAGGTAAATTAATTGGGCCAAACATAAGGAGGTAATAATCCTTACTCTAACATTTACAATCTAGGGTGGAAAAATCACCTAAAATTTTCTTGAAGAACCAATTATACAGGTGGCCAAGTAAGACCACAAGGACCTCCTAGATTTCAGCAAGATCAACTTGAATCTACGGAGAGCAAAATGGACAATTTGATGAATGTTTTATGGTCCAAAATGGCAACTTAAGAAGAGAACCAGAAGAGGATGTTTGCCATCTAGGAGGAAAGTCAAAAGAGGATGGAGGAAAAGTTTGATCAGATTGTGAAGAACCATGCCTCATCCATCAATAACTTGGAGGTTCAGGTAGGTCAACTTGCTAACGCTTTATCTTCTAGAAGTGTAGGTAGTCTATTGAGTAATATTGAGGTCAACCTAAGGGAACAACTCAAGGCTATTACACTTCAAAGTGGTAAGCAAGTGGAGGAACCAAGTGTGCAAAAGGATAGCCAAAAAAAGGAAAGGAGATAGAAGTAGAGAAAGAAGAAGAAAGGCCTTATGTACGACCACCACCTTACAAACCTAAACTTCCTTATCCACAAAGGGTGAGACAGCATCAAGTGGACACTTAATTTTCCAAGTTTTTGGAGAAGTTACAGATTAATTTGTTATAAGTGGAAGCCTTGGAGTGCATGCCTAAGTATGCGAAGTTTTTTAAGGAGTTACTTACACATAAATGCATTTGGGAGGACAATCAGATGGTAACATTGACGGAAAATTGCAATTTGATCATATCAAGCGAAATGACTTCAAAACTACAAGATCCAGGGAGTTTTACTATTCTATGTGTTGTTGGTGATTTTGAATTTTCTAAATGTTTATGTGATTTAAGTGCAAGTATTAACTTGATGCCTTTGTTTGTTTTCAGGAAATTAGGACTAGGAGAGGTGAAGCTAACATCTATACTAATTCAACTTGCGGATCAATCTATCAAAAAGCCATTTGGAGATGTAGAAGATGTATTGGAAAAAGTGGACAAATTTATTATTCCTGTTGATTTTGTTGGGTTGGAATTTGAAACTGATATAAATTGTCCACTATTTTTGGGTAGTCCCTTCATGAATATTAGTAGGGCATTAATTGATGTGCATAAAGGGAAACTTGTCTTTGGTGGTGAGCAGGTTGAATTTAATATGTCAATATCTTTGAAGAAAACGATGGATGGTAATGTGTGTATGAAAATTGATGTTATCGATGAGTATATTAAGGAGGTTAAAAAGGAAGTTGATGAAATTAATGAAGTGCACACGGATGAGAGTGTGAAAGAAGAAACATTATATGAGGAAGTTGATTTAGAAAAGCTGGAGGGCATAAATACACCCACACCACTTTCAGTTGTTAAACCCCCCACTTTAGAGCTTAAACCCTTACCTTCCTATTTGAGATACACCTTTTAAGGTAAGAACCATACTCTACCTATCATTATCTCTAACATATTAGATTGTGAGCAAGATGAGAAAGTGGTTGAGACCATTAAGAAGAGGATGAGAGCCATGGGGTGGAAAATTTATGATATCATGGGGATTAGACCCAATGTGATGATGTATAGGATTAACCTAGATGAAGGATGTAAAACTATAAGGGAATGATAAAGAAGGTTAAATCTAAACATGCAAGAGGTTATAAAGAAGGAGGTAGTGAAGCTATTACATACGGGGATTATTTACCCGATTTTAGATAGTGAGTGGGTGAGTCCAGTACAGTGTGTGCCGAAGAAGGGTGGCATGATAGTGATAGAGAATGAAAAAGTGAAAAGATTTCTACTAAGTCCATCACAGGTTGGTGAGTGTGTATTGACTATAGGAAGCTAAATTTGACTACTAAGAAAGATCATTTCCTTTTACCTTTTATGGACCAAATGATTGAGAGTGTGACTGGTCATTCTTTTGATTGTTTTCTTGATGGACATTCAGGGTACAATAAAGTGTTTATATACCTAGAAGACCAAGATAAGACCACGTTCACTCTTCTTTATGGGAATTTTGGTTATTGGAGGATGCCTTTTGGTTTATACAATGCACCTAAAACATTTCAAAGGTGTATGATGGCCATATTTATGGACATGAATGAGAAATTTATGGAAGTATTTATGGATGATTTCTTTGTCTTTGGAGATTCTTTTGATCATTGTTTATTTAGTTTAGATAGAGTACTTCAAAGATGTGAGGAGTCTCATCTAGTCTTAAATTAGGAGAAGTGTCATTTCATGGTCCAAGAGGGAATTGTATTAGGCCATAAGATATTATGCAAGGGGATTGAAGTGGATCGAGCTAAGACTGAAGTGATTGAAAAGTTACCACCTCCCACCAACATCAAGGATATCTAAACTTTCTTTGGGCATGCAGGGTTCTACATACGGTTCATTAAGGATTTTTCTCTTATTATTAGGCCTTTAACTCATTTAGTAGTTAAAGATATGCCTTTTGTGTGTGATCATAACTATTGGGATTCTTTTAACAGGTTGAAGAAGGCACTTACAACAACACCTATTTTGATGTCACTACATTGGTCTCTTCCATTCAAGATTATGTGTGATGCAAGTGACCATGCTATTGGTTGTGTACTTAGCCAGTGGAAAAAAAAAGAGGTTGCATGCTATTTATTATGTAAGCAAGACTTTGATGGGAGCACAACTGAACTACATAACTACTGAAAAAGAGTTGCTTACGGTGGTATTTGCTTGTAAGAAGTTTCATTATTATCTTTTAGGATCACAGGTTATTGTTTTTATAGACCATGCAGCATTACGTTACCCTTTTGCTAAAAATGATGCTAAGGCTAGGCTTATCCGATGGGTGCTTCTGCTTTAAGAGTTCAACATTGAGATTAAAGACAAGAAGGGAGTAGAAAATGTTATAGCGGATCACTTAGCATGTCTTACAGGGGGACATCATGAAGAATGAGCGAAAATCGAGGAGACCTTTCCTGATGAGAGATTAATGATGGTAAATAATCCTTTTCATCTTGGGTTTGCAAATATTGCAAACTACCTCTCAAGTTGTATTCTTCCTTCTGATCTTTTATATCAACAAAATAAGTGGTTTTTATTTCAATGTTCTCGATATATTTACGATGAACCTGTACTTTATAAGATATGTGCTGACAATGTGATTCGCAGATGTGTCCTTAGAGATGAAATGTCTGAAATCTTAATACAATGGCTTACTTTATGCAGGGCATTATGGAGCTAACAAGACTACTGCTCCAATCTTAAAGTGTGGATTCTATTGGCCAACCTTGTTCAAGGATGCTCAAGATTTTATGCTAAAGTGTGATAGATGTTAAGGAGTGAGCAACATATTGAAGAGGGATGAGTTGCCACTTTCAAACATCATGGAGGTGGAGATATTCAATGTATGGGGTTTGGACTTCATGGGACCATTCCGATCCTCCTCAGGTAACACTTACATATTAGTTGGAGTTGATTATGTGTCCAAGTGGGTTGAGCCAATAGGTACTCCAACTAATGATGGCAAAGTGGTTCAAAAGTTCATCAAGAAGATATTTACTAGACGAAACCATTTTTGCAATAAATTAATAGAGGGAGCCATTTTTGCATTAAATTAATAAAGGGAGCCATTTTTGTAATAAACCATTTGAGGCCCTTCTAAGAAGATATATTGTTCATTAAAGAGAGACTACCCCTCACCATCCCAAAACTAATGGCCAAGTGGAGGTTGTGAACAGAGAGTTGAAGAAAGTTTCCGAGAAGGTAGGGAGCACGTTAAGAAAGGAATGGGGTTTGAAGCTAGATGATACCTTATGGGCTTACAAGATAACCTTCAAAACATTGATAGGTACCATACTATATTAACTTGTGTATGGCAAGGCTTATCATTTACCATCGGAGTTAGAGCATCAAGCCTATTGGGTAGTTAGGAAGTTGAACATGGAATGGAAGTTAATAGGTGGGAAGAGATTGTTACAACTTGATGAATTGGAAGAGTTGAGATTTGAAGCTTAGGAAAATGTCAAGTTGTATAAAGAAAAAGCAAAAAAGTGACATAATGCTCACATAAAAAAGGAGTTTAAAAGTGGAGACTTGGTGCTTTTACTCAATTCAAGACTTTAATTATTTCCCGGAAAGCTCAAGTCAAGATGGAGTGACCTTCAAGATCCTTCAAGTGTTTCCCTATGGAGCTTTGGAGATGAAAAATGATAAAGGTGAAGCATTCAAGGTCAATAGGCATAGATGCAAGTCATATTATGGAGGGACATATTCATCAGAACGGGAAGTCATCTCTTTCCTTTTTTCCACTTTTTCATAAATGCATGTGGTATGGTCAAGCTAATGACCTTAATTTGTCATGTTTATTTTCCTCTTTTTGTCTTTATTTATTTGTTTTCTTAATTTATTTTTTGTGATTAACTTTTATTTAAGTGTGCTTGGTGTTTATTTGGATTCTGTTTGAGTTTTAACTTATTTTCTCTTTAAATTGCTTATTGGTAGGGCAATTTTGATTTGTTTTCAAGTTGTTTTAATGTTGAGAGTACATATTAAGCTTGGAAGAGGGTTAAGAAGTTGGAAAAATTGTACTAACCCACGATCGTGGGACTTGGAATGTTTCCCACAACCATGGGAAGGTTTTCTAGAAAGTTTCTGGAGCCTTAACCCACGATTGTGGGAATGAGGGTGTTTCCCACCACCGTGGGAAGGTTCTCCAAAATCCTTTTGGAGCCTTAGCCTATGACTATGGGAATGGCGGTGTTTTCCATGACCATGGGAAGGCTCCCCAGAAAGTTTCTGGAGAGTTAACCACGATTGTGGGAATGATAGGGATTCCCATTATCGCGGGAAACCCATCTAAAAATTTTTAAAATTCCCCCTCTTCTTCTTCTTTCTTCATTCTTTAAATTTTCACAATCTCTCTCTCTAAAACGACGAAACTCACTCTCCTAACCTCCCTAATCCTTCATCTTACACTCAAATCTTGGTATTTTCTTCACCTCTTCCATCAATTTTTCATTCGTTTACACTTATCTCACATTAATCTCTCAAGAATCCAAGGATTTGGTAATATTTTCTCTCTCTCTAAAAAAAGAAAAAAGTGCTCACCTCTCTTTTCTTATTTTTGCAGATTTTTATCATCCAACGGCTCCAAAGAAGTAAGTTGCCAAGTCTCTGAAGAAGGTAAACCTAATATGGCAGTTACTTTTCGTGCCCCATTCTCCAATTTTTTGGAAGATGAAGGTTTGCAATTTCGGGACAATTTCGAGACTTTAAAGATAGAGAATTATTGCCTCCTAGATACTTTGATTTTGAACTGTTAGAAAATCTAGGATTAAGGTGAAACATTAATAAATTGGTCGGAGTAGGTTAACTCATTGTGATGTGTCGATATATCTTATGATGACTATCGATTTTTTCACCACTATGTGTTGCAATCCTAAAATGGTCACATTTTGGTTTAGGATAAGTGGCCATATTATAAACTTGATTATACTATCATTCGTGCACTTTTTAATTTATCGAACATTAAAATTTTGGGTGATCACGATGACTTTTATGTGGATGATTACTGGAAAATTCTAACGGGTGAAATCAATTTTGACTCTAGGAATGCATTAAATACTTTAATTCGTAGCACCGCGCATTTTCTTCTTCCTATATTTATGTACTTAAAGGTTTTTAACAAAACTGAAAGTAATAAATGCTCGGTTAAGCAACTTTTCTTCCTTTGGTGCATCGATAAAAAAATTAAATAAATACTCCTTATCAGATTTTTCATTCTATTGTAAGTTGTGTTAATAAGAAAAACTCTTATTTTGGCATGTCATACATTATTACTCTCGTGGTTTTATTTTACAATCTTGATGTGGATAGTGTACGTACGGCTACATAAGATGTTTTTGATGTTCCTTATTTGAGACGCTCTGAAATTTTGGAGCCCCATTCTATGGAGCTCTGAAATCCTCAGACGCGTAAAGCTGTTAAGAATAGGAAGGGCCAAAAAGCAGCCAGTTCCTAACCATCCATATCTCAAGCGACTTTGGAGCCCCAAGAAGAAGCAGTAGAAGAGGAACTAACTATAGCAATAGAGGTTAACAGATTCCAGCAAATCTTTGACTAGATGGTCTTTAACAATTAACAAATGATGCTACAAATTAATGATCTCGACACGCAGGTGAGACAAGTGCATAAGGAGAAGCGCTACATGAAGAAGAAATTCCTCAAGTTCATCCAGAGGAATAATATTGAAGTCCTTTCTCCAATTCCTTCTCTGCCACAATCTCCATGAGCCTTCTTACCATAAAATTTTTACATTATTTTATTTATTTTGTTTGACTTGATGTCTTTTTGTTTGGTTTGATGTATTTTTCTTGATTTGATGTCTTTTGTTTAGTTTGATGTCATTTTACCTTATTTTATGGTTGCCTTGTGACATTAAGGACAATGTGTTCTCTAAGTGAGAGAAGGTGACATTTATTTTGTCAATCGCATTATTTTAGTTTGTTTTAGTCACTATTTGCATTTTGTTAAATAAGATGCATGGTTTAGGCATATCAAGTTGTTTTATGTTAAGCAATGAAACCACACTTGAATCATTTTGATTTGTTCTTCCATGAGATTCTATCATGCTAGTTGGAATGAGATTGAATGCATGCTTAAACTTGGATTAGGCCATTTGAGTAGAGAGTGAACTGCGTTGAGTGATGAAAAGTAGTTGGTTACATAAGCTTACTCACAATTTGACACTAAAACATGGAGGTAGTGTAGAGATGCATAATGAATTTTAATTTGAGCCAATGTGAGGATTGAGCCTATGTGACTCCATCTATAGTCATTTTATTTCCGAAAATCAACCTAGAAACTATCAAGTAAGAGAAAGGGGATTTTAATCCGAAGCTAATGAAAATCTAACCAATTATGCAATTATCTAGTTAATGGGTCTAGACGGTCCTAGGTTAGATTACTCTCTATCGAGTTATAATCCTTAACCATACTTAATGATCCATAAATTAAATTATGGAATTGTGATCTCTCGACTCACAATTTACCTACAATCTAAAATAATTCTAAAATTGTATATTAACCTACTAGGAACTTATGATCGATCTCTCGTTACACGATTCAATCGATTTGATTCAATTCTTATCTATCAATTTACCTAACTCTCGTTAGCCCAAATTGATTATTTTCACTCGGCTCACCCTTTCAGTTTATTTATGAATTATTACGAACAGAAATTGAATTACAGTTAAATCAACAATAACATAATCAGCAAAATTGGTGAAGAAGTAGTGGTTTCAGGAAGGAGAGCTCACAAAGGAGAAGGCAAAGAAAGGAAAATTATAAGGATAGTGGTAACTGTAATACGGTAGCTAAAGTGCAAACGTTGAGATTAATGAAGACACTACCATTGAACCATTTATTCCAACCACCTTGAGCTTAATCGAGTGTCAAGCTACTGACGTTAAAGAAGCTTTGCATGGGAGGCAACGCATGGAAATGTAATTCTTTGTTAATTTTATTTGAACGTTTGAAATTCTATAGTTAGGATTAGTTTGTTTTTTTAAATAAAAGCAGAAAAGGAGTAGGAATTTGGAATTATGTGGATGATCGTGCAAGCATTAAAAGAGAGACGAAATAGAAAAGAATCAAGTAATGGGAGTGAAAAGAGTGAAGAAAGACTAAAAAGGAACAAATTAGGAGTGGTAGTATGCCGCAAGCCACGGTCATGGCCTCGTGGCCAACTTTATCATTTTACCCTTTTTACCACCTATATATTCAATACTAACTTTACTTTCACTTTCACTTTCATTTTATCTCTCTAGAATTTTAAAACCTCTACATTTTTTTCAATTTCTACCAAAATCATGCCACAAATCAAGCAATCAGCCCATTAGGAACCATATGGACGACAACAAATTGCATGCAAAAATTGAGCTCCTTTTCCAATTTACAGTAAGGAGGAAGGTACTCATTTCCATTCCCTTCACTCTAGACAAATTATAGTTCCCAAGTATTTTGATTTTGACACACTAGATAGCTTAGAATTGTATGAGTGGGTACAAAACCTAGTCGAGAGGATGCAGGGGGCTCAATTTATTTGATTTCAATTCCCTGTTTATGAGGAGCTTACACTAGAATGTTTCAAAACCTTGACCTTTGACCCTAAGAACATAAAAGAATTGTGGTTTAGATTTGGAGGATGAGCATTTGAACTGAATGTTGAAATCATGTGCAAGTTGTATGGATTCCCCGAATATACCATTATCGATCAACATAATGACTTCCGTCCTTCTCAACATTGGCATGAGCTTACTAAAGTTGAGCGGTTTTATGTAAAAAATGCTCACAACAACATCGTACGGTCCTATGAACACTTATTGCTGCACAAATTTATGTGTTAGTTGGTCTTTGACAAGACCGTAACTAACAAGTGTTGTACTAAGGAACTCTTTATATTGTAATATATGGACCACAGTATTCCAGTATGCACATCTACCCATATCCTTAATTCCCTTACTGTGACTCCACATAAGTGGAGCAACTATCTTGGAATGGGTTATATAGTGTCTGCCATTGTAAAACATTTTGGTGTGGAACGAAGGGGATTAGCAGTTCACCTCTTGACTTCCTCAATCACCATCACTTATTCCATATTGAGATCATCCATTCCACAAACATGACATTGAGGGCGAGTCAGACAAGCTTGAGCTCGACACCACCTTGGCAGGCACAAAAAGAATCCGCCAGTGAAGAGTCTAAGGAAGAAAAGGAAGAATAACAAGGCAAGAAGAAGGTGTTGGCTGTAGTCATTGAGACTAACAAAACACCTACAGAGATGGTGTGAACATAACGATGCCAAAGCCGGGATATCTAACGGATCTATCGGTATTTCAAGTCTCAAGGCATTCAATTACCACCTCTGACACCGTCACCACCTCCATCTCCTTTGGATTTATACCTAACCCAAGTTTTAAGGCGTTTAATTACCACCTCCGATACCATCATCACCACCATCTCCTTTGGATTTATACCTAACCCAATTTTTTGTTTCCAAATTAAGTTTCAGCTCTAATTTATTTTTTTATTTTTTTATTTTTATTTGTTTACTGTCATTTTAATTTTTGTTTTTTCTTTACTTATCTTATGTGATGTGTGCCTCCATCTCAAATTGAGGACAATGTGTTATTCAAGTGTGGGGAGGGATTTTGTGTTTTTGCTTTTGAATGTGATTTTGCATATTGTATGATAATTATTAGGTTGCATTGGGCGAACTATTTGAATGTGTCAATGGCTTAGATGAGTGAAATTTGGTTAATTTCGAACATAGTCTAGTAGGTTATGAATGATCATTAGCTAGCAAAATTAGTGAATAAGGGTTTTTGGATAAATATACGGCTTAATTAGGACTTAGTGTAAATTTAGCACACTTTAGGTTGTCACTTTCATTCGTAATTTGAGGCCCTTCAACTTAAATAGCTTAACTAGTATTTTTCATGAAAACGAATAGTTAAAAACAAAATGGTAGGCAATAAAAAAAGTGTTTTGTTAATAAATTACTATTCCGCTAACCTTTGGGTTATGAATAGAGCTAGTAGCTAATTGAAAACATGATCATAGCTGAGTAATCAGATCAACACGCACTATAAATGTGTATCTTTGCTTTAAAAGGCTATAATGACATTTCAACCAAGCTGTTAATAACTGACTTAGTCGAGTAACTGGATTAACATTCATCACCGATGTTTGCCTTCGAGTAAAAGACTAAGTCCGTGTTTAAAAAAATATAAAAAGAATTTTTTTCTTAAATACTTATCGGACTTGTAATAAGCTTGAATTTTCACTAAATGTACTTAGGAATAGTTACAAAGTCTGAAGGAATAAAGAATTATTAATGTGTGTGTAAAATTGAAAAGGGTAGTTGAATTAGCACTTAGCTCCCGATTAACTTGTATATTTAGTTCAAAACCCTTAGACATAGATTTTGCAGGTTAATGATTAGATATTAACAAGTTAGATTGTGTTCAGGATTAAACTTATTTTATGAAGTCGAAGCCATTGTCTCATTTTTTGCATTGTATGCTTCGCTTTTGTTATGTTTCTTGTGTTGTTAGCTTGAGGACAAGCAAACGTTTAACTATGGGGATTTCGATAGTTTTCAATTGCATTATGTTTTAAGGTTTACTTTATTAAGTATTTAGTGTTAAATTGAGTGTTAATCGTGTGTTTACTGCGTTAATTGTGTTAATTTATGTGTTTAAGTGTTTTTATGGGTTAATGTGAGTCTTTTAGCTAAATCATTATACTTTTGAGATACCTTGATAGGTTTGCTAGTATTTTAGGGTAAACGGTGAAGAATGGAGAAGATTCGAAGAGTTTTTAGGCCAAAGGCAAAGCCCACAGTTGTGGCATAGTAGGCCATGATAGTGACAGACAAGGATGAACCTAAACAACCAGGCCACGATCGTGCACATGGGGACACGATCATGACAGAGAGCTTACATCCAGGCCATGATAGTACAAATGAGGCCACGATCATGATAGAAAGGTTAAGGAACTGGCCACGATCGCGACAGACGGGGCCACGATTATGGCCTGTGCCTGGCTAAAGCAGAAACTTGACTTTTGTAAGTTTTTTAGACCATTTTGACCTCGAATTTGACTTAGAGCGCCTAAGGTATAAATATAACATGATGGGGCAGATGCAGGAAGTTTTTGAAGAGTCTAAAAAGAGAGCTTTCATGCTAGCCATATTCTAGAAAACCCTAGAGAGTTTTTGAGAGATTGAGGAAGGAGACGAAGGAAGAGAGATAAGGAGACGAAGCGTAACAGGACGTACTTCTCAAATCGTGGAGGCAGCGACAGTGGGAAATCACCTGTATAGGGAAATCACATAACTCTCGTTAGCCCAAATTGATTATTTTCACTCTGCTCACCCTCTCAATTTATTGTCGAATTATTATGAGTAGAAATTGAATCACTATTAAATCAAAAGGAAGCACAACCAATTAATCTTTATTAATCTCAAGAATTGAAAACTCGAAGGTGAGTATAGATAATAATTAACACTCATTAACAACAATTTCAATAAATATCTCAATTTCATACGCAAATTAAATTGAAAAAGAAAAAGAAACTACTGTCAGAATGGATAGTGGAGGCAGTGATAGCTGGAAACTACCTATTTCGAGAAGTATGTTGTATCAAGCTTTGTCTCCTTGTCTCTTTTCCTTCGTTTCCTTCCTCAATCTCTAAAAAATTCTGCAGAATTTTTCCGAAATGTGGCTGGCATGAAAGCTCTCTATTCAGACTCTCCAAAACTTCTTGTATCTATCTCATCATGTTATATTTAAACTTTAGGCTCTAGGTCAAAGTCGGGGTCTAAAACGTCCCAAAAATCTTGCGAAAGTTAAGTTTTTGATTCAGGGCCACGATCGTGGCTAATGCCTTAACCTTTCTGTTAGGATCGTGGCCCCATGTGCACGATCGTGGCTTGGATGTAAGCTCTTTATCATGATTGTGCCCCTATATACACGATCATGGCCTAGCTGCTTTGGCTTATCCTTGTCTGTTACGATCGTGGCCCACTATGTCACAATCGTGGGCTAAGCCTTTAGCCCAAAAACTCCTCGAATCTTCTCTGTTCTTCACCGTTTACCATGAAACACTAACAAACCCATCAAGGTACCTAAAAAATGTAACGATTAAGCTCAAAGACTCATACTAACCTATAAAAACAATTAAAAACCTAAATTAACACAATTTAAACCTAAATACATACTAAACACTTAGATTAATACTAAATACCTAACAAATTGAACCCTAAAACATCATGCAAATCACAAAAATTAACACACTAAACACATACTAAACTTCAATTTAACACTAAATACTTAACAAATTAAACCCTAAAACATAATGCAATTGAAAACTATCAAAGACCTTAATTGTCTCAAAGCAAAGAGGCCATTACTTTGCCATACTGCATTAATACACATACCAATCCTTGATGTGATGCATCACTATAAACCACATAACTGCTAGTTCTTGATGGAATAGTCAACACCGATGCGATAATTAACTGATGTTTCAACTCTTCAAAACTCCTAGGACATTCATCATTCCATCTGAAGGGTTAATCTTAGAAGTTTACTCAGAGGGGCTGAGATCTGTTGGATCGCTTATGGATCAGGTATTCACAATACGCAGCGGAATGGACCATACTACACAACAAAAATATAACCAAAACTACACAACATGTAAGAATTTACCTTTTTGATGCGGATTAGTATTTGTTTTTCAGATTTGTAGACACTGCAGTGCGCGAATGCCCTCTACCGGTATCCATACGAGGATGAATGATCCAGGCAGCGGCTAATGTGCGCTAGCACGTTCCAAAACACCTTTTGATCGTCGCATAATTTTTCTCTCAGAAAACAAACAGCTGGTGGCTAGGGTTTTCGTCTGTCTTCTAATAAGACATAGGTTCTCTATTTATAGATAAACCCTAATCCTTATTCTTGTTAGGAATAAGAATATCATAATCCTAAACCCATTAGGATTATGAAAGCCTAATAAGTTTCGGTCCATATTATATATTATATAATAAAAGCCCGACAACTTAATTCAATCTAGCCCAATAATATATCCACGTATATTTATGTAATGCCTAATAAATCAGGCCCAAGAGAATAAGCCCAGATCACATCACTCTATGTGTGTGACCCTGTAGGTTCATTTGATGTTGGCAATAGGCTTGATCACACTTCAAGGCCCATAAGTCATAAGTGGCCTCTAGCAAGACATTATGACTACCCAAATTAAATGAGGATCGGTAATTCGATTTAACCTATAACTATGGTTATAAAATCAGTCCCTTTGTAACAAGATATCAAGATTAATCACAAGGCATGGTACATGTCAACCTTTGATTAATCATAGTTTCTTGATTTCCAAATTGACTGACTACAACAAATGATATTGATGACTCCTCGTCAAGTCATTTGAGCACGGCCATACATTTCTTCAGTCATACTTGTCAAGAGGCCCAAATGATATCTCTCTCATTTAAGGGAGGTACAGATCCCATTTATGACATTCACATCCCTCCGCATGAATCATTTAATGTCCAACATAAAACTACTTGTTATCCTATTAAAGATAACTTAGTCTAATATCAAAACACTGAATTTCTCATGTAAGGAACCATGATGACTTCAGGTCAGAGGACTAAAGTTAAACTATATTGAGAATCACTAATGACATGAAACCATGTAGTGTTCTCTCTGTGTGTCGGTCCAATATATGTTCTCTGACATATATCTATGTTTCTCATTTGATAACTCATATCTATGATCAGTAAAACGTGATCATCAATTAGAACACATACTAGCCTTAATTCATTATTGTTCCACCAATAACGATAGACTACGGACAGTTTAGAATAGTATTATAATACTTATGGTTTTACTATCAACTCATAAATATGATGACATAAGCCTAATACAATTCATGGAATGTAAATCACATTACATAAATAATATACATGCTTATTTAAAAGAATACCTCATAATATATTATTAATAAGTTAGAATGTTAGTACAAAAGTCACATATGACCATTGGCCTAGGGCACATTACTAACAAGATGAACCAAAACTCCTTGACAAACATCCGGTAATATCCGAATGATCTGAGGAAACTCCAGGTCTCAGACACAGTCTTCAGAGCCTTCCACTTTATCACTACCTCTATCTTATTTAGATCCACTTGTATGCCTTGTCTAGTTACTATGTGACCCAGAAACACTACTTCGTTCAGACAAAACTCACATTTACTGAATTTCGCATACAGTTATTTCTCTCTCATATTTTATAAGATTAATCTCGAATGTTCAGCATGCTCTTCTCTACTCTTTGAATACATCAAAATGTCATTTATGAACATAATTACAAAATGACCAAGGTAGGGTTGAAACACCTTATTCGTCATGCTAGATTGAAAAAGAACATACTTGGTTTGGTTAAATAGTATAGTTAAAAAACTTTTTCCGAAATCGAAACACAGCGGAAGTGTAAACACCAAATCAACATGCTTTTAATCTATGCATGATACAACATAAGGAAAAAAAAATAAAAAAATAAGAAGATCGGATTATTACCGACTACTTGCTACAGCTTCGATTCCTTACTGTTGTGTCCTCAACCAATATCATCTACCATTTCTTCTCCTTTTTCTTTATTCGATAGGTTGGTGGAGCAAAAATGAGACCTTTTCATTTGCTATAGCTCACGGTTTTGAATAGCTTGGAGATGTTAGGGTTATGTAAATATAGTGCCCTAGAAAGCAAGTGTATTTACATATAACTTGGTTTTCTTCGAGTTACAATATTGTAATCAAAATATTTGTTATTAATAAAACAAAATAGTTTGGTTTTATTTGTATGAGCATAATATAACTAGTCATAAGGTACCAAAGGTTCTTTTGTAAGTAATATACATATAAATGAAGATGTATGGGAAACATGTATGTTATTAGAATCTAAATTAATTGATTTATAGTCGAATAATCAAGTTGGCCGCTTGATTATGGTTTAGATCGTAATGTTATGATTTACCTTCGTGTAAGTAAAGGAGTTTACTTTAAGCGAATGATGAGTTTTAAATCATTATAGTAGTTGATTGTCGGTTATGGCACTATTAAATGAATATGGAATCGGGTATGTTTCTAAAGAATAAAGAAAGGTTATTACTTTAATATTAAAATATACACCTTAGCATTCGTTTTTTACGGACTATAATCTTGATGAGTGGTGAACTCATGTGTGTTTCGTTATAATTCTTGATATGATCGGAATGAATCTTTACTGGGTATTAATCCAGTGTCCGAATGTTGGAATTATTAATTGAAACATGCATCAGGGAACATTTACTCAAATAAAAAGTAGTGATATCATCACTTTTATATGTTTTACGGAGATTGGTGATTAACCTGGCACCAGTAGTTTAAAGGACTAGCAACCCATCAAGTCTTAACACCAGTTTGTGTGTTAATCACCGTGTAGAGTGAAACGGGAGATCTAGAAAGAAAAATCAACATAAAGGCAAAATGGTAATTTTACCCTTTATTATGTGGATGGCTATATTATGGTTCATAATAGAGTTTGCAATTGGGCATTGAATTAATAATTTTGAAACATAGTTTCTCATAATTTTAAGTAATTCAAGAGCTCAACCAATTGTATTTAGTGGAATGACATTTGGTTAATAAGCTGGAATTAATTCTAATGAGATTAAATTAATTCTGGGCTTATTAAAGCTTGAATTATTTAAGTCCAATTAGATTCCCCACTTGGCTTCTGGCAAGGTTATCAAGGAAAGTAAGAAAAATAAAAGGAGGTTATTAAAAAGAAAATGAGACAATTTAGAGAGAAATGGACGAATTAGATTCTAGCCAATAAGATTAAAACAATTAAATTAGTTTTAAGCCTATAATTAAATGTTAGGCTTACACTAATTAATTGTTAATTATAAACCTAAAGGAACTTTTAATATTAGGCTGGATTTTGTTTTAATGAACTAGTTTAATTGAATTAAAATCTAATTATTAATAAAAAATAAAGCAAAACTGAATTATACAAAGTTGTAGAATTTAATCACGCTTCTTGTTCATTAAAAGGTTTTGTTGGATAGTGTTTTAAAACATCTTAAACGAAGATAACGGCCATGTGTGGAAAGAATGCATTGGTTCAGTAATGCACTTCATTATTCAATGGTTTTGATGGATGGTTCAGTAATGCACTTCATCCACTCTCTCCATACAATCGTCCAAGTGTTATACTTGAAAGAAGACAATTAATTTGGTTTTGAAGCTAAATGAAGGGTGTGGTTTTTGGAGCTCTCCATTAACGTAAAGGGCAACTTACCATTGGTCTCTCCATTTTGTCTCTTCACTCTTTTAAACAACCGAAAGGTGTTGTACTTGTAAAGAGAGTTTCATTTTAGCGTTGATGCTATTAACATATGAACATTTTGGTCTCTCTCCATTCTCTAAACACTAGCCAAACACAGTAAAAGAGAAGGTCTCTTTTTGTTTTAAAAAATATTGATTATAGAAAAAGGGAAAATCTCAATTTTGTTGTTTTTTTTTGAACTAGTCAAATATAGCAAAAGGTTTGCTGTCTAATTTTTCTTCTCCTTTCCTACTAAAGGATCTTGATAACTAAGTTGTCCAAGGAGAACAAGTGGTAGAATGAATTGGTTAAGGACATAGCAGCGAGGAATCAAAGCTATAGTAAGGAGTCGGTAAATTTTTTTTTGATCTCGTTCTTATTTTATTTATTTTCCTTATGCCGTATCATATATGGATCAAAAGCATGTTGATTTGGTGTTACGCTTTTGTTATATTTTGATTTTGGAAAAAGTTTTAAAATTTACCATTTAGGCAAACCAAGCATGTTTTTGTTTACGATCCTACAAGAGAGAGCAAAAAATGTAACCCTTAATTCTTTTAATCATAAGAATGCTAAAGAGTTATGCGTTTTTCTATGCTATCACCAAAAATGGAAGGATAGAGTGAGTGAGATAGAAAAGCCGCACACGTTAATTTTTTTACATAAAAGCTAAATGAACATGTGTCTTTACAAGTCTAACACCTGGATATTAATGGAAGAGAGTTTTGTACCAAATGCACGCACTCTTTCATTTAGCACTCCCACCTTCATTCATCTTTCATAAATTAAAGGAGCTGTACATTATATACATTAAAACCAACCATTAAACCCATTTAAAAATGAGATGCATGATTGGCTTTGGGAGTGAGTGGAGAGCCAACGCAACATTCATTTGGTAATCATCCAAATGAATTCTCTCCATTACATGCTCACATTCATTCATGTATGTTTTTATAACTTTTAAATTCCATTAAACCATTTAATGATAATGAGCATTACTTAAGAATTCTATCAACTAAAATGGAAGGAGAGAGACGCTGTATGCTTTTAAAACAATCATTAAACCATTTAATGATGATGAGCATTACTTAAACGCCCATTTCTTTCATGTTTTTATTAAACCAAATTTTACATCATTGTAGAATTTGGTTTTTGCCTTCCTTTTTTAATTTAATTAATCTAATTAATTAAACCAAAATTTAGCCCAATATTAAATGTTCTTTTGGGCTTATAATTAACAATTAATTAGTGTAACTCCAAAATTTTATTATTGGCTTAAGACCTAATTAAATTGTTCCGGTCTTATTGGCTTGAATCCAATTCGTCCATTTCTCTCAAAATTGTCTCATTTTCTTTCCGATAATCATTGTTTATTTTTCTTCCTTTCCGTGATAACCTTCCCAAAAGCCAAATGGGGAATCTAATTGGACTTAAATAATTCAAGCTACAATAAGACCAAAATTAATTTAATCTCATTAGAATTAATGCCAAATTATTAACCAAATGTCATTCCACTAAAGCCAATTATTTAATCTCTTGAATTACTTAAAATTATAAGAAAACATGTTTCAAAAATATTAATTTGATTTCCAATCACAAACTCTATTATGAACCATATTATAGTTATCTGCACAATAAAAGGTAAAAATGCCGTTGTGTCCTTATGTTTGTTTTTCCTTCTAGATCTTCTATTTCACTCAACATATTGATTAAAACACAAGATCTAATCTTGTTATTAAGATTTGATGGGTAGCTAGTCCATCAAACTGCGAGTGCCAGTCTAATCACCATTCTCTGTAAAATATCTAGAAGTGCTGATATCACTATAAACTCTTTATTTGAGTAAATGTTCCCTGATGCATGTTTCAATTAATAATTCCAACATGCAGACACTAGATTGATACCTTCTAAAAATCCATTCCGATCATATCAAGAATTATAACGAAACACACATGATTTCACCACTCATCAAGATTGTGGTTTGTAATAAACGAATGCTAAAGTTTATATTTTGAGATTAAAGTAATGACTTACTTTATTCTTTAAAAAATATATGCGATTGCAGATTCATTTAATAGTGCCATTACTGATAGTCAACTACTATCATGATTTGAAACTCATCATTCCTTTGAAGTAAACTCCTTTACTTACACGGAGGTAAATCGCAACACTACAATCTAAACCATAATCAAGCGACTAACTTAATTATTCGACTGTGAATCAATTAATTTAGATCCTAATAATATACATGTTTCCCATACATCTCCATATATATGTATATTACTTACAAAGGAACCTTGGTACCTTATGACTAGTTATATTATGCTCATACAATTAAAACCAAACTCTTTTGTTTTATTAATAATAAAACTTTTCATTAGAATATTGTAATTGGAAGAAAATTAAGTTATATGTAAACACACTTACTTTCTAGGGCACTATATTTACATAACCTTAACACATAAATGCCATAAATGCAGTTAGGGAATTAGTTAACCCAAACAACATTATTAGAGACTCAAAATGCCCATACCTGCTCCTAAACGCACTTTTTGGTACATTAGCCTCTAATATCTTCAACTGAGAGTACCCAGATGTCAAGTCTAACTTAGTGAACACATGAGCTCCCTACGAGTTATCCAGTAAATCATCAATTTTAGGCAACCGATAGTTGTTCTTTACTATTTCCCAATTTTGTTGTCTATAATCGATGCACAGTCTCAAAGTTCCATTTTTCTTCTTTACAAATAATACTGGAGCTCCTTATGGTGATAGATGGGGTCTAATGAAACCCTTTTCCAACAACTCCTAGAGTTGAGCCTTCAACTCTTTTAGTTCCACAAGTGCCATCCTATATAGAGGAATAGATATAAGAGCAACACTCGGAAATAAGTCAATCGTAAACTCTATTTCACTATCTGGAGGTAAACCAAATAACTCTGTGGGAAACACATCCAAGAATTACATAACCATAGGAATGTTCTACACATTCCGCTCAGTTCGGGTATCGATGAAGTAGGCCAGATAAGCTTCACATCCTCCTTGTATTAACCTTAAGGCATTTATAAATGAGATCAGTCTGGCTAGCACTGCTTGATTAATACCTCTTAAAACTACTCTCGGTTGATTAGGAGATTCTAGTATTACCTCCTTAGTGTAGCAGTTCATATTAGCCTTATAATTAGTGAGCCAATCCATCCCTAGGATAATATCTATCTCCCTTAATTTTAGTACAATCAAATCTGCTTCTAACTCTACCTAGTCAATTTGGATCAAACCTCTCACAAACTTCTCCTATCACTATAGTACTACTTATCGGTGTACTCACCTCTAATCCATATCTCAATATCTCTCTATCACAATGCAACCTAGATGTCATATGCGGTGTGATAAAAGAATGCATGGATCTAAGATCTAACGATGCAAAATCTTCATAAGTAAAAATAAGCAACACACCTACAATGACATTCGGAGAATTTTGAGCCTCCTCTTTATTCATTGCATACACTCGGGCCTAAGACTACTATTGGTTGCTCCGTACCTTAATCTTGACAGTAGGACTCCAGAACCCATTTTTCCCCTTCCACGACCTCGCTGTTAAGACCCACTAGCTCGGCTCTGTTAGATTGTAGTTTCTGTTACCACTCCTCCTCCTCTCCTTCCAGACTGTACTCCAAACACAACTGAACAATCTTCAAAAGAGCCACATCGCACGCAAGCTCCTGTTAACTTCCAGCATTTACCACTGTGTTTCTTCCTATAATGTTCAAAATTTAATAACTGTCCTAATACTACACCTTTTCCACCACTAGACCGTACAAAGCTGCCCCTCTGTTTGAACCCTAAATGTCATGGTCAAGCCAGTGGTTAAAACGATCAATTTTTACACTTGCTAAACCTTCTAACAGAATAACCCTAAGGTTCACTAGGCCTATTCAGTTTAGAATCTGATCTATATTTTGACTGACTATCATTCAACAACTGCTCAATTTGGATCGAGGCAGCCCGTAGTTCTGTAAAACTATCTATATTAGAAATTGCTAACATCATCCGAATCTATATGTTCAACCAGTCATCTAATCTCCTGTACTTGTCTTCCTCTGTAGAAATTAAGATAGTAGCATACCCCATCAGTTTGTTGAATCTTGTCTCATACTCTGCCACAGATAAATTACCTTGCTTCAGATCTAAGAACTCTTTCATCTTTCTGTCCAGGTAGATCTTGGGCATGTAGTTCCCTTTGAAGACCCTTAGAAAGTCTTCCCACCTCAAGTTATAAGGCCCGGTGGTACTGCCTAGAATAGTTTTCCAATATTGGTATACTGCGCCTTGCAGTAGGGAAACTACATAATCGAACCTCGTCTGACTCGCAATCCATCTGATAAAAACTCTCTTCATTTTCTCTAGCCATCCCTCGGCCTCTGTAGGTTCTGTACTTCTGTATAAGTCCATAACCCCTTACTTGCACAGTTTATCGTACCTCTTTTCCCTTCTCTTGGGAATTCTTGGAGGCATTATCTCAGGTTGAGACACAGAAGACTACCTACTAGCTCTTGTTGATTCTAGGTCGTTTAAGTCAACTGACCTTCCAACTTGATCACCTATGACGGATGACCTACAATAGACAAGAACTTTTATCACTATCCATATTTCTCACAATATTCCATACCTAATGTTCCTATATGCCCCTTATATGCCCCTATGAATGCTAAACCATACTCTGATACCAAGCACTATAGTGCCCCACTCCCATCCGACACATGCCTGTACATCTATCAGATGTTCAAGCATATACCCGATGGAAGCGTTGCGCGAGCTATATCACTTTGATAGGATTGAATTATCTTATATTTCTTATGTATTTCCAAGTTATTTTAGCCCTATTTTCGAGGTAAAATGCTTCATTTGAGGTCAATTTGTGTTGACTTCTAGGTTAGATATCTTGATATATATTTAAGACCAAAAAGACAAGATTCTAAATCAAATTGGAGCACAAATGCAAAGTCCTATGAATGAAGATGGACAATAGGAAAAAGAAAAACCAAATGACAGTGTAAGAAGAAGAAAATGTAGTGTAAGAGGTTGGAAGTTAAACGCTAACATTGCATACGTTTAAGAGGGCAACAACTGAGGGTTTTACCGTAGAGAAGAACAGGAGACTAAATTTGCCCCTTCAAGCTACAGTGAGGGACTTGGAGAGAAGAGTGGAGGCAGTTTGGTGTGGGTTGAAAGAAAGAGAGCTACAACTAGGAGTGGGGTGAGAGAAGGGTGAAGAGGGTTGCGACTAAAGAAAAGTTGTGTGAACAGTGGAGTGGACAAAAATGATGAAGTTTATTTGTCCCATCGTGAACAGTAGACAGAGTAAAAGCTTCCAATAGTGAGGTTTTTAGGGGGGTCTTCAGCTAGGGAATTAAGTAAGAGGCTGATGCATTTTTCCTAGAATAAACCTTTAGAAGGATAAGATCCTGAAACTAGTTTGGAGGTAATATCGACATCGACGACCTGAATTAAATATTTTTTATTATTTTTATTGTTTCTTTCTCTCATTAGTAATTGATTATGTTATCCTATGTTATTTGATTTGGGTTTTGTATATGGATAATCGGATTTTCGTTATTGTTTAATTATTTATGTATAAACCTATTGAATTATGAAAGGATGATTTTAATATGCTCATTGAATCATTTGATTGTATAACCAACACTAGAATTTTAATACAATCCGTAATTGTTATGTTGAAATTTGTGTGTAGCGACTAATGATTCGTAATTATTGGGGATAACATGACCTAGGTCAAATGACACATCGTATGTGGTTGTTTCCTTGATTAATAGATTTTTTATTTCGTAATGCTACTACTTAATTAAATCTAGAGGTTGTATCCTAGGTTATTTGGTGTTTAGGTTCAATTAATGATCATATATTGATTAAACAAATCCTAAGGGAAAACTCAAGTTAATTATTAACCTACGATAATAGTTGCTAGGAGAGATTTGAGAACAGCAAATTGTTGAATTATGTTTAATTAGGGTGTAGGCCAATATTGAACCAAAGAACCGAATCCTTACCGAATTCCCCAATTTTACCATTTTTCATGTATTGTCTTTAATTTGATTTTATTAGTTAGTTTCATTTTATTTTGTTATTCCAAAAATCCAAACCCCCCTTTTCCTAAACACTGATTAATTTCATTTCATAAGCTAACTGAACACTCCCTGTGGGATCGACCTAGACTCACTACTGCTACAATAGTAGTCTAGTTATTTTATTTTCACTAGCGTTACGAAGCGCTGGTCAATTTTGGCGTCGTTGCCGGGGAGTACGATGTTTAGTTTTTGTTCGTGATTTTGATTAGTGTTTTGTATATATTTGTTTGTAATTAGTTTCTTTTCAGTTATTGCGTGATCCTTTCTTTATTGTGTTTCATGTTTCTGTTTTATAAAAATTTAAAAAAATCGTCATAGATGGAAGTAATTTTTTCTTTAATTTATATTCCCAATCCTATAATAGTGTTTGGACTGATCATCCTAACTTTTGTTATATATTAGATAATCATCAGAATTATTTTCATCATAGTTTACAAGACGCACAACAATTCTCATACAGATCAGAAGCTTCTTATCATGACTCCGGTCCATCTCTGGAATAGTGGATTGATGTAATGAATGTTAATACTTTGCAACTACGGCAGAATACTCTACAATTCTAGCATGATGGAGAGCAATTTCTAAAAACTACATGGTCTAACACCCAAGATTCGGAGAGCCAACAGGACTCAGGTACATCTCTAAAAGAAATGCTTAATATTATGACTACTAACAATCTTTAAATTTGATAGGATATGTAACGATTCCAAAAAAATATGCAAAAACTATTTCAGAAAAATGTATAGCAAATCAGAGAGGATGCTCTGCAATTATAACAAGACGCACTACCTCGATGGGGAGATATCAATCATCTGGAGCCACAAAGCAAAGAGGAGTAGTCGTATCAATCTGAGGTGTATCTAATGGACATTTGTGCGGAAACTTCACAAAGTGATGAGGAGCTTTAGAATTTTGAGGTCAACCTCAATGAATTGCTTATGTAAAATAAGCAGAGACGGAGCTCGAAGTAGAAAAATCTATATATTTAGCTTGGAGGTAAGTACTGAGTCTGTAATTATATTCGAGACTAACCCTTCACCTTTACCTAGCAGGTTGGAAGAATTAAATGAAACAGAAAAAGGAGAAGATTCATTCGAATTATTTCAAAAGAGCGAGGACTCAGTAGAGATCAAGAATCTAAAGAAAGAGGAAGAGCCACAAGAAATGCAGTTTTTAGGGAAGCTGTGGGCGAGCGAGCTGAAGCCCGAAGGTGGTAAGCAGGATGTTGAGTCTCCACACCCATTAGTGATACTTTTACAAAGACCATCCTGGTATGAGAAGGGTGATGCTCGAAAAGATTAGTGGATATTAGAGTGTGATGGCAAAACGATGAAGGTCCACTCCTCAGAAGCCTCGAGGCATCGTGCTAATAAGAAGCTTACTTCAATGGAACGTGCCCTCGACTCCTTATAGAATTTGAGTGTGCTTCTTGTTGGGCTCAAGCTTCCATTCGACAATGGATGATGTGTATAAGTCAAGGGTCAAGCTTATGACTTAAATAAGCGCTTAATAGGAGGCACCCCATCGATATCCTTTTGTTTTTGTTTTTGTTTTTCTCTTTTGTACATATTTGTTGGTTGATTCACTTTGAGTGTTTATTTTCTTTTTATGTGTTTTGGTTGTAGGTGGAAGATGAGTTGCTATTCTTTAAGAGGGAAGCTACTATTACTTTCCTTTTAGGATTCACATGGCCTCTCGATGGAAGTATTATTGTTTCCATTCCCTTTGTGTTTTTGTTGATTTTAAGTCATTGAGGACAATATCCTATTTAAGTGTGGGGGTGGGACTAGTTTTAAAATTTTTGCACTTCAATTGTGATGAATGATGAATATTGAATCATGAAATTCTGTCATAGTAGTTGGACTGAGAATTAAGTTGTATGCCTGAATTTGGATTAGGTAACTTGAGAGGAAGGTGAATCATATGGATTGATTGAAGTAGTTGGTTGCACAGACTCGGTCAATAATTTGGTAGTTGAGTGATTAGATAATGTATGAAATTTTGATGGATTTTCATATAAGCACATGTGAGGTTTTGAGCCTATATGACTGCATTTTACATTCATTCTATTTCTTTATTGTGTGTGATGCTCCCTTTGGAAGATTACCTTCAAAACTTGCAATGAACTAGTTTGAAACTACTAGTTGCATGGTTTATGGAAATAATTAATGCCTTCTTTGTTTTAAACCCTTAGCTTAAATAACCCACCAAGTCATTTTTCCCTTGCAACCCCTTTGAGCCTTTAACCTTATTTGTTTCTGTATTAATCACCTTACATTAAAACCAAAAAAAAAGCCCACCGGCCTTGCCTTGTTACAACTTTAATGAAGTACTAAGTAAGCATTTAATGTCTATAATTTATGGACTTTTGTTTTGTATTATAATTTGAGATATTTTTAGAGGTACTTCTAATTATGATTTGTTGATATATGCTACTATTGTTTCCTACTGCTTTTAGTTTTCCTCAAAAAGAAAAAGAAAACAAAAAAAGAAAGATAAAAAAAGAAAAGAAAAAGAAAAAGAAAAGGAACAAAACATAGTGGCATTAGTTAGTGATGAGTAGCTATAGTCCATTGTATTCATATGTTTATCTCAGAATTTGTAGTTGTTTGTCCCTTTTACTCAGTACTTTGTGAATGCTTGTGCGTAATCCTTTGACCTTTTTACCTTACCTTAACCTAAACCTCATTACAACCTGAGTAAAAGCCCTTTTAATCTATGATAGCATATATTCTATGCAGAGGAAAGTGGGTATATTTGCAAGCCTATGGTAGTGTAGTCTCTTTGAGGCAGTTTTGAGTTAAACACCAACCCATTACATACTTGAATGATATGAGTGAACACCGTGACCATGAGAAAAGTTCATTTTAATTTTATGCTTACCTTTGATCAATGGTGTTTTCATTTGACTTTGTTTATGTGCATTGATGAAAAAATTATGATATATGTAGTAGCTTGATGCTTGAGTTGCCGATGTCTGAAGGATTGCATATACTTGGTTTTCTTTGAAAACAAATTGATAGAATATTTTGGTTGTGTTTAAATTGCTTGAGGAGAAGCAGTATATCAAGTGTGGGGTTATTTGATAGGATTGAATTATATTATACTTTCTTATATATTTCTATGTTATTTCAACCCTATTTTAAAGATAAAATGCTTAATTTATGTTGACTTCTAGGTTGGATATCTTGATAAATATTTAAGACCAAAGATAAAAGATTCTAAAGAAAATTGGAGTACAAATACAAAGACCTGTGAATGAAGAAAAGCAAAACGACAGTGTAAAAAGAAGAAAACGTAGTGCAGGAGGTTAGAAGTTAAATGTTAGCATTGCATGCATTTAACGCATGGTGTTTAACATTAGTATTAAATGCATGCATTAAAGCTAGCATTTAACGTATGCATTTAAGGGGGAAATGCATAAGAGGGCAGCAACTAAGGGTTTTGGGGGGAGAAGAACAAGAGACTTAATTCGCCCTATTAAGCTATAGTAAGGGGCATGGTGTAAGGACCGAGGACTTGGGCCCCGCGTCCTTTGGGACCGTGGACTTGGGCCACGCGTCCCCACTCGTTGGTACCTCGGCCTCTAGGGCCTCGCGTACCTCGGTACCGTGAACTTGGGC
>JANQBM010000003.1:14798063-14824182 GCA_025594535.1 Erythroxylum domingense
TTATTCTCTTCTACTTATCCTTCCATTCACGTTTTTCTTCTTCATTTATAAGCAAGACAACACTTCTTCTTCCAATTATGCCCTTAACGATTGAGAATTGTCCCATTTGTCCTTCCATTTATGCCTCGTGTCTTTTATGCTTAAGTGTCTTGCCAACAGTACCCTTGAACATTCTAACATAACACTTTTTTCCAGAAAATGTCCCCCAATCTCTCAAGTTTCTAATGACACCAAAAGCGTTCAATTCGGTTTAGTGATTCGAAAGATATACTTCAAACATTTTTTGACTGCTCTTATCTATAATAGTATATTATGCACAAATTCCATCTAAAATTTAAACATCTTAGACACTGAATTAGATTCCCATTTCTTCATACCATTTGTATATCCATGTCTCTAGTTTAACAAAAATCAGAAATCATCTCATTTGTAGCTCTACCGATCCATAAATAACCAAAATACTGAAGTATGTTCAGTGGAATAACACCAGTTCATATTATTTACGAGTACACACACTGTACCCGCCCCACGTTTTTCACTCAATCATTCTCACTTTATTTTAGATAGCTATGATTTTTTTGTTGTAGATGTAGATCAATGTCTTACGAGTCCAATGGTTTAAGAATCAAGTCATTTGGGTGTCTAGAGAAGAAGTTATGGCCAAAAGAATCCAATCTATTTTTATCCTCTATCATATTGAACTTACTTTGGGGCTATTGGCCTAACTTTCTCTATAAGTATCTGATTTAGGATTTATTTATATGGTTAGAAAAGGAATTCAAGATCTACAACTTTTATGAAGACCTAAAAGAAAAATGTTTTCTTATGAAGGGTCAAAAATAGGACAGAAGGTACATGATGAACAGTAACCCATAAGGAGTTTATGAATAGTAACACAGAACGTGTTTTACAATTAGTATAACTTTTCCTAAGGATATTGGATTTAGGTTTTCTATATATGGTTCAAAAGAAGACGTCCAGAGCTAAAAATTCTATGAAGATCTCAAAGAAAAATTTTATCTTTTGAAGAGTCAAAAATAGGACAGAAGGTTCATGATGAAAAGTAACCCAGAAGGTGTTTTACAATTAGTATAACTTTTTCTAAGGATATCTGATTTAGGTCTTATATATATAGTTTAAAATAGAACTTCAAGAGCTACAACTTCTATGAAGACCTCAAAGACAAATTGTTTCTTCTGACGAGTCAAAAATAGGACAGAAGATACATGATGAACAGTAACCCAGACGGAGTTTATGAATAGTAACACAGAAGGTGTTTTTCAATTAGAATAACTTTTCCTAAGAATATCATATTTACGTTTTCTATATATGGTTTGAAAGAGGACTTTAAGAGCTACAACTTCTATGAAGACCTTAAAGACAAATTTTATCTTTTGAAGGGTCAAAAATAGGATAGAAGGTACATGATGAACAGTAATCCAGAAGGAGTTTATGAATAGTAACACAGAAGGTATTTTACAATTAGACGGACTTTCAGGTCAGATGTCCAAAAATTTCATGCTATATACTGTTAGAAAGATAAAAGAATGATCTATAATTCTCCAGAAGGAAACTTTGTCAACATCTATCGAGATCAATCCCAAATTTTCCCCTTAATGTCCAAAGACAATTTTTACATTCATCTACCAATGTACTGCACCGAGTTCTCAACTTCATGAAATTTCGAGACTCCTAGAGATAGAATTGAAATTCGATTTCTTCATAAGAAATGTAGCCACGTGTTTCTAGTGTAAGCCAAGAAAATAATCATCTCATTTGGATAGCTAGAAGAAAATAATCATCTCATTTTGTTTCTAAATCTTTCCTTATCACAACTCATACCAAGATCACTCTTTCTACTCCCTCTACTTCTCATTTTCAATAAAATCACATTTAACATCAATTATACCTAGAAGTTGTCAATGAATGCATGTACTACTTTTTTATGTGCAAAAATTCAATATTTATGTGCATATATACTAACATTATGCATGAGCAAGAAAATGCATGTCCTTAATCTCTCTCTGAGCTCATATGTACTGAAATTTAAGATCCTAACCCTTCATATGAGAACGGGATGTTACACATGTAGCCATCTTAAAGATAAATGAGAAGAGTCTCATTTTTTGGCTACTTTATGATTGATTAAAGTAAGAAGTGATGCATTGGACGATATTCTCTTCTTCCATTCCATGCATAACCAAAATTGATGGTGTAAGAAGGTGTTCTTGCATGGTTTGACTCTCTCTCTCTCCTTTCATGCATGAGTGAGCCAAAATTTACATGAGAAGAGTCTCATTTTTGGTTCATTTCTTCTAAGAAAAATCTCCTTTAAACATTTCTTCTCCTTTCCTACCAAAGGATTTTGTTAACCAAGTTTTCCTAGAAGAACAAAAGGTAAATCAAATTGGTTGAGGATACAACAATAAGGAGACGATATATTGACAAAGAAAAGGATTTAAAAGCAAAAAGTTTTGGATACAAAAAGAAGAAAAGGATAGCGCAGCGAGAAATTAAAGTTATAGCAAAGGAGTCGGTAATATCACTATCTTGTTTATGTTTATTACTATCCTTATACCACATCATGTATAGATTGGCATGATGATTTGAATATATTGCTTCCGCTGCAAATAAGATTTCTAAAAAGTTTTGAAATCTACCAGTTCTCCAAATATGACATGCTTTCTTTTCCCTATCTAACAATTGGTATCAGAGCTAGGTTCTAATGCATGATTTCGGTTCCTATATGGTTGATGCATGTGTTGGCAATTTTTTTTGCATGCTGCATATTTTTATATGATAGAAATATATATGGTGTATGTGTTGCTCTTTTGGTTGTCTATAGAAGTTAAATTTGCCATGTAAGATTTCTTCATTTGGTTGTAACAAGGAGGGTGGTCTATCATCACCAAGTTTCCTTCTTGGCTTCATTTTTATTTTTTCTTTGATTTTGTAATGTACAAATTGATGTACTGATGAAGATGAAGCAGCCATGGATTGAAAAAATGGAGAGGTAAAGATTTCATTGTATCCTTTTGTGTATTGGCATAGCTTCAGTTTTGTGAAAACAAAGATTCTGGATTTTTGTTTCAATGAATCTAGTTTCAGTTTTTAATGTAAAAACAAATGCTGGATTTTTGTTTCAAGGAATCAAATTTTTGGTTTTGATAAAATACTAAGTGTTGATTTTTTTTTTAATGCAAGGAGTTTCGATTTTAATGAAAACAAGTGCTGGAATATTTTGTCATGACAAAGATTCGGTCTTATCAAAATCTAGTGCTGAATTTTTTATTTTCATAGTGACAAAATTCGATTTCATAGTGAAAAAATTCGGTTTTTATGTGAGCAAAGAGTTCGAAGCGGAAGATCCAAGTCCAAGAATAATTTTTTAGGCCTAAAAGGCTTGTATTTTTTTTTTTTTGTTTCTAGGATAGACAATCAAAAGTGGCTTAATTAGTTCATGTGATAAATGGAGAAATGAATGCAAATAATATGTGATATTATGTGATTGCATGTCATTTAAAAAATTCCCAACCCTAGGCTTTGCCATGCATTCATTATGTATGAGTTATATAATGAAACAATATAGGATGGATAATAAATTGCATCTATATAAGATGGTATTTAAAACTTAAAGCCTAAAAAGATTGAATAGGAAAGGATACTCATGTGAGAGTCCACAGTCTCCAAATGATGGCCCATTTGCATGTGGTGAAGTGTTACTCCCCATCTGAGGGTAGGAATCCTAGATCTTGCATGGTTTGGGTCTCCTTAAGGATAAGCCCACTTATTGGTAGCAAATGTGACCTCCCACTGAGAGATAGTTTAAAAGTATCTTTAGTGAACGAATCAAATGGTTAAACACTCAACATGTTTTTTATCAATAAACTGCCCACCGTAGCTTTGTTGGTAAAAATATGGACCAAATCATAATGCTTCTCAAAAAATTGGGCATGAGATTCTTAGTAGTTTTTTTAGTAGGAGGGTCCCAGTTTTTCTTTTAATAGATAAGATAGCCCATCGTCACTTAGTCTGTTATAGATAAGAAAAATAATCATCGTATAATGTTTTAATTTTTTAAGTTTTGTTAAAACTATGATCATGCATACATGCATCATGATTTTATACAAAGTTCCAATATTGATGACTAGTATGCTCATATTTTAATAATTTATATTTTTCAGACATTATCAACCATAAAATGAATCTACTCACCCTGCTCTTGACAAATAACAAATTGGAAAACGGAAACAATTTTAATGAATTGAGACGTAACCTTGACATTGTTCTTCAATATGAAAGTATTTCATGGGTGTTAACTGAAAATGAGCGTACACCTCCCGGTGGAGATTCAACTCCTAAGATAGTCCAACAATATAAGCAATGGAAAAATGTTGACAAGACTACTAAGTATTATATTCTAGCTTCTATCAGCGGCATGTTGCAAAAGCTAATTGCTTGTATGAAAACTGCTAGTTCAATGTTCCATCACCTACATGAGACGTTCGGTGAGAAGACTAGGTCTTCACAAGTGAAAGCTATCCGAACCTTTCATAATCTCAAAGAGAAACCTAGTGAACCGGTGCGGGATTATATGATGAAGGTAATCTTTGCGGTCACTGAGGCTGAGATGCTTGGGGCAGATATGGATGCAGACATACAGATGATTATGATCATCAATAGTTTAAACTCTCTTTTTTAGCAGTTGAAGTTGGATTATGAGCTCAACAGCAAGGATTACACTTTGAGTGAGTTGACGAATACCCTTCAGAGCACGGATGAGATATTGAATATCAAGACTCATGGGCCCAAAGTTAATGTAGCATCTTCTTCAACCCAAGGTTAAAGGCAAGCAAAAGAAGAAGGGTCCAATGAAAAAGAAGGCCCTAACAGGTGTCAAGGCCAAACCTATGAAAATACAGGCCAAAGAGAACATCACAGGAAAGTGTTTCCATTGTGATAAGATGGGCCACTGGAAAAGAAACAGTCTAGTTTACCTTGAGTCCCTCAAAAGTAAAAAAGATATGGGTTTCCTAAGTTTGTTAGTAACTAGAAATGTGGCAGATTTATATGTTTCTTAGATATTAGATTTAGGAGCCACTAACCATGTTTGCAATTCTTTGCAGGGATTCCAACAAAGGAGAAGACTACCTAAAGGCCAGTTTCAAGTCAAAATAGCAAGTGGTTCCTATGTTTCAGCAGAATCAATGGGAGTAGTTATCTTGGACTTTCCTAATGGTTATAGGTTATATTTAGAAGATGTTTATTATATGCCAATGATTATAAGGAACACGATTTCTGTTTTTTCAATAAAATTTGGTTATTCCTTATATTTTGAAAAAGTTGTTTCAATATATGAGAATAAGGATTTTATTTATGATGCAATAATTAAATAAGGATTGTTCTTTATAGAACCTATGTCAGACTCACTAAACACCATAGAATTGATAAGACTAAGAAAATCTAATGACTCTAGCATTAATTCAAAATATTTGTGGCAGTTAAGAATGGGTCATATCAATCAGAAAAGACTTGACAGGTTAGTAAAGGATGGGATTTTTATAGGCTTGGATAGTGATCCATTACCCACTTGAGAATCTTGTACTGAAGGAAAAATTACCAAAGCCAAATTTCCTTCTAAAGGAAACAGATCTAAATCCACGTTAGACCTGGTACATACTGATGTGTATGGGCCCATGAACGTACCAGCTAGAGGAGGTTATGAATATTTCATAACTTTTATAGATGATTACTCAAGACATGGTTATTGTATTTGATGCATAAAAAGTGTGAATCCTTAGATAAGTTCAAAGAATTTAAAGCTGAAGTTGAGAAGCAACTAGGTAAGCCATTAAAACAATTTCGATCGGATCAAGGTGGTGAGTACTTCTCTAGAGAGTTCTAGCAATATTTAATTGACAATGGAATTGTTTCTAATTTGTTAGCTCCTCGAACACCTCAATAGAATGGTGTAGCTGAGAGGAGAAATAGGAATCTATTGGAAATAGTAAGATCAATGATGCCCTATGCTAGCCTTCCAGAATTGTTCTAGGGATATGCCATACAAATGGTAAAATATCTTCTTAACTTTGCTCCAACCAAATCAGTGCCTAAAACACCTAGGGAGTTATGGACTGGCTGAGTACCTTCATTGAGGCACTTAAGGACTTGGGGTTGCCCAGCCCATGTTCTAAAGTTTGAATCCATAAAGATGGAACCAAGGTTAGAAATATGTTTGTTTGTAGGATATCCTACGGGAACTCGAGGGTACTATTTTTATAGTCCTCAGGATAGGAAGGTATTTGTGTCGACAAATGCGACCTTCTTAGAGGAAGAGTTTGTGAGAAATCACAAAGGAAGAAGTGAAGTAATACTAAAGGAGTTAGCTATTTCATCCAAACCAAGAGTTGATATGGATATAACATAACGAGATGTCGAAATAGATTCAAGAGTTAAATTAGAAGTGCAACTTGACCATCAAGTTGTGCCTAGACATAGTGGGAGGGTTGTGAGACAACTAGATAGGTATCTAAGTTTAGGAGAAGGCTTAATTGCCATCTTAGACCAAGAAGAAATGGATCACATTATGTATACTCAGGCTATTAATGATGTTGATGTAGAAAAATGGCTTAAAGTGATGGAATCGGAAAGAGATTCCATGTACACTAATGAAGTCTGGGTCCTTGTAGATCTACCACCAGGTATAAAAGTCATAGGGTGTAAATGGA
The DNA here is from genome assembly GCA_025594535.1 of Erythroxylum domingense. Classification (NCBI taxonomy): domain Eukaryota; kingdom Viridiplantae; phylum Streptophyta; class Magnoliopsida; order Malpighiales; family Erythroxylaceae; genus Erythroxylum; species Erythroxylum domingense. The sequence goes on from JANQBM010000003.1 coordinate 14,804,792, forward strand.
TCTAAAAAAGGAAAAGAGGATTGGATGGAAAGGTAGAGACCTTTAAAATTAGATTGTTAGCTAAAGTCTATACTCAAAAAGAGGGTATAGACTATAAGGAGACTTTTTCTGCAGTTGCCATGCTTAAGTCCATAAGAATTCTTTTGGCCATAACAACCTATTTCGATTATGAAATAGGGAAAATGGATGTCAAGACCGCATTTCTTAATGGGGATCTTGAGGAGACCATTTATATGGCCCAACCAAAGGGTTTCATTGAGCCAGAAAATGAGCATAAGGTAAACAAGTTGCAAAAGTCCATTTATGAACTTAAGCAAGCATCTAGATCTTAGAACATTAGGTTTCATAAGTCTATCAAAACCTATGGGTTCATACAAAACCTAGATGAGCCTTGTGTTTATAAAAGAATACAAGAAGGTAAGGTTACTTTCCTAATCCTGTATGTTGATGACATTCTGCTCATTGGGAATGTTGTGAGAATGTTATCTACGGTTAAGGGATGGCTGAATGAACGGTTTTCAATGAAGGATTTGGGAGAGGCTAACTATGTTCTAGGGATCAAACTTATAAGGGATTGTAAGAAGAAACATATAGCCTTGTCTCAATTAACCTACATTGAGAATATGCTCAATAAGTTCACCATGCAAAATTCTAAGAGGGGTTTCACACCTACTAGACATGGAATCAAACTTTTAAAGGAACAAGCACCTAAAACTCAAAGGAGGTTGAACGCATCCGTAACATTCCATATGTTTCGGTAGTTGGAAGTTTGATGTATGCAATGCTTTGCAATAGACTAGATATTTGTTAGGTAGTGGGACTAGTAAGAAGATTTCATTTCAATCCAGGAATGGAATAATGGACTGCGGTTAAGCGGATAATTAAATATCTTCATACGACAAAGAACTTAATGCTTGTTTACTTTAGAAGTAATCTTATTTCGACAGGATCTACAGATTCTAATTTCCAATCAGATGTTGATTCAAGGAAATCAACTTCTGGTTCTATATTTACTTTAGGAGGTGGAGCCATAGTCTAGAGGAGTGTTAAGCAATCTTGTATTACTGATTCGACTATAGAGGCTAACTATGTTGCTACTTGTGAAGTAGCAAAGGAAACAGTCTGGCTCTAGAAGTTCTTAAATGATTTGGAGGTAGTTCCAAAGGAAAAAAAAAGGCATTACACTTTATTGTGATAATAGTTGGGCAGTGGCTAATTCTAAAGAACCTCATAATTACAAAGCTGCTAAACATATTGAGCAAAAGTATCATCTCATAAGGGAGATAATACAACATGGAGAGGTGGATGTGGTAAAGATTCCCACGGAGCAAAACCTTGTTGATCTGTTTACGAAGACGCTATCTCAAAAGAGATTTGAGGGTCACCTAGCAGGGATGGGAATGAGGGATATGTCAAACTTGCTTTAGGGCAAGTGGGAGATTGTTGGAGTTATGTAAATATAGTCTTTTCATATAGCCATCTTAAAGATAAATGAGAAGAGTCTCATTTATTGATTAAAGTAAGAAGTGATGCATTGGATGCTATTCTCTTTTTCCATTCCATGCATAACTGAAATTGAGGGTGTAAGAAGGTGTTCTTGCATGGTTTGTCTCTCTCTCTCTCCTTTCATGCATGAGTGAGTTGAAATTTGCATGAGAAGAGTCTCATTTTTGGTTCATTTCTTCTAAGAAAAATCTCCTACAAACATTTCTTCTCCTTTCCCACCAAAGGATTTTGTTAACCAAGTTATTCTAGAAGAACAAGAGGTAAATCAAATTGGTTGAGGATACAACAACAAGGAGAGGATAGATTGACAAAGAAAAGGATTCAAAAGCAAAAGGCTTTGGATATAAGAAGAAGGAGAGGATAGCGCAATGAGAAATTAAAGCTATAGCGAAGGAGTTAGTAATATCACTATCTTGTTTATGTTTATTATTATCCTTATACCATATCATGTATAGATTAGCATGATGATTTGGATATATTGCTTCTGCTATAAATAAGACTTCTAAAAAGTTCTGAAATCTACCGGTTCTCCAAATATGACATGCTTTCTTTTTCCAATCTAACATAACCTGCCCACTGTAGCTCAGTTGCTAAATGTATAGACCGAATTATAGCTTTTCTCAAAGAGTTAGGCATGAAGATGCTTGGTAGCTTTTTGAGTGGGAGGGTCCTAGTTTTTCTTTTAATAGATAAGATGGCCTACTGTCACTTAGTCCGTTATAAATAAGAAAAATAACCATTGTATAAAGACTTAATTTTTAAGTTTTGTTAAATCTATCATCATACATACATGCATTATGATTTTATACAAAGTTTCAATATTTTTTGACTAGTATGCTCATTCTATAATAATTTTTATTTTCATACATTATTATCACAATATGAATCCACTCATAATGCTCTTGACTAATAAAAAACTAGAAAATGGAGAAAATTTTAATGAATAGAGACCTAACCTCGACATCGTTCTTTAATATGAACGAATTTCATGGGTATTAACTGACAATGAGCCTGAACCTTCGAGTGACAAATCAACTCCTGAGCAAGTCTAGCAATATGAGCATTGGAAAATGCTGGTAACACTACCAAGTGCTATATTCTAGCTTTTGTCATTGCAATGTTGCAAAAGCAACTTGAATGCATGCAAAATGCCGATGCAATGGTCCATCACCTAAATGAGATATTCGGTGTAAGGACCAGGACTTCAAGGGTGAAGACTATCTAAACCTTTTATAATCTCAAACAAAAGCCTGGTGAACCGGTGCGGGATTACATGCTTAAGTTAATCTCTACGATTACTGAGGCTGAGTTGCTTAGGGCAGAAATAGATGCAAAAATGCAGATGATCATGATCATCAACAGCTTAAACTCTTCTTCTTAGCAGTTTAAGTTAGACTATGAGCTCAACACTAAGAAGTTAACCTTGAGTGAGTTGATGAATACCCTCAGGAATACATAGGAGATATTAAATATCAATGCCAATGGGCCAGAGCCTCATGTGGCATCTTCTTCTAAGCCCAAGGGTAAGGGAAAGAAAAAGAAGAAGGGTGCAAAGAAAGGGAAGGCCTAAACAGGGGTCAAGGCACAACCCATGAAAAGGAAGGCCAAAGAGGACACTAAGTGAAAGTGTTTCCACTATATTGAGAAGGGCCACTAGAAGAGGAACTGCATGGTTAACCTTGAGACCCTAAAGAGCAAACAAGGTATGGGTTTCCTAAGTTTTTTAGGACTAGAAATGTGGCAAATTCATCTGATTCTTGGATATTAAATTCAGGAGCCACTGGCCATGTTTGCAATTCCACACAAGGGATCCAGCAAAGGAAAGACTGTCTAAAGGCCAGTTTCAAATCAAGATAGCGGATGGATCCTATGTTTTGGAAAAAGTAATGGGAGTAGTTATCTTAGACTTTCCTAGTGGTCATAGGTTATTTTTAGAGGATGTATATTACATCCCAATGGTTGTAAGGAACATGATTTCTATTTTTTGATTAGTAAAATCTGGTTATTCCTTATATTTTGAAAAAGTTGTTCTAATATATGAGAATAAGATTTTATTTGTAATGCAGTAATAACAGGGATTGTTCTTTATAGAACCTACGACAGGGTCACTAAACACCAAAAAATTAATAAAACCAAGAAAAACCAATGACTCTAACAATAATTCAAAATATCTATGGCACTTAAAGATGAGTCATGTCAATCAGAAAAGACTTAACAGGTTAGTGAAGGATGGATCCTTATGGGCTTGGAAAATGGTCCATTACCTACCTGTGAGTCTTATATTAAAGGAAAGATGGCCAAAGCCTCCTTTCCTTCCAAAAGAAACAGATCTGAATCTACGTTGGACCTGGTACATACTGAAGTGTATGGGCCCATAAACATACAAGCTAAAGGAGGTTATGAATACTTCATAAATTTTATAGATTATTACTCTAGACATGGCTAACTGTATTTGATGCACAAAAAGAGTGAGTCCTTTGAAAGGTTCAAGGAATTCAAAGATGAAGCTGAGAAGTAGCTTGACAAGCCATTAAAACAACTTCGATCCGATCAAGGTGGTAAGTACTTATCTGGAGAGTTCCAACAATTCCTAATTGATAATGAAATTGTTTCAAATTTTTCAGCTCCTAGAACACCTCAACAGAATTGTATAGCTGGGAGGAGGAATAGGACTCTATTGAAAATGGTAAGATCAATGATGTCCTATGCTAGCCTTCTAGAATCGTTTTTACGATATGCCATACAAACAGGATCTTCTTAACTTTGCTCCATCCAAATTGGTGCATAAAACACCTAGGGAGTTGTTAATTAGATGAGTGCCTTCATTGCGACACTTGAGGACTTGGGGCTACCCAACCTATATTCTAAGGCCTCATTCCACAGAGATGGAAGCAAGGTCAGAATTATACTTGTTTGTAGGATATCCTAAGGGTACAAGAGGGTACTATTTTTACAGTCCTCAGGACAGGATGGTATTTGTATCGACCAATGCAACTTTCTTGGAGGAAGAATTTGTGAGAAATCAAAAAGGAAGAAGTGAAATAGTACTTAAGGAGTTATTTCATCAAAACCAAAAGTTGATTTGAATATAGAAGAACAAAATGTCAAAATGGATTCAAAAGTTGAATCAGAAGAGAAACTTGAACATCAAGTAGTACTTAGACATAGTGGGAGGGTTATGAGACAACCAGACAGATATCTAGGTCTAGGAGAAGGCATAATTGCCATCTCAGATCAAAAAGTAACGGATCCCATTACTTATAAATAGGTTATTAATTACGTTGATGTAGAAAAGTGGCTCAAGGTAATGGAATCAGAAATAGATTCCATGTATGCCAATGAAGTCTGGATCCTTGTAGATCTACCACCAGGTGTAAAAGTCATAGGATGTAAATGGATCTTTAAAAGGAAGAAAGGATCAGATGGAAAGGTGGAGACCTTTAAAGCTAGATTGGTAGCTAAGGGCTATACTCAAAAGGAGGGTATAGACTATGAGGAGACTTTTTCTCCAGTTGCCATGCTTAAGTCCATTAGAATTCTTTTGGCCATAGCGGCTTATTTCGATTATGAAATATGAAAAATGGACGTCAAAACCGCATTTCTTAATAGGGATCTTGAGGAGACCATTTATATGGCCTAACTAGAAGGATTTGTTGAGCCAGGTAATGAGTATAAGGCATGCAAATTGCAAAGGTCCATTTATGGACTTAAACAAGCTTTTAGGTCTTGGAACATTCGGTTTAATAAGGCTATCAAAATCTATGGATTCATACAAAACCTAGATGAGCCTTGTGTCTATAAAAGGATACAAGAAGGCAAGATTACTTTCTTAATTCTGTATGTCTATGACATTCTGCTCATTGGGAATGATGTAGGAATGTTATCTACGGTCAAAGGATGGCTGAATGAACAATTCTCAATGAAGGATTTGACAGAGGCTAGCTATGTTCTAGGGATCAAGCTTATAAGGGATCGTAAGAACAAGCAAATAGCCTTGTCTCAACTAACCCACATTGAGAGCATGCTCAATAAGTTTTCCATGCAAGATTCCAAGAGGGGTTTCATACCTACTAGCATGGAATCAAAATTTCAAAGGAGCAACCACTTAGGACCCAAGAGGAGGTCAAATGCACCAAAGCAGATTCCAGTCCAATCCAAGAATGGAGCATTGGACTGTGGTCAAATGCATGCTAAAGTATCTTCGTAGGATAAAAAACTTAATGCTTGTTTACTCTAGAAATGACCATATGCAGACAGGATATATAGATTCTGATTTCCAATCAGATGTTGATTCTAGGAAATCAAATTCTAGTTCTATATTTACTTTGGGAGGTGGAGTCATATTCTGGAGGAGTGTCAAGAAATCTTGTGTTGCTGATTCGAATATGGAGACTGAGTATGTTCCTACTTATGAAGCAGCAAAGGAAGCAGTCTGGCTCTGTAATTTCCTAAAGGATTTGGAGGTAGTTCCTAAGACGAAAAAGGTTATTACACTTTATTGTGATAATTGTAGAGCAGTGGCTAATTCTAAAGAACCTCATAACCACAAAGCCACCAAACACATTGAGAGAAAATATCATCTCATAAAGAAGATAATACAACGTGGTGAGGTTGATGTGGTAAACATTCCCATAGATCAAAACCTTATTGATCCACTTAAGAAGACGTTGTCATAGAAGAGCTTCGAGGGTCACCTAAAAGGCAGGGGAATGAGGGGTATGTCAAACTTACTTTAGGGCAAGTGGGAGATTGTTAGGTTTATGTAAATATAATGCCCTGGAAAGCAGGTGTATTTACATATAACTTAATTTTCCTCTAGTTACAATATTTTAATGAAAATATTTATTATTAATAAAACAAAAGAGTTTGGTTTTATTTGTCTGAGCATTATATAACTAGTCATAAGGTACCAAGATTCTTTTGTAAGTAATATACATATACATGGAGATTATAGGAAACATGTATATTATTAAAATCTAAATTAATTGTTTCACAGTCGAATAATCAAATTGGTCGCCTGATTGTGGTTTAGATTGTAGTGTTGCGATTTACCTCTGTGTAAGTAAAGGAGTTTACTTCAAAGAAAAGATGAGTTTCAAATCATGATAGTTGTTGACTATCGATAATGGAACTATTAAATGAATCTAGAGTTGCATATTTTTTTTAAGAATAAAGTAGGTCATTACTTTAATCTTAAAACATACACCTTAGCATTCGTTTATTATGAACCACAATCTTGATGAGTGGTGAAATCATGTGTGTTTCATTATAATTCTTGATATGATCGGTCTGGATTTTTATAGGGTATCAATCTAGTATCCAGGAATTATTAATTGAAACTTGCATCAGAGAACATTCACTCAAATAAAGAGTTTATAGTGATATCATCGCTGCTAGATATTTTACGGAGATTGGTGATTAAATTGACACCAGTAATTTGATGGACTAGATACTCATCAAGTCTTAACACCAATATTAGATCTTGTGTGTTAATCACCATGTAGAGTGAAACGGGAGAGTTAGAAGGTGAAACTAACATAAGGGCAAAACGATAATTTCACATTTTATTGTGTGGATGGCTATAATATGGTTCATGATAGAGTTTCCGATTGGAAATCATTTTCTCATAATTTTAAGTAATTTAAGAGTGCAACCAATTGTCTTTAGTGGAATGACATTTGATTAAAAAATTGAAATTAATTCTAATGAGATTAAATTAATTTCAGGTTTATTGGAGCTTGAATTATTTAAGTCCAATTAGATTCCCTACTTGACTTCTAGGAAGGTTATCAAAAAAGGTAAGAAAAATAAACGAAAGTTATGGAAAGAAAATGAGACAGTTTGGAGAGAAATGGATGAATTGGATTTGGGCAAAAAAAACCATAACAATTTAATTAAGAGTTAATTAAATTAGGTCTTAAGCCTATAATTAAATGTTGGGCTTATACAAATTAATTGTTAATTATAAGCCCAAATGAATAGTTAATATTGGGCTAGATTTTGATTTAATTAATTAGATTAATTGAATTAAAATTAAAATTAAAATAAAAAAGGGAAAAAAGGAGCAAAACCGAATAGCTGGATTAAGTAATGTTTTTCATTAAATAGTGAGTTTAATGGTTGTCTTTTTAAAGATGCAAAACGTACATAGCTCTTTTGATTTTATTAATTGAATGAGTGAGTGCGTTTTTGCCTTTCCAACATGCTTTCTATCATTACTACAATGAAAACGTTACGAGAAGATAACGTTCAAGTGTTGCGTGGGAAAGGCTGAGGTTTTTTGGCTAAAGAGTAACGTGAGTTTTTTTTTTGGACTCTTCTCTTCGCTTAAAACTAGCCGGAGGCTAAGAAAGAACTCTCTCATTTGATTGTTCCGGTGATAGTATAGAAAAATGCATGGTTCTTTAGCGTTCCTATTATAAAAGAATTAAGGTTGCATTTTTGGTGGTTCTCTCCAAGCTCTCCAAAACCGTGAGCTATAGCAAATGAGAAGATCTCATTTTTTCTTTTCTCCACCAACCTGCCAAACAAAGCAAAAGGTTTGCAATCTTTCATTTTTCTTCTCCTTTCTTGCCAAAAGATCTTGATAACCAAATTGTCTATGGAGAACAAGTGGTAGATCATATTGGTTGAGGACACAGCAGCGAGGAGTCAAAGTGGCAGCAAGGAGTTGGTAAAAATTTCCAATCTTGTTCTTATTATATTTATTTCCTTATACCATATCAAGTATGGAATAAAGCATGTTGAATTGGTGTTTATATTTCTACTATATTTTGATTTCGGAAAAAGTTTTTGAAATCTACCATTTAGCCAAACCAAGCATGTTTTTGTTTTCAATCCAACAAGTCTCTACCACGATTGCAAAAATTTTGCATATTCGTGACAACGCATACAGAGAAATAGCAATGCACAATCGTATATAGGCAAAAATTTTAGGTCACAAGATTTTTGTATTTTTGATGATTTGGAGATATTTTTGAAATATAAGTAAGTGAGAAAACCTTAGAAAGAGCCCCAGGAGGATTAAAAAGTACAAAAGGCAAAGAGAAACACCAAAAGTGGTGGCTAGAATGTCAAAGAAAGAGAACAAAGCTGCATAATTTTCTAGCTAAAGGACAATAAAAGAATACATCCAAGATTCAACCTTCTACTCCTTCCTTTTCTTCCCTTGTTCTTGAATGTTGATTACAAACCATTTTAGATTTATTTTAGCTATTAATTGCTAAATTTTTTATAAATTACTCTTGAATTATTTTATTAAATTTTTATGTTCTTGACTTAATAAAAATATACTTAATGGTGTTTATTGTTTTAATCTTTGATCTAAACTGAGAAAGTAGGTTGAAATATCTATGTTAGAATGCACAATGAAAGCCAGTACAATAATAGACCTAAAAACATTATATAAATAGGCAATTAAAGAAAGATCTTAACTTTTTGTTAGTTACCCATATAATTGCTTCAAATCCCAATTGGATAGTTAAGAAGAGTTTTGAGAGATCCAATGGTCACAATTCAATTCTTATATATTTTATTTGGAATTACTTTGGTTAGTTCTTCAAAGAGATTAATCATAAATATTGGGTATCTAGGATCAACTATTATTAATTCAAGAAAGTGAGGTGAAAACAAAATAAGGACAGAAGTAATTTTTAAGTTGTTATTATTGATTAATCACAAGTTCGTTTTTGTTTTGTTAATTATTCAATTACCAATTTTCTTTAATTTAGTTTATTTCTAGTTACACTTATTATGTTATTTACCTTAAACAAAGTGTTATAAAAATTGTTAGGAGAATAATAACAATCCTTATAGGAACAATACTATTTATACTATAAAGTTGCAACTTGTATACTTGCGAGATAGATAAATTTAAAATCAAACAAACACTGTCACTTATTTATACCCTTGAAATTGATCAAGTATGTAGAGATAATAATGAAGAATAAACAAACACTGTCATTTATTTTGTGGAATGGTTCATTATAACCACTTTGGGGCAAAAGAAAAATGGCCATAGGTTTGTGCCCTAAAGGATGAAGGAAGCTTGGGAATAAATCAATAAGGAGTACAAATAAAATGCTTTTATCCAAATAGATATGAATTTTTTTTTACGATACTTAATCAATTTGGGTAAAGTGGATGCACATCTATAGCATTAACAATAAAATATTTTGGAATGTCAAATGAAAACATACCAATTATTGGACTCTTAATCAAATGCCAAAGTTGGGGAATCTAATGTCTTTAGTAATCAAAGTCATAGTGTCACATGGAGAAGAAACTTGGTATTGATTTGATAATTCGAATAATTTGGGTCCTCAATGTATCATTTTAGAACTTGATAACCTAAAGATTATAACTCATTTGAAGGTTAAGTTTAGCTCCATTTTTCAATACCAAAATGAGATTATCAATTTAAAGGTTTTTCATGATTATGAATCATATTCCAATCTAAAAAATAGGAAATAAGACAATCTAAAGAAATCATAGTTGTAAGATTTTCCACAAGTAAAAAATACTTTAATTTTCTTATATTTCTTGCTCAAAAAATAATACGGTATAATTTAGGATTGGCTTGGGGGAGCGGTGGCGGTTGATAACATACTGAATTATGTGTTTGAGATTGCTATTTTGGTAACTGCTGAAACGTGAAAATAGTTGCTTAGCAATTGTGATTGCAATTACGGCTTCTGAAAAGAGATAAAATGACTAAAAACCCCATTGATTTAATAAACTATTAATTGTTATATAAATAATTAAAACTATATTATTGGTCATATAAATTTAAAATTGTAAATTACAAAATAATAAATTAAAATAAGAAAAATATAAATAAAATAAATTTAGTAAATAAAATATTTCATAAAAATATATTATTAGTTATATAAATTCAAACATGTGACCTGATTTCTATTAGTTGAGGGTATAGTGGAAAATAATAATTATCATAAGCTTATTAATAGAAAATAGAATTTCTATCGCAGAAGCACTTTCCTACCGCAACCTTCTTTCTTCTTATTGATTTTTGCGGTGGCCTCGTACTTTCTTCTAACCTCCGGTTATTCACCCGCAGATCCAAACATGTGACTGCATTTGGAAACTACGATTGATAAATACTTATCCCCACCACACTGCAGATCCAAACGCAGCCTTAGTTAGGTTTTTTAACAAATAGGCTGAGGCATCTTTCATTATGTTGTTGACAATCAAACAAAGCTTAAAGATATTGGATAAATTGAAAGTCATTCTTCTATCTAATACCATTTTACAAACTTTGTAATCATGCCTAAAGCTTGAATCATTTACTCTTAACTTATTGATTCTCTGCTACATTTAGGACTAAAGCCTAACACCTCTGTAGACTCACTTTGAGTGAAAGTATATGGCTTCAACTTGTTTTTTCTTTTTTTAAAATTAAAATTAAATATATTAAAAAATGGTGAAGCTATACAAGAAAAATACAACGTTAGGAGAGTAAGTGTACTCTCCTATGACAAAACAGCGAAGCAAGAGGTAAACAAATTAACTATATTTGTTTGACCCAGAGAATAAAAATAGCCTTAGACAATAACATATCAAAATCAAAAACATAAAGAGAGGACGGCAACATATCAAGAGCCAAAGAACGTTCTCGATGGTAAAAGGGGTAAACACTCCTACTTCTAAGCAAATACCTGTTTAAAACTTTACCTAATTAGGGTTGGAATATTCAACGACGATAGAGGCGACTTCTCGTAACAGTCGAGCCATAAGTGAGAAGTTCACTCTGGATGTTTCTTCCCTTACTATAACTACATTTATTCAATTATTTCATGTATGTTTAGTCCATATTAGAGCTCGAGGATGTCGTAGAAGGCTAGAAGAAGAGATAGGCATAAACCAAGTAAGAGCCATAATTCAAATCATCTTCTTATTTAACCATGCTCTAATTCCTAAAATAAGAAATGGTCCCTTACCAACTATATAATTTTTTGCAAAACTACTTCCTTAGGACGTTCCTTGTTTTGGAACTTCTGCTGATTTCTCTCTTTCCATATCTCTTGTGTTGATACGAACAGAAACATTACCTTCCTCTTCCAATATGAAGCGAAAGATGGTGCTTTAGCTAGGATCTTGACTATATCCCTTGTTTCTATTCCTTCCTTACATAAACAGCAGATTTTATCTAGATTTGGCATAAAATGAAGTTTGTCCATCATTACCACTCCGTTCTTAACCACTAACCATAGGAGGAAAATTTTACTTGGTCTAAGTATTTTATTCTAGATAACCTTAACCCAAGGAACGTCTTATTCAAAGTGAAAAACCAATTTCATATAGATTTTGCTTGAGAATCTCTCAATAGGAGTTCCAAGCCAAAGATAATAGTATTGGGAGTTAGAATCAGGAGAGCAAGGAGGTTTAAGGTGCTGGATTGCATCTGGAAATTGTATCTCCTTATTATGATTAATAAGAACAACAACCTTTGTCTTATGAGCTAGTCCTGAAAAAGCTAATATAGCATTAGGAATTTGGGAAAGAGGACAAAAACCTATCCAATTGTCATGCCATAAGAAAACAATCTTTCCATCCCCTTTTTTTGTAACAAAATTCATTAGCTACTTCATCCATTCTTTCTAAAATCTGTTTAAGGAACAAAGAGTAAGATGATCTTGATGAAAGGGATCATAAGTTGTTTCCTTTTAAAAAGTAACTATGAAGCCATTTGGTAGTCGTAGGTTACATGATGTTTTAATAGACATTTTAGTATTTTTTAGTTGTTAATTATCTTATTCATGCATGTTTAGATTTAGAATTGTATTAATTGGTTAGATATTTGTGTTTTAAGTGTTATATGGGTTAGAGCATGCTATTAAGCTTTAAATTTGTGTATTTGGGGTGCTTTGATGTGTTTGTTAATGTTTGAGAGCAGATATCGAATAATGGAGAAGATTTCGAGGAAGCCTGGCAAAGGACTTAGGGCCACAATTATGACAAAGACCATTTCAGCTAGTCACGATCGTGGCCTGGGGAGACATAGCTATAGCCTGCACGCAAATAGACGTGGACTGGCCACCCAAACTTAAGTTTTCACAAGTTATTTCCAACTTTTGGGCTCAGGTAAGACGTAATTTTTACCATAATTAGAAAACACTATGTAAGACAAGAGAAATGACCTAGAAAGAGAGCCTCGATTTTGCCATCTTAGGAAAAAAGCTAAAGAAGAGGAAGAAGGAAAAGAGAGAAGATGAGAAAGAAGGTGGAACTTCAACTACTTCAACCTCTAATCCTCTAATCCTCTAGATTAATGTTAATCTAGTTGTTTTTGTTGTTAATAATGTTAGATGTTGTGATTATTTGTTGTAGTTGCATACTGCGGTAATAAATTGAGAGAGTGAATCGAATACGAAATGATTAAGTTGGTTACTGAGAGTTAAACGATCTAATAGACTACGCAAGTAATCAAATCAGTAATTATATGGAGAGATATCTTATGTGAGAACCCGATTGTTTATTGGAATGGTTAAAAACTAATTATGTTGTAGGTTGTTTTGCTAATCGAGAGATTACATGTTCGATAACTTAATTAAGGATTATGATTTAGGGCTTAGGGATTATAACTCGAGATAGACTAATTCACCCTTCGAAATTCTAGGACCGACACCACATTAACACCAAAATGACTAAGTTAGTATTGATGATAAGATAAACCCGTTTTCTCATAGCTTGTTAATCTTCCTTGTTTGAATTTCAATTGACAATAGGTGGGGCTCAAGTTTAATTTCTTCATTAATTTACAGTTTTAATTTTCAATCACTCCATATTCAATTGTTTACTTTTTTGTTTAGTTTTTATATTCATTTTTATTACACTTTTAAGCCTTAGACAAATTAGGATTCAATTAATTCTCTAATTCTTCATTGGGTCGACATCTCATATACTAGGTCACTACCCATGCTTGCTCAACATCATCTCATCCACAATGAATGCTCGTCTTAAATCATTCTCTAAGGACTTTTTATCAAAAAGAGATTGTTAGCAACTCCTGTTGAAATGATTCCTAACCACCCCCTTGAGTTTACACAAATAAGCCCATTTGACATTAGGGATGCCTGAATTTCCATTTGCTTTACCCCATAAGAAATCTCTCATCATTTTCTCATCAGCTCTGGCCAATTTCTTAGAAATAGGAAAGAAATCTATTAGTCCATTTGCTAAGTCTTCTTTGAATTTTTTCAATAAGTATTGGCTTATGGAAAGAGAGAAACTAGAAAATGAGTCAAAATGCTCATTAAATGATCCGAAATTCACTTATAAAACTTTATAATGGATTAAACAAATAATTCTAGCACGTCGCATTTAGATGAAGTTAATGAGTTGTGAATATTTATTTTGCACAAGTTGCTTAGGGTTTAATTTGAGTGTAACTTAACTTTAGATTGACTAATATCGTGAAAACTTAGTCATCTTTTCCAATACTGGATATAATCCTCCATAAGATATTAAGGGATGATGTTTTCCTGCTATATGATTTTTCAAACTAATTGTGAGTTCTACTAATTAATGCATTCTTCATTCTTCAAAAAATAATAGATATATTAAAAATTCCTTTCCTTTCCTATGAATGCAGGAAAAATAGAACCATAAAACTATGATATTTTCTGCTTCTTTAATTTTATTACTATTGTAAATTGTTTATTTGAACTTAATTATTTATCTGAAATATTTCCACTTTATAATAACATTTACAATTCTTTAATTTACTTGTGCATACTCTCAATAATAATTGTTAATTTTTTAACGTAAAACCTTTACTCACTTGTGATTATTGGAATTTAAGTTAATCATGAAAGCCTATTTATGTCATTGAGTTATTTTGATATAGTAGGCGGATATTTCATTTTTAACCTAACATACAGGTTCGTGTAACTACGGATGTCCCACATCCAATTTCAATAAAAGAAATAAACGACAGAAAAAGACAACTCTTTTACTGAACAAAGGTACACTATCCACGCATAAGTAGATCTTTCTTGGTCATTAGAGCTACGGTGAGTGAGACCGATTTATCTATGTCGAGTAACACTGACCAGTGGAGGCAACCGCAACGGAGACAGTTTTACATGAGCAGGTCATCAAGTAATGGTGACTCCAATGGTATCTTTAAGACGCCAGAAGCCATCAGGAACAACAAAATGTAAGTTGGAAGAACCCACTGGAACGTGAATATCAGAAATGCCTTACCTTCAAATTGATAAAATGTCAAAACCATTCAAATGCTAGGATTATTATTATTTCAGCTAACAAACCAGTAAACCTGCTAGAAATAATACATCCGTCATGGTTCACTGACAATGCGAAAGGTTCCAACTGCTCTTGGCTCAAACATCAATTACCAATTTGACAGAGAAAATTTTTTTTTCATTTTTCATCCTCATCTGTTGGTGAATTGAATATGTTAATGAAGGATAAAGGAAAGTCACGATAATAATTAAGGAAATTGACAGAAGCAGTCCTGAAAAAAATCCCCATGGGGAAGTTAAAGTCCGTCCACAATTACTTTGTTCGTAGTTAAAATAGCTTATAATTCAATTACAACTTCCCTTATGAAAACAGAACCTAATTAATATGAAGTTACGATAGTGATCAAAGTAAGTACCGGTGGAGCGAATTTGTTCCTCTGTTTTATTGACAAGCCAATCTCCGGTCTCCTCTAGCTTCTTCTCTATTGATCCCTCAATGGGACCCCGAGAATTCTGCGACAGCTCTTTGGATTTCCTCTTCCTTGAACCCCTACGTGTCCTCGGTGTGAAACAAAGCACTATAAATGGTACAATATATCTAAGTATTCGCATTCAAGCTGTTCTTTTACTACTGAATAGGACTGAAGAAGTAATTCGAGGTGAAAAAATTAAAAGTTGATTCATGGGAAGATTGAAGTAAAGAAATATAGAGATAAGTGGCAGTGAACATGAAAGAAGAATAGCATCTATGTTTGTATGTGAATGATACCTGTGCTCAGAATCACGATAACTGCCAGCGCCAATTGCATGTTCAAGCTGGAAGAGAGCAAGTTGCTGGTACAGTTTGCTTTGACGTTGAGTTTGGTTTAGAGGTAAAGTTACTGTGGTTTTGGGTTTTGGTTTTTCTAAGGGATTTGAATGCTTAGGATCTGAGTTGGGTTGTGAAGATGTGGAGTTTTTGCTGTTATTATTCTTGCTGCTGCTAAACGGAAGAGAGCCATAGACAAATGCTTTGGTAACGGAGTGACAAGATAAGCAAGCCATTCTTGTGTGATTGCCTTGAGTTTGTTTTCGGATATTTTAGATAAAAGTGTGAAACCTTATAAAAATGCAGATCCTGACGTGTAATGCTTCGTATGGACACGTATGCAAAGGACATCAATTCTTAAGTACAGGTGCACCTATTCTGCACCTTTTATTACTCCATTTTAGCCTTATCAAATTTTAAATTTCTTCGAGCAGCAACTGCACAACGGTCTATTCCCATCTCGGAGTTCAGTTATTGCACGGGATTAGTCATGATTGTCGGCCGTGGATACCTCAGATTCGCTCAAAAAAAATTGAAAATTTCTTCAAATTAACATGTCAAGTTAATTTAACAAAGGTTGCTATCAAAGTAATAACAAAGTTTGTAAGGAGGGTAAGTATATTCAAAATAAAATGTCGTAGTAAATTTTTACTCACTTACCCTATAAATTTGTAACATATTTAATTAAAAATATTCTTTATCTACATTTGCTTAGTTAACTAATTCATAACAAAAGGTCCATCAAATCATTATAATTCATAAATGAACATACAATAAAATAAAATTTATGAGATTCATGTTATATTTATATATTATTTTAAAATTATTTCTAACAATTATTTTATAAAAATTGACGTTAATATAATGGAAAGACTAACAATATACATATTATGAGATTCAAGTTATTTTTAAATTCTTTCTAACAGTTATTTTATAAAAAATTTGATATTAATATAATGGAAAGACTAACAATATATATTATTCTTATGAGTTATAGTTGATTTCACTGACTAAACCATAAAGATATTTTTGTTGGTTTACATTCTACAATCAATCGTTATTCAAATCCAATCTTTATCTTATATATTTAGATATATATATATATATATATGAAAACACAGATAAATCTTCATTAGGAAATCGTTCAATAGCATTCTAAGGTGCAATGTGTGCATTATTATCATTATGGTGTAACCTAGAAAGGTGATCATCAGAACCCTCCTACCTTTTTTGTCCTAAATTCTCTCTACCTTTCTTGTCCCTAGTTTATACATCAAACTCTTGCAATGTTAGAACCTACTATTGAGGCTAGGTTTAACTTATGGTTTATTCAACAAATATTTTAAAGCAATATGATCTGAAAACACAATGACCTTAGAACATGTCAAATATAATATAAATTTATCAAGGGCAAAAACCACAGCTAACATTTCTTTCTTAGTTGTTGTGTAATTCACTTATGCATCATTCAAAGACAGACTCACATAGTGCTTCACACATAAGAGTTTGTTAATTCTCTAGCCAAGAATGGCTCCAATGGCATATTTCAAAACATTACACAAAATCTCAAAGGGTAAAGGCTAATCGGGTGCAATAATTATAAGGGCAAAAGTTAACTTTTCCTTTAAAATATTGAATGCTTTAAGTTACTCATCATAAAAAAATGAATGGGACATCTTTACAAAGCAAATTACACAGAGGATGAGAGATTTTGGAAAAATCTTTTATAAATTTCCTATAGAATCTAGCATAGCCTAAAAAACTTCTAATACCCTTAACTAATGTTAGAGTGACAACCTAGCAATTAAATCAATCTTGGCTTTATCCACCTCTATGCCTTTATGTGATACTACATGTCCCAAAACAATGCCATGATCTATCATAAAATGACTATTTTCCCAAATTAATGTTAAATTGCATTCAATACATCGCTCAAGTACAAGAGTCAATGTGTGCAAATAGTCATCAAAGGAATTACCAAAAATAGAGAATCGTCCATAAATACCTCAATAAATTTGTCGATAATGTCTAAAAAAATTAACAACATATGCTGAAACGTACCAAATATACTGCAATGCCCAAATGGCATCCCCCGGAAAGCAAATGTCCTAAATGGACATGTAAAGATCATCTTAGGTTGACCCTTCAGCGTTATAAGAACTTGATAATAACATAAAAGACCATCAAGAAAACAATAAAAAGCATGGCCAAATAATCTATCTAGCTTTGCTCAATAAACAGTAAAGGAAAATGATCTTTTATGGTCACATTATTTAACTTCCTACAATCTCTAACAGCAAGATCAATATAATTAATAAAGGAGCAATTTTTGTACACGATAATAGTGGAAATAGGGGAAGTATTAAAAATTAAAAACTCCACAATTTGTCCTAAAATAGTCACGGTTAATTTCCCATTTTAAAAATCTATCAAAGTGTTAGCGGTGTCTATGAAAGGTCTTCCTAGAAAAATAGTATGTTAAGCATCCCTAAGAATTTCTTTCCCTATATCAAGGACTATAAAGTCCACAGGAACTATTAATCCCCTAACCTGTACTAACATGTCTTCTATTATCCCCCTAAGGAATATAAGAGTTTGATCTACCAATTGTAAGACCATCTTGGTGGGTTTAAGTTCCCTAAACTCTAACTGCAAATAAATAGAATAGGGCATCAAATTAATACTAGCCCCCAAATCACATATGTTAGTTGTTTCCTTCCCATTCCCTAAAAAGGTTAATTACAAAACTCTCAGGATCCTTTAGTTTGAAAGGTAACCTATGTTACAAAACAACACTTGACACTTCCGAAACCATCAACTTTTCATTAGGTGCATAAATTTTCTTTTAGTGTTCAATTCTTTGAAAAACTTGGCATAGGCTGACATGTTTTTCATCACTTCAAGCAAGGGAAGATCTATACTTACCTTAGAGAGCATGTCGTAGATTTTAGAAAATCTCTTTCCATTCTTCTCACCTTTCAATCTGCTTAGGAAAG
This sequence comes from Erythroxylum domingense, assembly GCA_025594535.1. Taxonomy (NCBI): domain Eukaryota; kingdom Viridiplantae; phylum Streptophyta; class Magnoliopsida; order Malpighiales; family Erythroxylaceae; genus Erythroxylum; species Erythroxylum domingense. The sequence continues at coordinate 14,823,328 of JANQBM010000003.1, forward strand.
GAATTGGTGACTTGTATGGGTTAGAGGACTTGTACAACTTTGGTGAAGTTGAAGCTTCCAGATTCTCCTCCTCTAATGGTGTTGTGATAGATTGTTCCTTCTCACAACATTATCAACCTTGTTATATATTCACAACATTCAAACTATTCTCCAATGATGACTTTTTTGGGTGTTCTTTCTTAGAAGCTTGACCTTACAATTAAGGCCCCTTTTAGTAAGGTTGAAATGTTTATTGAAGGTGATTAAGTTGTTGAATCCTCTACAAGAAATTGGAATGATTCCTCTAACTAGGGTTGTAAGTGTTAAAAAAAGATAATTCCTCTCCCTTTGTTGAAATTCACCAAGATCATTCACTTGCTCTTGCCCTTCTTAGTATAGATCAAAGCTTGATGGGCACATATTAGAACCATTCCCTATTATACCCCATCATTGTAACATCCCGTTTCCAGAGAACGGGTCGGACCAGAGAAACGGGTCCAAGTGTGGTAAATCAACACATCTCATGCTCATGCATTTGTGAACAGTGATATGTGCACATAAGAATTTATTATACATGCGTTCATGACAATTGTCCCAGTATAAGTGTGAATAAATGAGGAATTTTTGCAAATATGTCTTGTGAGTGATAAATTGAATCGGAGAGGATCATAGTGATTTTTCAATTTTTAGAGAATTATGGAAATTTTCTGCGCATTTTTCGGAACTGTTTCCGAACCCGGAAAATTTCTAAGTGACAGTTAGGGGTTAATCAGTAGAAAATTTTTGGTCCAATGGCAACGGAAATTTAGACATAAGCATTTTGGAATATTTGGAATGAGCCATTGGAAATTGGAGAAAGATTGAAGCGAATTGTGA
>JANQBM010000003.1:14833781-14857129 GCA_025594535.1 Erythroxylum domingense
CATGAGATGTGCTATTCTAATTCCTCTGATTAACACACTTGGACCCGTTTCTCTGGTCCGACCCGTTCTCTGGAAACATGATGTTATATATATATATATATATATATATATATATATATATATATCTATATACGGACCGTTTCGGCCCGGCCAAGCCACTTACCAGACAGCCAGCCGGTGAGCCAGGCCAAGGTCTGGCCCGCCCAGGTCACTAGCAACCCATGGCCCACCCTCGACCTGGGTCTAACCTAGCCCGGCCCAACCTATTGACATCCTTAGTAAAGAATTAAGAGGCGATAAGGAAGTAAAGAGGTTAGTAGGGTAAAAGTTGGGGATAAAAGAGTAAAAAGTAAACGTGATAAAAACTTAGATTGGAATGAAAACTCGATACTTACCTCCCTTAGTGGGTTTAGTAGATTCCCAAATTTAATGAGATAAATCTATTCCCCTAGAATTAAAAATCCCAAAGCAAATATTGTTTTTACAATTATTTCATTCCTTCATTCCCAAAGCCTCCTTAGTTATTCTCTCTTTTGATCTTGAGAATGGGAGAATTAAGTTGCTAAAGTTGGAAATCATTGGTTATCAAGGGATTTACATTTAAATCATTTGAGTTTTTGAGTGAATTAGTTGGTTCTTCAAATGAATGCACGCATTATCCTGATGACGTTTATATTATTTACTCGTAAAGGGTAATCAAGCTGGTTCAGCATAATTTTTAGGGTTCTATTTTTGAAATTTCGTCACAAGTCCATATTCAAATGAATGTTTATCTGAGTGATTGATGGAGATGTGCTTGAAAAACGATGAATACTTTTCAACCAAATATTGAGAATTCAAGAAAAAAGGTGAGAGCCTCTTTAAGTTTTGTGAGGAAGTTCAAAAGAAAGCTGACATTTTAATATTTCATGTAGCGTAACAAAAATTAAAATTTAATTCCAAACTACAATTTGGAAATAAATTAAAATATTTATTACTATTTTTAAAAAAATTTAGTTTGCCGTGAAACCTTTTGATGATATCTCATCACAATAATAGGTTAATTATTTTGAAGGATAAAATAAACATATAATATCTTTTAATTCGTTTAATCACATTTCAACGTGGATGCTAGTACTGAAACTCGTCAGTTCATGCTTCAATTGCAAAAGTTGTCTTTTCGTTTTCATCTATCTATTTTGCTTTTTATAAATCATTTTCGGGTAAGATGCAATAAATTCAACCGGCAAATTCTATCAAATCTTTTGTTCTAATTACTCTGTTTCAATTATATTCTATTAAATTTTATCCATATATGTATGTAAAATCTAAGTAAATATATAAATAAAATTTAATAAAACATGACAAGAATACTATAAATGATACAAAAGATATGATCCCCAGTGCACCACTAACTATACATGTCTTGTCATTTCATGTGCGGCCGAACTGACAAGTAATAACGTTCGCTAAAGGAGGTCCACAATTTACAAGATCATACAAAAATGGCATAAATAATGGAAGCCATCTCATGATGTTTACACGAGGACCATTAAAAGCCATCTGGAGTTGATACAAGTGAAAAATCATTCAACAACGTCATCGATGACAGCCATTATTCACCAAATGAGCAAAGTTTTTGAGCCACAGCTGAGAATTATTTCCTATGCCTCCGCTTCTGTTCGCCTCTTTGCCTCTTATCGTCATCCCATTCTCGGTCATACATCCTGCAAACTGGTTAAGGATTTGCAATATAAATCACCATCCTAAAGTTTAATCAAGACCACAAGTACTCCAGCATCTCATCAAAGGGAATTTATTTTGAAGAGGCAGTTCCCCAGGTAACTGATTTGACAATAACGAGACAGTAGCTTTTGCAGAAAAAGTTGATTTATAAACAGAAATGACAAGCCCTTCACTGGCAGGCACAGTCAAAAGATGGAAGAATCATTAATCTCAACTAATCATGTATCTACACAACAGAAATAGATGGCCACACAAGCACAAGTAAACATCTCATAATAAAAGGCAGATGTCTTAGACATTTAAAGATTTTCAGGATACGGGTCTGCATCACGACGAGTCATCTTGGCTGGTAATTCTTTACCGTGCATTCTCATTGGAGGCTCCTCCAAGTAACCTGAGCGCTGGATCATAGCTCCCTTCCGATCTCCCCTTTCTCTTCCATCATAAGACTGTGATATTCCAATAGTGATGGGAGGAGGAGGTGGGGCAACAGGGGAATATTCACCAGCTTCTCCAGATGGAATATGTTCCCTCTTCAGTTTTCGTCTCTTAGAAGCTGCATTAACATCCATTTCTTCCTTCAGTGCTTTCTCTCTTTCTCTCTCTTCAACCTACACAGATCTTACATATATATCAGATATGATTATTGATCAACCATCTTTGAAGTCAAGTCTACTCACAAAAGTGCCATATAATTGTATACTGACAGGATAAGATACCACATGAAGATAGAACTATTGGACTTTTTGGACTGCCAACTGTATCTTCATCCCCTCTCTTAACAATTGCAAAGGGAAGTAGGTACCTTTGTAAAATTTAAGGAGACAGAACTTAAAACACCGAAAACAAATAAGTCAATTACACCATGATCCATATGGTTCCACTGCTTAACAAAGACTTCCAAAATCCTGTTATTTAATAACTAGGAAAATACATCATTAACCACATTGTCGGTACCTAAACTTTAATTAGGATGTTCTAATAAACAAAATTAATCAATATATGAAATTACTTTGTGATTATAATCATTATTTAGTAAAATTACAAGCTAAAATGCTGATCAAAGGACTTGTTTGTTACAAAATCACAGATGCCCCTGAGGTTGAATTAAAACCAAAGTTTTTCTACGCAACATGGGACATTGGTATTAACCCCAAAGTAAAGGCTAAAATTAAAATCAATGGAGGTTTTCCAGATAACGACATGGGAACCCAGTAACCCTAAAGTACGTAATTTCAAGATGGAAATACTTTTAAAGTCCATATTCACATCGGGGAAAAAAATGCGTTCAATTAGAATTTTTGACAAACAAATACCTCACATAGGGAAGAAAAATGCATTCAATTAGAACTTTTGACAAACAAATACGAGGGGTAAAAAACTGCAAAGAAAAAAGTGAACGTTCATCAAATTTCAACCATAATTGGAACATTCATATGCACAACCAGTTGTGCTAGAATCTTTGCAAAACATTTAAAGATGTAGATTAGCAAAAAAATTAGCTAACGCCTGTGGTTCTTGAGCCATAAGCCCATTTGTGAAGAAAATATAAGATTTGAAAAAGATCACTGAAATAGCAATTTTTGGTGACATCATCAATATCTAATTTAATTAACAGAAATGTAAGAAACAATTTCCTCTTCCTCTTTCTGGACCTGAATAACCAATATGATTGAAAAGACTGCATGATTAGACAAAAGACACCCTTAAGGCAATTCCCCAATTACTACTGTTTCAAAGTGCAGGTTCACCAAATTCACCAGATAGTAATATCAGATTTTATGAAAATAAATCAATGACTAAATCCAATGCATACCTTCAATGACAACCCTTCTCGCTCATCACGCTTTCTATCTCGAAAATCATCTTCTCGTCTACGTTTTATGTCATCTTGTGGGACCAGGGAATTTTCCTCTGATCGCCTTCGTTCTTTCTCTTCATGTCTTGGAGAGAGTCTCTGAGCGTGTCTGCCAGTGGTGAACCTTCTCTCAACATCTTCATCTCTTCTAGTGGCACTAAATGATTGGGGAACCACATGAGGAGGTAATGGTGGTGGCGGAGGCAAGTTCTGCCCATGAAATCGATCATCTAAGTGAGACTTTTCAGCAACTGTATCCATATACCTCAACTTGTTTCTGTCATCTTTGTTTCTATCATCTTTTCCTTTTTCAGTTAGCCTCTCAAAGCTCCTTTCAGTAGCTCTCTCTTGCCCTCTCTCAACAGAACGATCTCTTACATATCTTTCCATTGACCTATCTCTTGATCTTTCTGTTATAATATCATCCATACGAGATTTATCAGGACGGTCTGACCGATCTCTGTATTCCCTGTCATATCTTTCATTGACCTTATCTTTAGACCTGTCAATAGGTTTATCTGTGGTCCTATAGACACTTTGTTCATCAATTCCAGTCCTATCAACATCAGTGGTTCGAGCATCCATGGATCTTTCTCTGTCAGAAAACCGAGCATCGACCTCCATATCCCTTGATTCTGTATCAGCTTTCTGCCGTTTAGTTAATCTATCAGTTTCTTCAGCTGGACTTGCCCTCTTTGGCAACTTGTCAGCTGACTTTGAAGCAATGTCATGCCTAGGAGAAAGAGGAAGCCATGAAGGGGGTTTATGTGCATCTGCAACTTCAGCTGAATCATCTTTAACCACCATTTTGGGAGCTCCAACATCAACCCTCTGTTCACCAGCATGAGCATCGTAAGTTCTTGCAGATGAGGCGAAACCTTTTCCTGATACCGGAACAGAATTGCCATTGGATAACAGTGCAGAAGAAACAACCATGCCTGCCCCTTGCCTGCCATCAGATAAATGACCAGGTATTTCTTTTTCACCTATGGAGGAAACAGAAGTTTTGCTAACAGCTTTTCCAGGTTTATAGTCATCTTTTACAAGATCTTGTTTTGATGTCTTAGCAACTGCTCCAGCGGGCCCCGAACGTCTTGTTGGAACTTTTAACTAAACAGCAAAATATGGTATTAAATAATTTTCATAAAAAATCATATATAATTTTCATAAAAAATCAAATATGTCATGAACTTTTAAATATTCTGAAAAAGCAGATCAAAAGAATTTATTCTTGGACAACAAAAAAATCATGATTATTCACTGATAAGGCCTTGAAAGTCTGGTGCAGAATCTACAGCAAAATGATCCAGGTATTTTCTTCCTTTGGGGTATATACAACATGATTGTAGTGTGCTCTCATTTGTGTATCAATCATAACACACTGGAAAATGATCAATTGCAGCAAAAAGAAAATTCATGCAGCAACATTTTATTATTCTTTTAGTATTGTGCAAACCCTCTTTGGGGTCCACTGTAACAACAAATAGAGATTTTCTATTTGCGGGTGCAAAACAAAACAGCTTGGTCAACAGTCCATTTAACCAGTTTGTTCTTATGATAAATCTAGTGAAAAAATAATCAATCTCTTGAATAACTTAACACCTACGTAAACTGAAAAGCAGTATACACATTTACTCCAACAATAACCCATACATTTTTCAACTGAGCTTTTTTTTCATTTACTCCAGTAACAATTGTGATTTAAATGGCTCCAACTGCAAGTTGGTTAATAATCTTCCACTAATGTTATAGTAACATGGAAATATAAACCGAAGGAAAACCACCTATCTGCCAATAAAATGTTGAATGCCCATGATACTTTATTATACAGAGTTAAAACAAAATTCAGTAGCAGCAGAATGAAGAAACATTAAGGTACAAAGCAGAACAAGGAACTTATACTGATTTGGGTGATTATTTACAGGACCTTAGGGGCAGAAAAGCTACCCTCTTCCAGAGGGCAAAATCAACTCATCTTAACCTATGGTGGCAAGTCCTTTGCATCAGCAGGTCAAAAGAAAACTAACAAAGTGCTGAACTTAATCAGACCATCCCCACTTCCTAATTAAAGGTCTGAACAATGTTGACATACTGATACAAAAATTTCTTTAGCGCATTCACACAGTAAGGATTTACAAAAGGGAAAAAAAAATTTCAATATGGCAAAAATAGATTAAATGACGAAATAGAGTTCAAAACATTCCAAGAACCTTACTCTTGCTAAATTCCAAAAAGCAGCTGGTCAGATGCCAACATTAGTAAAAAGTAACTGGTTGGTGATCATAGGGCCGTCACTTTGTTATGCATGTAAATTAAGAACAACAATTCTAGCCTAAAGCCAATGAAACATATGCCTACTATCCATAAGAAATTATTCATAAACTATATTAAAATATTTGTATTCAACAGATGATGGAGTACCTCAGAGTCTACAGAATTTTTCTGGGCAAGTCTGCCCATGCTTTCATCCAATGCTCTATTTGTCGATTCATCCATTTGTTTTTTATTTTCTACTGCTCTCGATGATCCTGACTGCAAAGCAGTAGTGGAAGCAACCAATTGAACATCTGATCCATTAACCAATGGACCAACTTTCATCTTCTGATGTCCTTGATCGGATTTTACATTGGCGACATTTTCTGTTTTTTCTGGCTTAGAATCTGAAAATTTTGCTTTCGATATCTGTTCTCTAGCTGAATTCCCAGATTCTACTGGATGGGTTAGAGTGACAGAAACGCTACCTTCAGCAGAGTCACCTTGCGAAACATTTGGAGTATAATTATTTTGAGTTGACAAGTTACCAGATATAGACTTTGAAGGTGCTGATGGAGGCTTTATTTCAAGATATCCCATGCCAAATTCTTCATCAGTAACCCATGATGGCTGCAATCACATAAATCCTATTAAGAATCTGTATCGAGAGGAAACTCAACACAGTATTAAGGCCACTGACCTTTCTAGCAGCCAAAGCTGCAGCCACACCAGTTGCCAACACCTTAAGATCCTCTCTTTCATCACCCTTGATTCTAGTAACCTGTGAAGAGCACAGAAGGGGAATCCCAAAGTTAAATCAGGAAAATAAGCAAATCAAATACAACAAAAACGAACATTTATTATCCTCATAATCTCTTACTCTCTTCTCAAGGTTAATTCCACTTCTTTTAGTAACTGGAAATACACCAGAAATTTTTGTCAACAAAATGAGCGCATTTCGAATTTCCATATACTCGGTTGATTCCAAGCACTGAATCAGTAAGCGTGATATTCTCTGACTCCACTTCCAGTGTACCTATCACAAAAACAGTAACAGTTACAATTTATCAGCGTTACAATATGATGAGATCACAAGAGATAAAAAGTCATACATTAAAATTCAGAATTGCAAATATGCAAATTGACAAGCAACACCATAATATCTCCGACAACTAATAAAATCAAGAGAGAGATGCTATGTAATATATGAAACCAAGAAAGCAGATTTGATAAAAGCTGCCAACTTTCAGGTATACAACTTTCTGGCATACAAGAGCAAGTAGTTTCTTGCCCTTGGGGAAGAAGTCACATTAAATCTCATGGATAGGCAATTGTCCATATGGTCCTAAGTTTGAAGTTCAGATCAAACTACAATAGTGCATGTAATTAAGCAGATCATATCAGAAAATCCTTTCAATAGTATCAAAGAAAAAAAAAGGATATGCTGATGTCGAATCACCTCAGATTTAAATTAACTTCAACGAGGTATAGAAACCATTGTCAACCCCAACTTCATTAATGAAAAACATCGATAAAGTTGAAAAGATACAGAATGAAGAACAAGGATATAGCATCTTCTGTAGTCTCTAATTTGGCAAAAACAGCTTCAATGAATGGCCATTTTAAGATATATGTTGAAAATCAAGAAGACCTATGCAGTATTTAATATTAATATTATTATGTATTCAATACAGGAGCATTTTGTAAATAAATGGATGGGAAATATTAACATTATTATGTATTCAATACAGGAAAACTTTGTGAACAGATGGACAAGATCTACCTCAGTACCTAGTGGTCTTTGTGTCCAAGGAAACAGGCTAGACAAGTGAATCACATTAAACTAGACTGTATATTCTCCCTTTTCTTTCATCTTTATCTCTACTTTCACATATTATAAAGGCTAATTCGACAGTATCCTTATATTCCTAGTTTTGTGATTATGTTCTCGTTCAGAGATCAATAGCTCCACAGATGATTAGAACTTAAAACCATGATTCATCTTTCTTGAGCACCCAAAACTCCACACAATTGATCACAAGCCTGCCCCTAATGGCATCACACACCAAATTTTTTTCTGAGAAGTATAACTCGTTCAATCCTTCAAGAAATGTTGAATGCCATTGTTCTAGATACTTCAATGAAAAGAGGATCATTTGGCATCAAATCCTCATAATGGAAGGATATTGCCAATCTCATAGTCAATTAAGTTTGGCACAATGAATCCCATTGATAAACATTTGAATCAAACTAGATAATGAGTCATGAACCACTCAGACCAAGCACTCGGTGGTATCCCATGACACTTCCTTCTATTGTCAAAGTGTTGTCCCTCTATTCTATTCTCTCTACGACAACCCCATCCCCATACTAAATCAAGATTTTGATTTTCTGAAAGAAAGGATCAAGGTAGCTTAAACTGAAAAGACATTCATTGTTAATTAGCTTGTTAGTGTTTCTTAAAATTCAACAGTTAGGAATGTGCTCATAGCTGCTCTATACTCCTCTCCTCTTTTCACAATTCTTATGTAAGATCTCCACGATAACAAGTAACTTGCAAAATATTGCAAACCACTTGAATCTTATTTTCTGGGCTATTAATGCTAAATATATGCTAAGTTCACCATATGTTACACTTATCTGCACAGATAAAACATTTTTTTTTTTAAATAACGATATGAAATAGAAAGCAATAGACACTTTCAACGGCATAGCATTATCCCCAAAGAAAATACGAGAAAATGGACAAAAAAGTTCAGAGGAAATACAATTAACATTTCCCCAGAGCACATAAACAACAAATTAGGAAGTGCCTAACATGAAGCTGTGGTGGAAGGCCAGCAGATTCTGATGGTCAACCAGATGTCTACCAAATGCAGAGGTATAGAATACATATTATCCTAAAGGGTAGAAACAGACCTTAATGAACTGTCCATATGTTACTCGTTGACTGTTTGGATATCTATAGTACACAGCAAACCCTGGCATGTTTCCACATTCACGCTCATAGATAGCCTCATCACTCTGTCAACAAGCAACAGCCAGGAGTTAAAAGCCAAAACCACTCGAGATAGAAACAACAATTCTCGATTGATTGAACTTTAATAAACACACAAAGAAATTTAAGAAACTAAATTAATTACCTTCCAGTGGTAAGCAATCTTTAATGTTTCATACAAAAACCTCCCAAGCCTCCCTGCTTCATACTCCGTACAGCAGCATATCATAGGTTGCAGGGTTTTGCATATCAGAACGTCAATATGATTTACAGTGTTGAAAAAAGGTGTACCAAGGGAGTGAAGTTTATGTACAAAAAATGCACAATATACAGCATCTTGCATGCTGAAAGTACAGCGTGGGAAAATGCAGCGTTGCAGAAACTCCATGTTGATTTTCAAAGTGTCAGGGCAGGAACTAAGCCATTTATCCTTTTCCATTGAAAGACGTTTATGAACAGATGCAACATTTTCTTCGTGTTTATGGAGTTCACTAGTCAGGCGATCTAGAGATTCTTGAATTCTTTCTTTGTCTTTCTTCCTTTTAGAAATTGCAGAACTTGAATTATCAGAAAGCTCTTCCAAAGCTTTAAGAGCAGCATGTTGTTTGGAAATTTCAGACTCATAGCGACTTCTAGGAACATGAAGATCATAAAGCGTGAGCCCCCAAAAAGTTGCATAAAGATCAGGTGAGAGGCTATTCCAAGCTCTTGATGGCAGCATGGTTTTCACAGTCTCAAGAAGTTCCGACCACCTACAACATGATCAACATGTTATTACCACAAGAGATATAGTTTAGAAACTCAGCACCCATGATTACTGCATACATATCAAAATAACAGTGAGCATGTCCAGAAAAATTTATGGAAAAATATTCTACCATTACAAGTAAATGATAAAACTGTTTTATTTACATTATGGGTTCCTGAGAAGCTCCCAGTTCCAAGGACAATTTGTCGGAATTTTCCACAGTTTCTGATTTCACATTAGCAGTTAATGCATTCTCAGATTCATTGTTGTTCAAAGGCCAGCAAATATCAGGTCTATCATTGCACTTGAAGAGCCTCATTACAGGACGATATATTAAGAAAGCCACCTACAATGTTAACATAATAAAACAACATTAGTTTTCCCTGAGCAAAGTATGTACTGCAAGCATTGAGTCTCAATTGAGTGCATAAAAGTAATGCCACTAAAAGTTAGAGGTAATGTTAATGCATCTTAAAATTGGACCCTTAAACTAAGAAAGAATTTCCATTGTTAAGATGTTAAATTATGATATGCAATTAAAGAATATTGCAGGTCCAACTTTTCATTATTAATTTACTAGGTAACTTTAAAATTTTCTTTTTTGAGAGTACTAGGCAATTTTAACTCATAAACTGACCATCTTTAACTTTTATCTTCCAATATACACTTGGTTTCACAATAGCAAAAAGTTTTAAGAGCAGATAAGATTACCGTTAATCAAGCCAAAAATATTTTTATAATTGGTTAGACAAATTACATATTCCAACATTTGTATGCATCTCATTTTGAACCAGAATATACATAACATTTTAATACAGGACTGAACCCATAAGGATTTGTTTTGTTGTTATATACCTATTAGGATTTGTTTTTGTTTACCTATTCCATTAGGATTTGTTTCTGTTTACCTATTCTATTAGGATTTGTTTCTGTTTTAGTTTATTTTAAGTTTCCTAGTTAGGAAGGTTTTCTTGTCCAGCAAGAAAACTGAAATAAGTTAGCTTTAAAAAAGGATTTCAATCAATCCTTTTCACACTAGAATTAGGACTATATAAAAGGGAGGGTCCACAGATGTTTTAGGACCCCGAAAACATTACTTTAATAAAGTTTCTGCAGGAAATTTTCCTGAGAGAGAGTGTGTCTTCTCTTGTTGACTAAATCCTAAGTTTTATGCTTGGATTTGCTTCCGAGATTAACCTAAAATCTCTCCCTAACTATTTCCGCTGTGTCACATTTTTCCGTTAAAGACAAATCATTGAATAAGTAAAATCATATACAACATATAATTCATCAAAGCAAACTGAACAATTTTAACTGCTAGTTTACGAGCATGTTGAATTTTATGCTTCAAAACTTGATATGTTTGATTGAATCCAATGGCTTAGTACCCAAGCCCCATCCTGCTTAGTAGTAATCATACAACCAAAAAATTCAAACACAAAGCAAGGCCAAAACTTTCAACAATCAACAAAGGATTTTTTTTTAAAATAAAGCAGAAATAAAGAAACATATGAAAAAATGTAGTTAAAAAAAAGCATGGATGGGAGAAAGGAGAGAAAGAGGGAAATAAGGATGGAGAAACAAACCTCTGGATCAAGGTGGTATAGGTGGACAAGATCATTAAGAGAGGGAACTAATAGAGCATAAGCATTGACCGGTGCCACAGCACCAGAAAGGAATTCAACATATTGAAGAAGAGTTCCATGACATCTGTCAAACTGCTCACTGACCATTTTGATGTAAGGAGCGTCAGCATTTATTACAACCCTGTATAAAAAAATATAATCAGAAGATCAACAAAGAGAAAATCCTAACAAGCGTTTACCCACCAGAGCAGAACAATAATGTACTCAATCATAACAAACTATGCAAAAAGTAACAGAAGTTAGGATCAGGAGCTTCAAAAATTCTCCACATAAAATAATAACCTAAAATACATACTAATAGTTTCAGAACCCAGAAACCAACAATTAAGCAATATATATCTTAAAAACAATAAAAACATAGGATATAGCGTGAATCAAAATGTCCGAAACAATACAAAATAACATCTCTCTGTCTCTGGAAAATCATGTAAATAAGAGTCAAAATATTTAAAGGAACCAGAAATTAAAGGTCATTATCCTAGTTGAAGTTCCCCATAAACTACCATCCAAAATCAGAAAGTCTATAATCATTTCAACTGTCCAAGTATCCTATAGCATAACATGTAGAGAAAAAGTCTTTTCCTATCACAGAAAATTATATCGTAGATCAAGTTTGTACTCACACAGAACGGTGTTGCGCAATAAGTAACAGAAGGGGGATTGCCAGCTTTGGTTCATCCTTCGGAAGTAGTGAATCCCTTAGCCTGTTCGTGGACTTGATCAACGCCTGAACAAACAGATTTCAGAAACTTGAAAATAAGACACTTGGCTTTGTGCAATTGCAGTGAGTAAACTATCCAATCACCATTAGGTCCATTCCAGACCAACAAGACAAGGACAAGGAGAAAAGGAGGTATTAAAAACACATACGTAGCAAGAGAGAGGGAGGAAGACCCCAAGGGCACTACATTTTCTTATAAGATATACAGAAGTTTACCAAACATTGCAAGTTCATCACTATGACTTTTTGTTCTTCCCGAAAGATTATCACTATGATATTGCAAAACCTTCCATGGCATACTATGTCATCAAGCTATCAAAAACAAATTGAAAGAGTTATGTCTGAAAGCTTGTATGTGTATAGAGCAAATAAGTAAGAGGCCAACTTTTACTGAACCAAGTTAAACTGAACTAATTTCACCCTCTTCCTCTCAAAATTGGCTTTGTGTTTGGTCAATAAAGCAAAATATTTATTGCTGGAATTTTTTGTAACTTTTCTTTTCCAGAAGTTTCCCCACTAATTTATTTCTTCAATCTCTTCTTTCTCTCACTAATGCCACTAAACCAGTTAACTAATGCCATGTACTGAGTACAAAAAGGGTTGACTGGTCTCCACACAATAACTTTTGCTGTTATTATGTCATGGGCTCATCTCCCTCTGCTTGGCTAAATCAGTAAGAAACCATGCTAGTGGAGATGAACAGTCAATTGGCAATACTGAATGGTAGGTCATTTCACAATTATACACCAACTAGCTAATAGAATCAATTCACTTGCAATCCAACTCAGGAATAACGATAAATACACATAAAATATTCACAACTTGACCAACACAATGAAGAAAATCGAAGGGAGGAATGTACATAATTTCCAATTGTTTAATGCCAAACATAGGATAAAGTAATAAATCTGATACAGTTCCCATCCCTCCATATTTTATTTCATATCAACAGATTTTCAACTTTAGACTTTATAGATCTAATATTGTTAGCTATAGTTCCCACTTATCACATGTATAACTATGAATGGTATGTTAATGCACCCCAAAACTTGTATCTTGCACTCAACACGTCACAAAAGACAAGGACCTTGTTATTCCGTGTAACTCCAAAAGAGGTTGCCTGGTAACGGAGAGTCTCACTCCCAGCCATGGCATCCAACTGTTCCTCCGTTAGATTCTCTGTATATTGGACATTCGCCATTTGTTGAATAAGCTCCTGATCGATCAGGAAGGTCAGGTATTAGATAAAAGTACTAGCCTTTAACAAGAAGTAATGAACTGCAACAGCTATAGTACTTAATAAGACCTGAAGTAGAACAAGCTCAATTCCTTGGCCCTTCTTCAACTGGTTCACAAGATATTGGAAAAGGCCCCTCAATTCCATAGACGGGTACTTCTTGCATCTATATGCAACCAAAACTATATCTGTTAAATCCTTAATATACAAGTGGTGTAGGTCATCCACTTAAGCGTAACATAGATACAACAAACAAATAACTAGCACCACGCCAAAGTTAAGATAACAAGGAAGCATCAACATCTATAGCATGAGAACAGAAAGCAGCACATCACACAATGCATCAGCAATAACATTCTATATTTCCATCATTCTCTATTATCTTACTTTTTTTGTTTTTTAAGTTCAAAGCAAAGCTAAAACTCTAGATTTTCCAATTCCCCAGCAAAGCCATACATATGAAGACGATCTATAAGATGGAAGAAAACCTGCTACCTTATATATCCCAAGACACCACTACGATTAATCTCACAGCACAAAGCAATAAACAATTTGAGGAAAGTAAGAAAAGAAATATTTGAGAACACTTGTTGGAAATTTTTAGCCAAACAAATAGCACAGATCACTCAGAAATAGTAAGATGCACATGGTTATAAATCTAGACGAAGTACAGCATCATACAGGAAGATTGCTTAGCCACAAATTAGAGATAGTATAACAGCCCTGTTCAGCAACATTTTGACACAGACACGTACGCATAAAAGCATAAAGAAAATGTAACAAAGGCAGAGGCTTAATCCTAATATTCAATTTCTTTCTTTATTGCGTCAAGTATTTCTCATTCCTAGTGACTTTAGTCTCAGCTTTCAATAAGCTCGAACACTATCCCTTCCGTATTAATAGACACTAACATGTTAGAATAAACCATCTAAATCTTAGTCATTTAACACCTTATTACTAACAGAAGACATGAACAGTCAATCAGTAGCTGTGAGTACATTGAAATTATGTCATTATTTTAATCTCTCTTTCCTTCACTGCTTCATCAACATAAACTTTTTAAGTGACCACCACAGTTCACCACGAAATGGCATCAGTTAGTAGACAATTAAAATAGCCCATAAAGTTGCTGTTGATTATGCAGATAAACAAGTGCTATTGACATTGGTAACAATGTTAGAAGGTAAAGAGCAATCCTAATAGTTTTCACAACAATGGTACAACATTATCTTTTAGGTAAACCTAAGACCATTCATAAGCAAAATTGTTAATGCAACAACAAAGGGCAAGATTCTTCCATGCAACAAAGTCAGAGATTAGGCCATAAACATTCTACAAAAAGTATGGCATAAACTGGCAATTTCAAATCATTCATTTTTATGAATCCATTGCAAGTATCCTACAATCCAAACTTGTTTAATAGTTTGAAGACCTCTAGCCCAGCTGTACATTGGCACATTAATTATTTCATAAGTGAGTAAAAAGATGCAGAGATGAAAAGTTAAAAAAAAAAAAATCAACTCTCTCTAATTGGAAACTACCCCTTACTATTGAAACCCAAGAATGTTTCAAGATTTGACCAAAATTAGGAGTGCTGCCGCCACAGAATTAGCATTCTACCTCAAAATGTTGCAAGCTAGAACCAGTATATTATTGCACTAATATGGCATCCCCTGACCATGAGAAACCTGGATGTCTTGACAAAGCCAAAATGAAGAGAATACAATGGCAATCAAACTGAAGTGTTCAGTTGCTTTCCTCATATCCAGTGACTCAGCTTACAGAACAACATCAACCTTCCACATGGGCTGCTAATACCATGTAGTTGACGATGTATCAGACCAAGAAAATATACTCCCAGCAACATTCCAGCAACATATGGATGCAACAGACTAAACCAAAGAAATATGAAGAGGAAAGGGTGATAACAAGCATCAGTAACCCAAGGTCACTGCACTTTGGCATCCCATCTAGGCAAGATATATGAAGAGGAAAGGGTGATAACAAGTATCTGTAACCCAATGTCATTGCATTTTGGCATCCCATCTAGGCCTACATCTTCAAGAAGCCAAAAAGTTGAGAACCTCAACAATTAATATGTCAGGTGTCTGCTTGAGAAAAATTATCAAATCGAACTCAATCTCAGAATGTCATTCAAGTTACACAATAACTTTTGTCATGTGACCACAACAATTTCCATTCACCTCTCAGGTTGACACCGACCTTCCACCTTCCATGAGGAAACAGACATCAAGCATCCCCGCAAATCCCACCTTCATCAAAATATCTCACATTTTCTTGGAAACATTTTATAAAATTAGGTCCTCCATATAAACCTCAACTCCAGTTCCAGGAAAATGGAAATTGGAACCGAAAAGATCAAGGAACAATATGAACTTTGAACAATGAAACCTCATCAACAAACAACCACAGCACAAAGGGAAATGTAACTTTAAGAACCTAATGTTGACTCATGAGATCATCCGTTTACCCCTCTCATCTGAATCTCATCCCATGAAGTTTCTCCTTCATGACCCTGGATTCATTCCAACTTCATGGAACATCCATTCTCACCTTTACCCATAAGCACATCAAAATCGAAAAGGGATGAACGGACACCACTGAAAAGTTCATACGATGCATTCCGATCACCCTCTCCCCTTAGCTGTGATCACATGCTGGGGCTGTTTCATACAAACCCATCCATAACAACAACAAAGCTCAAGATATCTCTATTCATCCTCAAGCAAGATTCTGTATTCATCCCAAGTCAAGCTAATGGAACTGATCTGGATTAACAATTTGGCTAGTCAGTAAATTATGCAATTCCCACAAGACCCTCAGCCGCAACCATGCTTTTGCTGAGGATGATCTGCAACCCGGAAACTCAAGTGAAGCATCCCAAGATATTGCTATAACACTCAATAGAATGGAAGTAATTCACAGTGGACTCCCAAAGGTTTCATAGCAATGCATAAAAGCAGCATTTCAAAACAAGCTCAATATGTCTGGAAGGCATTGGAATAAGCAAGTAGAAAGAGCAATAATGCATATATTTTGCTCGAAATTGTTTGCATCACACACAACAAATATTGCTAACAGAAACCAAAACTACAAAGCTTCTAAGGACTGAAACTTCACTCATGCCAGAACAGGACTATGTAGAAGCATCAAAATATTTGCAATAAAAAATTACACATACAGGTGCCCCCAGAATGAAGCCAAGGATTGAAGCCAGTCAGATAAATTAAGGCCATCATCTTTCAACTTATCACGACCAACTTGTGCCAATCGCTCAATCACAACATATTCCAAAATGTCGTATTCAAGCTACACCAGAAAATAATAACAATAATCAGGCTGGAAAACAACTCCCAATGAAATAGGACTACTCTCTATCAAAACCTTATTACTTACAGGACACAGACAACAAAATTACTACTATCAAATATTAGGTTTCCTCATCTACCAGAAGTCCATCTGGATACTTTAACAGCATAGCTAAGCTAGTAAAGCAACAAAGATACAGATTAACTATTTATTAAGCACAGCAGGTTTATCCCAAGTGACAATAACTTCTCATACGATCAAGCATGTCCGTTTATCATTACTGTATCTCTGATAGTCAAACCTCGTTGAAATATAAAAACTCCACTACAGACATAAAGATGAAAAGAATAAGTGTACTGGATTACCCAACAAATTGGAAATAGAACAAAAGGAAGCTAAACCACAGGAGATTGTTTCAGAAGCTTTCTCACTCAGTCATTTTGTTTCCTGCTTTGATCAGTTAGTTAAAGGGCCAATTTTAATTAATAACATGATCAAAAATTGGATATTGTTTTAAAATTAACTTTTAAATTAAAATAAAAAAGCGGGAAAGTTTGCTCTTGGGAGTAACAAAGGAGAAAATCCAAAGGAAAATGCATAAACTTTTTTACTACAAAATGTGAGAGAATACAATGCCAAATATTCATTAAGGAAATAAATAGAAACTCCAAAGAGCAAGTTAGAAATATTTAACTATAAAGTGAGTGAACAATTGTGCAAGAGTGGACAACAAAATCCTTTAGCATTAGGAAAAGATAAACAAACCTGTGTCAAATACTTGAAAGCATCCACCACAGGAGTGATCATATCTCTATATGCCTCGATCTGCACACGGATTCAAAGATATTATGTTCAAGTACTTAAAGCTTCTTTAAACAACGTTCCTTATTTAAGTACAGCACCTGATGAACAATTGTTCGAAGTACAGTCATCGGATTGGCATGAGCTAGTTTTGCAACCATGCGTCCCAGCTGCTTCAAATTTTCCTTTGCAAGCCTTTTCAAAATTCTTCTAGTGTCCAGCTGCAGAATTGCAAAGGAAATAACTAAGAAAGACAAGAAACTACAAACTGATACAAAGACAAATAGAAAAAGGAAAAGAAGGAAAGAGATATGATACCTTTGCAGTTTGCCTTGCAGCCAAAATCATTGGGTTCCACTCATCATCTTTTTCCCATTCACCATATAGACGATACCGTACCTAGACAGATGGTATTTATCTAACAACATTACCTATCAACCCAAATACATTATAAATTGGAAGGGCAAAAGGCTGCATTGTAAAGCCAACCTCATAAGGAAGAAGATTCATTACTTCCCAGATTTCCTGTCCAACTGCCGGGTTTGCAGGGACCAACTGTAAAGAAGGAAGTAAGCATGTAGCTAAGGCTTCCTCTACCCTTGCTCTAACTTCCCTTAGGTGTAGACGAGGAATCCGATCTCCAGATGAAACGGTTCCACCATCTTCAACGCCATCACTACTACCTACAAGCTGAAGTGCAGACATGTAATAACCTCTCAGTACCCTACATACCTGTCCATGAAGAAACCAGACATAAAAACTAGGAAATTAATAGGAGAAAAAATGAATAGCAAATAAATGCAACAAAATGATTGAACTTAAAATCAGAAATATGCATGACGAACCTTCTGCAGCAATAATGTATCACGATAAAGATATGGTCCCACTGTTGAAAGCATCTGGAAAAGCTCCTTGGGAAGATCAATCACCGATTTACCAGAAAAACTTGTATTAATGGCATCACTATCAGCTGCCGAAGCAGAGGCAAAACTTTGGAGATGTGTCTGCCGAATTGTATTATATGCTGATGCTATTGACTTCTCAATAAGCCTGAAAATACATACAATGTTTTACTGGAAAATTTAAGCATATAGATCTCCTAGCCTTTAGCTGACAATTGGAAGAATGAATATGCAACCAATGCCTTTCAATGTTAACTAGTTATCAACTTGGAAAGACTGTTCATAAATCTGTGTGTGCACATGACAAGAACACATCAAAATATCAGAATAGTAACATACCTGAACAGCCCATTACATATTTGGAGGTGAGCCACTGGATTAAGTGGAGAAAGGCGATCAAACAATATGTGGGCATGATACCTTTAAGAAAAAGAAAAGAATGGCTTGTTTAAGGCATTACAATTTTCTATTTTAAGTCCTTGTAATTAACTTTAAACCACGTTTGAATATGAAAGAAATGCATAGTAGACTACTCATATGGTTAAATGAAGGGAAGTTACAATACAAGAAGACAACGCACTTGACACAAATCAAAAATCTTTATTTATAATGACCAATCCCAAAAGGAGAAACCAGAAATTTAATGTTTAAAATCTTAGTAGAGTGCCAACTCAAGAACTCAAAAGAATAAGGTATAGAGTTTTATAAGGCGATGACTAAGTTCAACAAAAATCTTAATAGCTAATGCCCAAATCAGAAGAATATCAGTTCTTTCAACCTGATATAGAAGTAGATATGTAGTAGAAACCAAATCTAAATAAATCTCAATGAGATTTGAAGTCAAGTTTGAATGAGGAAACTTATAATAACTAAAGTATATATCTTGAACTAAATGCCAATCAGAATCATGTACGTTATCCAGTCACATTACTCTAATTCAAAAGCACAAAACTTGATCACAAGAGAAAAAGAGTAACTATATAATCAAAGACAGATTGGAAGATAATGATGTGACCACAAAATTTTTGGAATAATATGAGCAAGATGCCAACACAAGAATGGATTACAAGTAAAGCTTAATTAACATATTTACATATCCTTGATCTGAGCTTGAACCTACCAATCATCCACTGAAAGAAAACCAGTAAGCAAGCCCAGAGGTTGGCTATTTTCAAGCTCTACAGAACGTTCTGTGATTGCGTCAGTTTCCATGTCTAAAGCAGAAAAAAGATCTATTGTCACATCACCCTGCTTCTCATCATCCATGAGGTCCTTCCCAGTAGCTGCGAGATTTATTTTGCCAATTTTGTTTGCCTGCAGAAGTCTGAATTTACTAAAGCAGAAATGAACAAAAAATTCTAGAGGTGTAGAAAGAAATGTAACTTCTATTATTTTTAGTATCCCATCTACGTTTGGCTACTATTGATGGAAGTAGTAGCACCAGAATTTATGCAAGTACATGTTCTATGGGGCAACAATTTAATTGTTTATGATCCACAATAAAGAAATCTATTTAGGTCTTCAGCAAAAAAAAAAAAAAAAAGTACACTGACCTCAAAGCATGAAACATATCCTACCAAACAGTTAGATTTGAAGTCATATGGGAACAACAATGATAATAATAGCTTCCCATCAATATACCTCATCCAGTCGCTTGGAGGAAAAATTATTATAATGTTCAAAAGCCTCATCATCACCTGGAAGTAAATGTGCATATCTGCAAGACATAAGATAGTAATAAACAAAATCTCAATGTCAACAAACAAAGAAAACAAACCTGCCAACAGATCAGCAAGAAAGCCAATAAAAAAGGTAAAACAGTATGAACATACACCAAAATAGAGCTACGACCCCAAATATGTTCATAAGCCATGGGCTAGCATCCAACAGAACTGGGATCAGCCTTGCAGGACATGTAGGTACTGATGCCTTAACATAAACGAAATTTAAAGGCAAAAATCACAGGTCGCATATGTAAATGTCTTAATTTATTCCATTTCCAGATTATCCTAATTAATATGCTCAAAAGAATGGCAGAGAACTTATTCCAATAACTGCTAAAATTAAAATTGGGCAAATCAATTCAGAAGTTTTAGAAAAGATATGTTTCCAGTTATACAGAAAAGTTGGTTTGTCCACCATCTATGACCAGTAATTGTAATACGACACCAACTCTGAAAGTGTGACAACCATGACAAGGTCCAAAGAAAACAATGGCTCTTAACATGATCGCAGTTCCAATTTGTAAATTAATAAACATAACCATAAAAATGATTTTATTCATATCCACGCAATTCTGTAGAAAAAAATTGCTTCCTTTCAGAAACTGGTAGTAGATTAATATGCCCATCTATCAAAAGCTGACCTCCACTTCCACACCATAAATAAGTCAAGTCAAAGAATTCCCAATATAGACGCCCTCTATGTGAGCTGCTAATGATTTTGGCACCTCAGAGTGAATGATCAGGTATTTTGGCTTTTTGAGAACACATTCAATTGTGACTTCCTCCAACAGCTATTTCTCAAACAAAGCCTAGGGTGTAGTAGAAAAAATCTGCAACCTCCTCATTGTGATTGTAATGCCCTTACCTAGTCAAGGATTATTCCTTTCCTAGAAATACTTCAGCCTCCAAACAAAATAATTGCCACAGTTGTGCAGAACTAACAGAAGAAACCAATTACCTACTCGCCGTAAACCACTTCAGTATATATTGCACTGAACTGACATCATGCTTCCCAACTCCCACCACACACTAACCAGAAGTAGTTATGATGCAGATTCTATGTAGCTTAATTATAATCACATGCATATTTCATCCACTTAATCAAAGTATTGATATTATGAAGCTACTGGGTAACAGCTTACAGCATGCAGTTAGATTCCAAAAATCAACACTTTATGAAACCCAAAACTCTATAGCAATAAAAACTGGAACAGCCAAATTATAAGAGTACACGATTGAGCAAATTACTCACATGTTATCAAGATGAATGAACTCTTCCCTCACTAGTGAAGCTGTAAGCTTGTACAGCCCAAATGGTACAGGAACAGTTACTTCCAATCTCTGATAATATTGGAATTTAAAGCCAAGAATTTGCGAAGCATGAGACTGCACCAAAAATCAAATGATGAGCATGTGAAGACTTCCGTAAATTCCTCTATATCCAAAAAATATCCAGTCTCAGCAATAGCATCACATACCCTAGGAAAGATGGGAATCAATTCAAGAAAGACCTCGTTGTCTGGTTGAAGTTCAAAACATTCTAAAACCTGACAGTTGAAGGAATAATGAAATTGAAGGATTAGACTGCAGACAACAAATTTTTCGGAAATATAAGAAAATGCAAAATTAATGAGCAGCTTACAATGTCAAAAACACGGTTAGGGTCCAGATCGAAATGACCAATTAATGACTGCATAAAATATACTTGTCAGGAACAAAAGTGACGGGAATAAGACCATAGATGAGGGGGCTGAAAAATATGTTAAGGGACAACCTTAATAATGCCTATCATGGCTGCTGATGCATTTTCAGTTGCATCTTCAGAGCCTCGACAAAGAAGAGTAACCTGTTGATCCAACTCAACAGTAAATGTCCACATGATATCCCATCGTATTTTCCAACAAAAAATAACAATACAATGCCCCTCAGGAAGTTATGAACGAAGGAATAAGAAATATTCAGCAAGAACCCGTGGAAAAATATCTTAGGAAATACAATATTGGATATTATATTTCAAACAGATGCTAACTGTATAGATGGGATAACCATGTGAAATATGCACTTATAAGCAAAAGCACATTCTTATTGACTGCTACTTCATTAAACTTTAAAGTCTGACAGTTATGGGAGCATCAATTTCCACAATCGATTGTTCATACTCCCATATACCCCATCATGGCATACCCTCAAGATGGAAGACACCAGCAACCATCATTCTTCACTGCTCCACTAAAGCGATTTCATACCAATCTATATCCGATTCTTCTGAAGGATCAGTTTTGTAACCATAGTACAGATTGTGGAGTTATAAGAGGATAACTAACCCATTCTTCCAATTTATGATGGTTTAAATTAACCATAATTCACTTTCGTATGATTCCATGATGTTGCAAACAACTTAAAATATCTACATTTTCACATTGCAAATAATATAATAAACAGAGGCAATGTTGACTCCATTGAGTTATATGCATATAATGCATGTTTCTTGGACAATTTTTAATTTGCAATGAAAATGAAAGAGGAGAAAAAAGTAGTTGAGCATGATAATAGTTCCTCAGGAGAAGAAATAAGCGCACTTTGTGCTTTGCCTCAACTACAAAGATGTATAATTTAAGAAAAAGATTCCCTGACCAGCATTTTTAATAGTAAAATTTTCAAATTTCCAAAACCAAGACTAGCATTGTCTATGTCATTAAAATCACACTACAGTTGATTTCTATGAATCCTAAATCAACAAGAGTTGACGCAACATAAATCCCTACGCAGCAGAAAGCCCTAGTTCTAACTGTTGGCAGTTCCTACATGACATTTCAGCTATGCGTCAAGCACTCATATCAACAAGATATGGTAACTGCAACTCCTTTATCACCACATCCCACATTGTTTAGGCTTTCCTCAGTTTTTCCTTTATCCTTAGTCTTAATGTTAATTAAGCTACTGCACCAGAATCACCCTAGAAAGTGCATGATAAGACCACCTTAAGAAACATTTACCCTCCTATCTTTTCACAAGCATAAACTCCAGCTCCACAAAATTGGTTCATTTTGTATTTGATATTTCACCAAATTTCCAGATATACATATTTTCATGCTGAAGAGTAGAAAATGATGCTCCTACTAGTTTCCATCATACATCACTTGGTTGATAATGATACCCAAACGTACATCAGAGTCACATGACATTTCCTTCCCTAATAGTGCTAGATGGTCTAGCACAATCCTTACACTGTTTATTTATAATACAGGACTGACATAAGGATTTGTTTTGTAGTTATATACCTATTAGGATTTGTTTTTGTTTACCTATTCCATTAGGATTTGTTTCCATTTACCTATTCTATTAGGATTTGTTTCTGTTTTAGTTTATTTTAAGTTTCCTAGTTAGGAAGGTTTTCTTGTCCAG
>JANQBM010000003.1:14857229-14875596 GCA_025594535.1 Erythroxylum domingense
TCATTACTACTCTCATTGGTCTTCTCATAGACCCGTTTCCCTGATCCGACCCGTCATGTGGGACCGGGATGTTACATATCCTATGTGTATGCAATGTTTATGAGACTCAAATTTCTTTTTTACATTGTTATGACTGAGTGCCTTTTACAATGTCCGGTATACGTTGGGATACCGAGCTCTATCATACTGTCCCGTATCCATTGTGAATACTGGGTACTATCATACAAATTGAGCCATAGGCTCTTACCATGAATGTTTAAAATTTAAGTTCTTTTTCATTAGCAACTTCGGTCACAACTACTTTTATATTTTTTGCATTCTTGGAATAAATGCATTTCACCTGTTTAATCATCATATTCAGTATACTACATTCGCATTCACAATGATCTTTGGAATTGGTCCAACATTTAACATATAAGTTGAGAACACATTTATTCAATCACATTGACATTCAAAGACCACTTCTAATGTGTTATTCATGCATCAAATGCCTCGAACATTTTATGTCTGGAAATCAGTATACAACATCACATATCAATTCACATTCACATTCAAGAAACACTTCCAATGTGTTATTCATACACCTAAAGCCTCGAAAATTTTATGTTTGGAATTTAGTACATAACATCAAATATTAACTCAATTAAAAATTAAACAAAAAATCAAGGTGAGACCATCTTAGGTTACTCACAATTGCTCCCTTTAGCTTAATGCTTTGAAGTCCCAACAATGTCTAGAAGCAGTCGCTCAACATGCTCTTCTATATGCAATCATATACATTTTTCACATTACTACATTCCACATTCAAAATAATAAGCACATTTATAAATGTACCATGTATTATTCATGTTCAATGACAAATTCTCAGGAATGTTTCTTTGATACATTTTATAAACAATTTATAACTCCTTCCAAGCATTTTTTACTCCAAAATACACTTTACTTGCCTTAACCCCTTTCATTAAACATCAACTAAATTCAATGACCAAATTGATTGCATTTAACTCTCAAAACTCTACTCATTTAGTTCAACATTGCCTACCTCTTTTAAAATGCATCAAACAATCTTATCACACATTTAACCAACTTTTTCTAGATTTTCTCAGGCAGATTTCTGGCTAGATTTGTGTAGTCATTTTGACCTATAAACTGACGTTTTGAGACAATAATTTCTTCTAATAAAATGTTTTTCTATGTCTTTAGTTTCAAAAAAAATAAAAAGCATTCAATTTGTTTCATTATTCCAGGAGTTATGCTCAAAATACCACAGACTATGCACGTTTGAAGTTTTGGCTAGTGCATAATTGAAGGATTAGTGCACTCCAAATTGTAAAACTCATATCTCTCAATTATGATGTCTAAAAATTACAAAATTTATACTAATAGAAAGATAAGAGAATAAGATACAACTTTTATGAAGAAAACTTTGTCTCATTCAACCTATATCAATACAGTTTATTCAATCAAAATAGGACACAATTTTTGTCAAGGGTAGTGCTACAACCTATGCTAGAACTCAACTTCAAACTAACTTTCAAGACCTGTAAGGATAGAATTCAAATTCAATTCCTTCACAAAAATTGTAGCTATATGTCTCTGGTTTACCTTAAATCAAAATCCATCCTATTTGTATATCTATAAATCAATATATTGCCAAAATACAGATGTATGTTCAACATCATTTCATTTCTCTTCCACATCACAATATACCCAAAAACAAGACATTTATACATCCATTTTTCTCATCCACATTTCAGCATGTACACATCCTCATTTTATGATCATTTAACTCTTAACTATCATTAAAACATGTTCCATTCAACAAATAAAGAAGGAAAATGCTTTATACTCACTTGTTTATTTCAAGATCTTTAAATTCTCACTTATTCCTAGCTATCCATGAATCACACGATCATCATCTTTTCATGATAGATTTGGTTAGGATTTTAATTAATAAGATGGAGAAGACAAGAAGATGGAAGTAGCAAGAAGAAGGGTAAGAGTTTCGTGAGATGGAGAAGAAGCAAATGAAGAAGAGAGTAAGCACAAAAGTGAAAGACAATGAAGATTGTCTTGTAAGATGAAAATATCGTGGGCTAAAGGCCTGGTAAGTGTCATGACACATGTAATGACACATATCACTTAAATATAATTGCCAATTGGATATTTACTTAGGCTCCTACATCTCTCTTAATAATCAGTCCATTTGTCACCTAATTTCTAAACCAATTGTCTCCCAATTTTCAATGTCACTTGTCAATAATTCCTAAAGCTCGTTGTCAATAATTTCTACTTCTATATGTCAATTATTTCTATTGCTATTTATCAATTTGTCTTGCCACTTGAATTTTTTCCTAGTCCATAAATACACATTAATTCCAGAAATTTCCCACAATTTTCACCAAAAATTCTACATCAATAATATAGTTCATCAAACCAATACCTAACACAATTTATTCACTATTCATATCATAATTACTTTAATAAAATCATTGATACCTGAAAAATGTCAACGAATGCATTTACAATTATTTTAATGAGTGTCAACATTAATATTCATATGTGTGTGTATGTCATATTATGCATGAAGATGAAATGCACTTTCTAACTTCTGATTAATCTCTCATGTACCGTAT
Organism: Erythroxylum domingense; assembly: GCA_025594535.1. NCBI lineage: Eukaryota > Viridiplantae > Streptophyta > Magnoliopsida > Malpighiales > Erythroxylaceae > Erythroxylum > Erythroxylum domingense. Next base: position 14,859,866 of record JANQBM010000003.1, read on the forward strand.
TTTAGGGTCCTGACCCTTAACATGGGATAACGGGAAGTTACAACGGGCTATTAGTATACTCTTTATGCTTGATGTTTGCTACATACTCTTCATCTTATACATTTTTGCTCTAATTCTTCTCTTTCTTATTCCATAAAGACATTTGAGTATGAATCTCAATAAGATGGCTTAACGAGTGTGCTTTCAACTCACTTTAGCTATTATGCTTCCAAATTGTAGTTAAAACCAAATATAAACTAAAGTGAATGTCTTAAGCATTTTAAAGCATTAATCACTAAGTGTCATGGATTAAATGAATCAACAATTAAACATAAATCAAGTTCCCATACACTTAGCTTTTGGCTTTTCTTGGGCAAATCATCAAAATCAAAGTCACAAACTAAAATATTTACTCATTTTTCATATTTTGAAAGAATAATTAGTCATAAGAAAAGAGAAATAACTTCTAAAAACCATAGCAAGAACTCAACATTCAATGATTCTACTCATGATTAATCAACAATCACCACCTTTAAAAACTGAGCAATTTAGACGTAGAATTCAAAAAATGTGTTTAAATAAGATAGAACTATAGGTACACTCAAACACCATTCATGATCAAGACACTCCACAGCTTTACATATCATTTCATTTCTCTAACTGTAAGATTCACATGCATAATCATGAAGCAAAGGACTTTTCTAAAGTTGTAATGTGGGCAAGGGTAAGGTGAGATGTATTTGGATAATATGGAATAAAAGCCATCGGAGCTAGTGAAATAAGAAAAACACTCAATATACCATTAAGAACAAAAATCAATACTCACGCATAATCACACCACAAACCACTTGAACCATAATAAATTAGAAGGGATTACTCATAAATGTTGACGACAATAATATGTTGAAACTATAAACAGTGAACCTTCCAAAAAGTAATCTAGCTCATATGCAACATACTCAAATCACCCATTCAATATAACTTTAGGAGGAGAAACTAATAATGAATTACTTTTCAAAACAATAGAATTTCCTCCTTGATACTTTTATTTAAATATTTTTTCTTTTCTTTTCTTTCCTTATTTTCACCTTTTTTTTCTTTTTTTTCGTTTTTTGATCAAAATTGAAAGAAGCTACATAAACATAGGAATTTCATTGATAAGACATAAAATGACATCCCAAATAATCATAACCAACCTACATATATGTACGCCCCACGCTTATACTTTTGTGCATCCACAGTTATTTACAATCAACAAATGCTCCATTAGCTTTAAGGCTTGGTTAGAACATTTGATTAGGTTTAAATCATGTAATGAGATTAACACAAAAAGAAAGGCTCATAAAGCTTAAAGGGACTCAACAAAGGAAAAATTCATATCAAATAGGAGGCTATTTGGCAAATGTAGTTTATGAAACAAAGAATGCTTATATCATTTTCATGTTAATACATGTGATAAAAATGTGGTCTCGAATAGAAATTCAAAGCAAAGTCAGGATGTATTTGTTGTGAAGGTCACAAATAAACAAAAGGCAATAAGACTAATATGGATGTGTTAGTCTAAAGCGGATCAAAATCTCATTAGTTGTGTCTACCACTAGTCATACTCTTTGAAAAATAATGCATATTGACCAATCACAAGAGTAAAAGTACATACTCAATTTTCCACGAATTTTTTTAGTTAATTCACTCTCTAATTATGACTGTACACTACAAGAAAATTTCACATTACCGATGGAAAATTACCTATGAAAAAGTTTTGTAGTAAATTAGTGCCGAAATTGCTTTCAGTAGTTAATTTTTTTAGGAAAAGGTAATTTGTGACAAAAAAAATCATTGCTAAAGGAGGAGACCAAACTTTGCTAATGGAATTTAATGACAAAATAGTGAAAGTTATAGTAAAAATAGATGCTAATGTTTCTCGGTAAATTACTACAGAGGGATATTTTTGTTGATAATTTACCTATGAAAATATCATTCTGCAAGTAAATTCAAATGCGTCAGGATTATGGTTTTAATTGGAAGGAAAATGACTTCGCTTATTTAACCACAAATGACATCATTTCTTTATCTATTTAAACGAACGTAGACAACCTCTCCCCTTCATTGTCAAACATCTCTGAAACTTTTCATTTTTTCCTCTTCCATCATTATCGTGGTCTTCAGCTCCATACACCATGTTCATCGTCTTGATCTCCGGTTAATCATCCATCTTGGTTAATTATTCCTTCTTTGTACTTGGTTTTCTATTTTTCTTGTTAGGGAAGCATTTGTTTGGGTAGGTTTTGGTTCATGTGGTTTGTGTTAACTACGTCTATTTCTACTGCTAATGGTTCATTGTGTGTCTGAATGTGTTCCTATTGGTGAAAAATGCCACGTACAGGTGTTTTTGTTAATCGTTAGGGATGAATTTCTTATGCCTATAAAGTGTTCAATGAAAGTTCTAAAGGTGTGAATTTTGTCATTGCATGAATTTTTGTTTGTTATTCTCACATTGAATTAATTGTTAGATAAATTGCATGAATTTATGTTTGTTATTTTCTCGTTTCACCCATGAATTTGATGTTGTTTTACTTGTTTCCTTATTATTTGGACTGTTAAAATTTAATTAAGGTTCTTTTAATTGTAGTTAAAACTATAGTATTTCAATAAAAAATAAACTCTTTTAATGTTAAAAGTTGAATTCAATTGGCTTCATCAAAAATTGAATTGTAGTTAGCAAGGTCTTAAGATTTTGTTGTGATAAAAAGTTAAATTGCCTTCCATTTGTTGAGCCTACTTTAATGAAATTATGCCTAAATTATGGAGGTTGTATATTTTATAACAATGTTGTCAAATATACTTGAGGTTTTAAGGTTAATTTGTTGTTTAAGGAAGTCATATTTAATAATGACTTGTTTAAGGGTAATAGGAGGACATATGATCATTTAGTATAGAATCATTTGTGGAAGGGAAAGGTAAAGGAAAATGAATATGGATAAGAGGAGGAAAATTATGTAGGATGGTCAAAATTAGGTCATCTTTATGTATTACTAGCATTGAGCCATAGTTTTCCAAGTTTATTAATAAAATGGCTCCTTTGTGCTTATATGGCATTGAGTCATGAGCCTTAGTTGTCTTAAAAGTAAATAGCTTTGAGAATTTTTATTTTTTCATTTTTTCATTTTCTCTTCTTTCGTCTTTTTCAAACTAAAAAACACTGATTCATAATACTAAACATAACCTTTTAAACATTATTTTGGAAGAAGCAAAATTTATACAACAAGATTAGCTTAACGGAGTTTATTTTGGAATAAAAGGAAAATCATAAGCAACTAGAATTGTCGAGTAAATAAAACCACTAAAGGATGCAATCAAAAGAGAATTAAGTAAAAGAAACTACAATCGTAAAGTATTTTATCATACATATTCTTTATTCCTTATAATAATCAAACAAACAAACGCATCTTCCAATAAAGAAAATTCCAAGGAACAATTTTAAAACCTAAACATAAAAGAACACAACATGAATACATCAATTTCTCAATGAAGGCATAAAATTTTATCGTAGATGTTTTTCATAAGATCTATCATCCTTTATTTCCTATCACTCTTCACTGTTGGTTTAGTCTTCATAAAACTATTTTAGTGTTATAAATACAAGAGTAATTGACTTATTATCCTTTACAAAGGTATACCTATTCTTGAATCTATCGTAGACAAATTTATTATCGCATTGCTTTACTCTTTTCAATAGAACATTATTAGCATGCATTGCTAATACAATACAAAGTACCTTATATTTATATTACTAAATAGAAAAAGAAACTAGCATCTATTTGTTTAACTTAATCTAACTTATTCAACCATTGAAGTATGTATGAATACAATTGCTTGAAAAAGAAAAACTCAAATTGTCTATGAAATAACACTACCTATATTAGTATTGTTTCCTCCATCAACAATTATACTTTATACCTTATTTTAAATTTGACATGTAGTATGATATATGCATCTTATCATTACTCTATCTCATCCTTATTGATTTGAGTACGATTCTAGCTATAAATTTTGCACCATCAACATGATAATCAATATTGTCATCATTAGATCATAATTATTAACTTTCTCTTATAGTGTTGGATTATGCTTATCTTATATCTTCACTTTAAGAACATAAGTGTTTTGTACCTTTTGTAACTAGACAATTTGATTGTATCATCTCTCTAAGAGGTCTCTCACATCATTATAAATTGCCTTCATCTTCTTAAATTATTATTTCATTGCCTAAAACAAAGATCACACTTTCCTTATCTTCCTTAGGGGTGAACTTATCTTTAGAAGGCATACTTGTAAGCTTCCTAAAAAACACTAACTTATAAACATTTTTTCTTAACTTATTTTAACTTATTGTTTCCTTTATATATATATATATAACCAATACAATATAAAGAAAAATAAATAATAAGATGATTGAAACAATTTTGATGATCCTAGAAATAAAAAGACCAAACTAAGAATAGAAAAAAAGAGAGTCTTAAGAATGAATACTAGTAATTGTGACTAAACTTTTGAATATAAAGAACCAAGAACCAAACATATAAAGGTCAGAACTCTACAAAGTAGAATCTTACAAGTTTTGGGTTTGTTTAGTAAAGTGTGAAGGATAAGGACCATCTCATAATTTGGATTAAAGTAAATAAATATCATAAATCTCTACATCTTGTTGATGAAGTTTGTTCATCTTTATATATGATTACATATGATTCATACTTAAGTTGAAAAACTAAAAACTATTACTGCTTTAAATAAGGACTCTAAAATGCTAATACTACTTTAATTAGAACCTCAATATGTTTGAGAAGTGCTCTAAAGGCAATCACCTTTAGCACTTATTGTACAAATCATTTTATTATTAATAAAGGCATTTTTTCATTATTTTAATGTTCATAAGTTTATGGATTTGATGTTGATCTTAAATTGATTTAGTGAAGTCCTTGATACAAATTATAGCATGGAGGTAATCATTATGAGATCATGATAATGAGATTCCTATCATGTATAATTATGTTAGTATCTAAATTTTCCCTAGTCATAGGATTAATGAGATAGGATATCATTAATCTAGATAGACTAGTGCATGTTATACTCTTTGATTAGATCAAGTAGTAGATCTCATAAGTTGTAGACATGAGTTATTTAGAGTTAACATGTGGATGCTTACTAAGGGTAGTAAGTACATTGGATTGACCTATTATGAGATAATCATATAGATAGTCTATTCTAGTGTCAATGATAGTCTCATCGTAGCAATGGTGCAAGTATTCTTTAACTTGAGGTGCTTAAGGATATCTCAAATACTGATCCTGTGTTTTGACTCCATTCATCGGTGCTTTTCAGGGGTTACTTATAGGGTGGTGATTGGGTATAGCTTGAGGTATTCAGAGGTAATTGAGTAGCCAATAAGGGATTCACTACTCTTGATAGAAGGAGATGATACCCACGACCTCTTGATAGGGTCATTACTCTGGAGTCTCTGACCAGAGCAGATATATGTCATAAAGAGAGTCTTCAATGATACATAGAGTAATGAGATCCTCATGACAAGATCTAATAACTCTTGGACTAGATGTGATGTAGTCAGTCTAGTGGGAGTTGACACTTTGACCATACTTTGAATCAAGTGGGGTATAGATGGTGAATGGACAAATTGCATGACAACATTGTGTATGGAAGTGTCGTAGTTAAACTACTGTCTTTCCAGTTAATTAGGGGTCATAACGTGTGGCTAGATACCACTCTTGACTTTGAATTAGGTGTGAATTCAAAGGGTCAACATAAGCAGGGACATAATGGGTCGTACACATAGGAGATCCAAAGGATGAGTAAAATGGTATTGAATGGTGATTCAAGATATGAGAGAGTGTTTTGGGATTGGATGGCAATGTGTTCATGGTAGAAAATGTTGCATGGAATGGATTAGAAATAAGAGTTGTTGGCTTCCATTAACACATGTTATTCATGGTCATTAACCTCCTATAACTTCCATTAATGCATACTATTCATGACCATTAACTTCCAATAAATTTCCATTAGTGATGGGGGTTATAGAAGGCCAAACGCTGCAAAAAAATTGAGATAATTTTCATGCATCTTTTGTAAAACACAAAGAAAAAGGAAAGGTTCTTTTTCTTACACACACACTCTTTTTCTCTCTAACTCTCTTAAAAGTTCTTGTCTTTACTAGCACAAAGAAAGAATTCTAGCCATCTCCTAGTGAGGTTTCATCCTTCTATCTTCGTGTAGACTTTCATTAGAGGCAGCCTGTGTTAATCATTATAGTTTACAACAACCCAATGTGGAGAAGATTAAAGAACGAAAAAGATCGTTTGAAAGGTATGTAAACATCTTACATTTCATGTTTTGTTTTTCTAGATCTATTTGCATGAGTAGATCTAGTTTTTGAGGTTCTATTTTATTTTCGCTGCATATATTTGATATATATTATGTATGAGATGCATGATCAGAACCTAACGTAATATACTATTACTCTAGGTAGTCATTAGGTTTGTATTAATGACCCTTAATTTACTTATTTCAATTCTTAGAAGCATATACATTGCATAATTATTTACATTTAGAGTGTGATATAATGAATAAGAAATTTATTTTAGCTTTAAAGGAAATTAATTGATCTTTAACCTAACTTTAAGAAACTTTTGAAATGGTTATGATCAAGTTTTTTACTGTAAGATTTTTCTTAATATTTAAAAAGACTTCAAAGTTAAAGATTTTTATAAGTTATTTTAGGAAATCGATTAGACAAAGAGTTGATATCAAGTAATTAATGACTGTTTCATGTAGTTGTACTAAAATTTTTTATTATACTTTTTATTATTACCTTATATGAATTTGCTTATTTTGACACAAATTAAGAGTATATCCTTTCCATCACTTGTATGAATTTGATTACTTTGATATAAATAGGGAACTTCTTAAACTTCCTAGTGATAAAGATAATATCTTTCCCATCACTTGATAAAGTCCCTTCTTCATCACTTGCTTATTCCTTTTGAGCTTTAAATTCTAAGTTCTTCATCTTTGTAGCCAACTCCTCCTATTATATCTCCTTTAGGCACATTTTATAGATAAAGAGAGATTTAATAAACTCCTTTAATGTAAGACATTCAAATTCTTGTCTTTTTAAATAATCTCAATTTAGTTTTCTATGCTTTATATAGAGACCTAAGTAATTTTATTGTCATATCAATATCAATATAAGATTTGGATAAGCCTTTAAGAGAATTTATAATATCATTGAATTTAAATCTCATTCTTAAGGTTCTTTGATCACGCTTTATCTATATGAGTACATATTAATATGTAAGCATGTAACTTTTCTCTCCTTAACTTGGTTAGCTTCTTCATATGTGACTTTTAGAGTATGCTAAGTTTCATATACCAACTTAGACATGGATACAAATTAAATTCATTCAGACCAAATGTATGAATTAAAATTTGGATGTCTTTACTATTTAGTAAACTAAGTCTATTGTTATTGGTGCACTAAGTGTCAAAATCTAAACTGTCTTTCTTCTTTCAATTTGAATTGGTGCAGTAGGTGTCAGAATTTTAGTATCCCAAATATGAAGGACTATTTGGCTGGGTCATTCCACTATAAGAAAATCATATATTAGTAGCAAAAATTTAACCGACGGAAACAAAATCGAAGTTAATTACTGATGGAAAAGCATTATCCATCGGTAAAAGTGTCATGAAAATTTTACGATGGACACAATTGTCGTTGGTAGAGGCGGAGGAAAAACATTCACGTAAATTTTTTGAGAGAATATAGCGATGACCAAACCATTCCCATAGGTAAAAATTGCAGGAATGATTCCCGTAATTAAATAATGTCAGAAATTTCCTAATGGAAATAGTTCTGTTAGTGAAATATGCTTTGTTTAATAGTCGGTGTCGGTTGTTTACCGACGGTATATAATCCGTCGTTAATATTTTTACAATGAACACTCTCTATTGTTAAAACACTACGAGAAATTACAAGTTATTGATGGAATATTGAATCCATTGCAAAATAATGCCGCAAGACATGGCTCGATATTTGTTGTTCATAAATAAAACAATGTCGTTTGGTTTTAATCCAAACGACGTCATTTTAGTTATCATTTTAACCCGACCTCGTCCCCCTCTGCTATTTTTCTTCTTTTCTCCCTCGGATGCGTCGATTTGTGAGATTTTCCTCACTTCCACCGTCAATTTCTACTCGTTTTTTGACCCATCATGCATCATTTTTCAGATAAGCTCTCTATTGGGTTTATTTTGTCTCCAGAAAATGAAGCTCTTATATGGGTGCACATATGTATTCCGTGGGTGTTGGGTGGTTGGTTTTTGTGTGATGATTGTTGGTGTATACGTTTTTTTGTGTCATTGTTGGTTTATTTGTTGTTTACATGTACTGTTGTTGGTAAATAATGGAAAAATGCATTTGTTTTGTGATTAGTTAAAGATAATACATATTGCCTATGAGTTGTTCGCTTAAATGTCCCTTAGAAAGAGACTTCCATTTTCAAATAATACATGAACTTGTTTTATGTTAATTTGAGGATACAATTGCATTCAGATATTAACAATGCTCATTCAACTTTTATGAATATCCTTCCCTTTTGGTGCACGTTGGGTAATATCAGTTATGATCAATCAATTCACTTTATGAGTAGATTTTGTGTCTAATGATAATTTGAATTTTTTATGATTATAAATACTTGAGCACTTAGGTTTTGAACATCTTTATGATATTCTAAAGTTACAATAACACTTTTATAATAGTTCTTAAGTGTTCACAAGTAATCATTCATTCATTGTGAAGTGACTATGAACCATTCAGCATTAAAGTGATCAAGCACATTTTATTCAAGTTGTAAAGAAAATTTGACATTGCATCTCTTATAGTTAATTGATCTAAGAAGGATTTAGGGTACTCGTAATCTTCAAGAAAGATTTTATAAGAGTTACTTTTCATTTAAAAAAAGATTATTGTAAGGATGTTCATCTTCACTTAGTTGAAAGAAGATTTCAATGGATTCCTAAAAGAGATTTAGGAAGTGGACGTAGACAAGGTTTCATTATTGAACTATTATGTATTAGTTTGTAATTTTTTTTGTACGTTCGTTATATTATTCTTATTCATTTTATGGAAATTTCCTATATTTTTGTTTAATATCATCATTCAACTTGAAATCAATAAAGTTTTTTTTAAGTTGAGAAAGTGTTAATGTCATTATTATTCATGTTTTCAATATTTAATTCCTCTATTATTATGAGTTAATGTCCTTAATTTTTTGTAATTTCATTTCTTTAGCAGTTAGGACTTGATAAAGGTTGAAATTAGAGTTTAAGCAAGAGTTTAAGGTCAAATAGGAAGCTAGAAGTTGTAGAGGCAAATTGAACGTAAACAAATTCAATGAAAATGACTAGTAGCATAACTTGATTTGGAAGTTTTCTATCATGATTAGGAAATCACTACTATAATACAATGCAATCTTCAACGTTTGTAAAATGTCGCAAAATGTCCAAAAATGTAGCAAAATCCAATTTGTGACGTTTTAAAAAACGTCACAAAACATGTCGCAGATTGTGGTGTAGGCAAAAGGTTTCTACAACGTTTTATGTAAAACGTCGCAGAATATGTCAACATTCGGCAACGTTTATGAACAAACACTAAAACGTTGGCCTTTCCGCGACATTAAAAGGAAACATCGTGGAATCATTTTGTGACATTTCAGCAAACGTCACGGAAAGCCAGATTTATCGACGTTTTCGTATAACGTCACGGAAAGCCACATTCTGTGATGTTTCAAGAAACGTCGCAAAATCTTCGATATTCGGCGTTGTTATAGAAAACGTCGTAGAAAGCCACATTCGACAATGTTTTTGTAACGTCGCGAAATGTGGGTTTCTGTGACGTTTTAGAAAAACGTCACAGAATGTTGATGAATCTGCGACGTTTTAAAACGTCAAGGAATGTGTTGGTAGAACGTCGCAGAATACTATTTTCTTCTTGTATTTATTTATTTTTTCTAAAAATAAATTTAATTTAATAATTTTCCAATTTTAATATTATTTTTTAAATCTTATTTATTTAATAAATGTTCAATATTATTTACGAATTTTATTTATTTAATAATTCTTAAATTTTTTAGTATATCATTAATTTTAATAATTATTTATGTATCACAAGAATTTCATAAGTGCAGACAATTTATTATTTAATTGCAATTCCCAAACATGTCATAATACAATAATTAATATAAAAAATATGTCATAAGTGTATAAGATATCAATATGAGTACATATATCTAATCTAAATGAATATTATGTGTAGTACATAAAAGTTCCAAGAGCTTTTTTTATTGTTCAAATTCAATTCTTTATTGCTAGACTTCGGTAGTTAGTCGATCCTGTATTTGTTCAACTTTTTTAGTCAATTCATTGACTTGAGACTGTAACTCCTGATTAACCTTCTTGAACTCCTCTAGTTGGTCTTGAAGTCTCTTTTTGACCAAAGTCTTCCCTTGTGGTTGAGGCCCAACTCGCATGCCATTAACATAATCAGATTTAGTGCCCAAGACTTTGTCGCACACTTCATCCACTGTCATCGGATGACCTTGTTCTATTTAATCTGCCAATTCCTTAGACATTAATTCCTAAAAAATTAAGAATTAATTATATACTAAAATTCATAAATACTAAAAAATATTTGTAAATGAACTATGTACTCACCCATTTTTCTCTGCATTTAGTAGTTGTCCATTGACCTTTACTTTCATCATAATAAGTGTGATACCATAGCTTCATCCGGTCACACTCTTCTCCATCTTTCTCACTCTATTGTATTGAAATATATTATTAGTAATATTTATTATAAATTTTGAAATGTCAATCAAAGTAAAATGTAATTAAAAAGAAAATAACTTACAATCTCACGTCGTATCGCTACAAAGGCCTTGGAGCCGAAGTTTGGTCAACATTTGACCTGACTCCTAACCAATTTGGCTTTTTGACTTTTTTCCTAACCATAAACATAACAAAATCTATTATAACATCTATAAATCACAATTCATAAATACAAAAATATAATTAGTTTTCAAAAAAGTTGTGAAATTAAGTTTTGTGATCAAGTTAACTAACCTTTGTAGCTGATTGCTCCCAATATTCGCATAAATCCATCCACTCTGCCACTGTGACATTTTTCAACTTAACATCCTTTCCGTGCTTAGTAAAATGTTTTTTTAAATGAAATCTTTGATCTTTAGATTTTAAAGAAAGAAACTTCTTGACAGGAGCATGTACTTCGTCGCCTGTCCTCATTCCCTTGACTTCCAACTTTTTCTACAAAAAATTATAAATTATTGGTCAAAGCTTTAGGCATATGGAAAACACATACATATTAGATAGTTTTATAATACTTACGTCTAACTTATCAAATGCATTGTACAGCTCCTCATTAGTTATTTTTTTCCATTTTGTTCTTATGGGTAAGGAAGTTTGGGATACCATACCAATCTCACTCGATAATTTGGCAGACTGTACGAAGTTCGTTGGTCATCCTTCAGTAGGGGAGATCTCTATCTCCAGTCTCTTACCTATCGCCTTATTAACTTTGCCAATCCGTGTCCTTTTCTGACACCCCTTGTCTTTTTTGGATCAGTCATGGATCATAAAATATAGCAAGGAATATTTACAGTAAAAATATAACATACTTTTAATTGGTTAGATAAAAAAATATTAAACTTTTATGTTTAACCAATGTGATGTGAAAGATCATACTTGTAGTGCTTACAGAGGTAGCACTAATACTGGGAAAGAGGCTCGTGCATTTATTGGTGGTTGATTAGAAGCTGGAGGGATCGCTTTAGAAGTTGATGGAGGCATCTGCATTCTTAAAATTTGTAGATACTTATCTCTAGGATGAGTAATAGGCACATATGTGACATCTCTTGGTGTTAGAGTAGGCTTACAAGGTGCATGTGTGTGATCTTCTAGCTATGTATGAGTAGATGGCTCATCAGCTACACTTCTAAGAAGCTGATAGTACCGTGACTGCATTTATGTCGGTACTAAGCTGTATGGTGTAGCCTTATTCTTCTTCTTGGGTAGACCAAGTCCCATGTCAATCACCTGCATTCAATTCGCCATTAGATTTCAATAATACTATTAATTGATTAAGTAATATTCATCAACCATATTTAAAGAAAACAACATAGTTTAAAACTAAAAAAAGACCTAATAACTCAATGTAAAAGGGCAAAGATCGAAAAATTACAAATTGTGCACAGTATAAGTACTTAATAATAAGATCAAGTTATGTGTGTCCTGTCTAATCTGACTTGATAACAAGTTTATATATACTCAAGATAAAAGTCTAACAGGTAAGGAAATGGAAATTCACATGCTGATAATTCATTAGCAGTGCAAACCATAGCTGGTTTGGCATCGTTTCTCAAGCTGCCTACAATTTTTTGTGATCACTCCTTATCAGCACGCAATCTATCAATCCTCATTAACAGTTATATCAAGCCTTATTTACTAATCCACATCAAAGACACAATAGGAAATTGGTGACCACATGCACACATTTTGCAGAGGAAAGTGAATTAAAAAGCTCCAAGTGACAAAACAAACCCTTAATCCCACTACTCTAATGTGCATGTCAACGTCACTTTCCTAAAGGCCCTTGATGGCATCATTTCTACACTTTCTGCTTTCTCAATGCTAGTCAGGCCTTAAACAAGACATATAACAGAGTGTAAAAGAGAAATGGAGGTGATAACTTATGCAGACTTTCATAGTCCCATGTTATGTATGTTAGAGTTTGGAAAAAGATAAGAGGCCATAAGCTTGTTATCTTAAGAATATGAACAACTTTCAGGAAAAGCTTAGCTTATTTTCATGATTAAATCTGAAACATGATCTTGAGGATTATATTGATGGGTTTATTAGATGTATTTGTGACCAAAATACATGAACATATGAAACAATTTAATTTTTGGATAGGATGAATGTATCTCAAGGTGTTTCAAAGCAATTTGTGTATTGCTATACTTCAAATCTCTTCACTAACTTACAACTGGAGCTATTTTTCTTCAAAAAAAGTTACCCAATAAACTTTATTGAAGAGATATAAAAGGAAAGTCACCTGCATCACTTAAAAGATTCATTCATTGAACTTACTTTACACTCTATCTTCTCTTTTAGAAATTCAGTCTACATTGCAAGCTACATGATATAAGGAAACAAGATCTGACCAAGCTTTCTGAGTAATAACTAGCATTTACAAGTAAAATAATGCGAACAGGTTTTAATGATGGGTTCCTTGCAAAAACTAGTATTTGATATCTCCAAGGAGTTGAAAAATTTTGAAAAAAAAAGTAAAGTGACAAATGTAGCAAACTACAGGTTGGTACACAGGTAAGCAAAAGTTGAAGATCTAAAACTGTGGAAAGTCGTGACAAACCAATTCCAGAGAGTGAACAAGAGAAACAATATAGTTGTAATACATATTTCAATTATTTACATACTTTTTCATTTCTGCTTCAAATTCTTTGCTCCACATGTTTGGAAATATGAGCACTCGATACGACTTTTGGCACTCATTGCTTTCATGGTTCTTTAGGAGTTGCCATTCCATTTCATACCAATCTATATCTGATTCTTCTGAAGGATCAATTTTGTAACCATAGTACAGATTATAGAGTTATAAGAGGATAACTAACCCATTCTTCCAATTTATGATGGCTTAAATTAGACATATTATCTTTCGTATGATTCCATGATGTTGCAAACAACTTAACATATCTACATTTTCGCATAGTAAACAATATAATAAACAAAGGCAATTTGACTCCATCGAGTTATATAAATATAATGCATATTTCTTGGACAATTTTTTATTTGTAATGAAAATGAAAGAGGACAAAAAAGTAGTTAAGCATGATAATAATTCATCAGGAGAAGAAATAAGAGCACTTTGTGCTTTACCTTAATTACAAAGATGTAATTTAAGAATCAGATTCCTTGACCAACATTTTTAATAATAAAAATTTCAAATTTCGAAAACCAAGACTAGCATTATCTATGTCATAAAATCACACTACAATTGATTTCTATAAATCCTAAATAAACAAGATTTGACGCAATATAAATTTGTACATAGTAGAAAGCCCTGGTTCTAACTGTTGGAGTTCCTATATGACATTTCAGCTCTGCGTCAAGCACTCATATCAACAAGACATGGTAACTGCACTCCTTTATCACCACATCCCACATTGTTTAAGCTTTCCTTAGGCTTTCCTTTATCCTTAGTCATAATGTTAATTTAGCTACTGCTACTACACCAAAATCACCTTAGAAAGTGCATGATAAGATCATCTTAAGAAACATTTACCCTCCTATCTTTTAACAAGCACAAACTCCAGCTCTATGAAATTGGCTCATTTTGTATTTGATATTTCACCACATTTTCAGATATACATATTTTCATTCTAAAGAGTAGAAAATGATGCTCCTAGTAGTTTCCATCATACATTACTTGGTTGATAATGATACTCAAACATACATCAGAATCACATGACATTTCCTTCCCTAATAGTGCTAGATGGTCTAGCACAACCCTTACACTGTTTATTTATAATTTGGACAAACTATGTATTCAAATCTCTCAATAATATTTCATGGACCCATTCATCACACCGATGTGGTCCAAAACTTGAAGAATAGATCTTGAAACAAGAATTCAATGAGAAATAAAGTCCTTACCCTAAAATACAAGAAAAGTAGCATAAAAATCAATCAAATTTTATAGAAATTTAGAGAAAGGATATTACATGTGCACATTGTTGTTAAATGAAGTATACGCAGAAAACTAAGAGGAGAAAAATAAAAGAAGAAAATAATATGATAGGCAATATAAATAATTTAATACCAAATTGGCATAGCCCTCGCTTTCTTCTCGAAGAAGATTGAATTTTGTTTGCTGATAGAGAAGATGAGTATTAACTTTGACTTGAATTTGACAATCAAGCATATTAAAATATCTATTCAACAATGATCCAATGGCATTATCATCCTAACATTGCATGATATTAGCAACACATTAAATGTTTATACGTTTCTTCTAGAAATAAACGCTATTACAAGTTTATGAAATACACCTAATGGCTTTAGCTTTTTATCATATTTCAGGTTCAGCAAGAACATAATTAGTTGTGACTATAGGCCCTTCACAACGTCACAGAGGAGAGACCTGTAGTACTATATTGTTTGGACAAAGGGTGAGAGTTTAAATGATTTGTTGTATCTAGATCATCTATGCTACCCTTAATAATTCCAATTCATTTAACATCCAAACCTTTATGCGTATAAATCTTAAGCTGCCTTGTAACATCCCATTACCTTAGGGTATGAACCGGGACGCCCGTAGGTCATTCCGATACATATCCTAAGATAAGGGAGCATTACTTGCGCTCACTACAGTACTCCACATGGCATTACATACATTTAAATAATTAAAGTTGTAATTGTAAATCACAAGATTTTTTTTTAAAACCAAAATCTTCCTCTTTTCATTACTCAAACACAACAGTTATATACATCGAATGTACAGTCTGTACATACAGAAATACAGATACTATGAAAGAGGAAGAAGATACAACAACTCCTAACTAGGTCATCCCAAAAATCTGAAGTCCCAGCTG
>JANQBM010000003.1:14895151-14909069 GCA_025594535.1 Erythroxylum domingense
AAAATAATCATCATCATACAAATATAAAATTAAGAATAATACAAAGTATTTAAAATATTACAATAATACAATTTCATCATATAATAAACAATAAGTACATCCAAAACATTCAATAAAAGAGCAATAAATATTCTTAACTCTCAAACTATTACAATTTATAATAAGAGTTCATGATGAGGAAACAATCAAGTAGAAGTTAAACCTCAAATAAAAGCATTTACAATTACATTACGTATATAGAATTTAACAAAAATATCAAATATAAGTAAAATTAAAAGGAGAGAAAAAACAAAATCCTGAAACAAAATTCAATCGTCTACGAGAGGATACCCACTATAACTTCACTGACTATAGTTATCGTTTGATATAAAATCCTCATCATTGAGAGGAGTTTCATCATCATTATTGTTCAAATTTAATGCAATAAATGACATGTCAATGCTTTCCCATCCAAGATTATCTTATTAGTTATTGACATCTACCAAATTCAGTTCTTCAGAAACCTAATCCACCAAAAGATCAATATTATCAATGAAATTTGGATTAGTTAGATTACTTGTGCTATTAAGACTCCTAGTAAACAATAAATTTTAGTTACTAGAAAATTATAAGAAATTATATAAAAATTAATAATGATAATAACATACCTTTCTTGAAGCTTTAAATTGTAACGAACAAAAACCAAATCATTCAACCTCTTATGCTTTAATATATTCCTTTTCTTGAAGTGGATAGATTCAAATGTGCTCCAGTTTCATTTACAGCTTACTTACACATTGACTTAAAATCTAAATTGCAAATCTTTTCAATTCTAAAACTCCATTTCCGAATTGATCACACCAAGAAACTGTAAGTCGTAAGATAACAAAAGTATCATTATAAATAAAATAAAGTAATAATTAATTTTCAACAAATAAGAAAAAGGAAATAACTAATACTTTGAGAAAGTTTTCCTCTTTGTTGAATGGAAATCGACATTCCAAAACCCCCATAAGACAACTAATAAAGCTCTATTTGTGAGCTTAAAAAATCTTGCATCGTGTCAATGCCAACAATTTTTGTAATAATTAAAAGCATTCCTCTATTAACTTCAGCTTGTTTAGTAAGATCCAATCTATAATAGATATTAGGATTTAAAAATGCCCCAGCTATAAACAACGGAGAAGAAAGTTGTCATTCATTTCTCTTGTTAATGATTGAAACATATGGTGTGTACAAAGAAGGCCTATGTTTTAGATTTACCTTGATTGCTTCCATCGTTCTATCCTTGACATCAAAAAAACTTATTGTTGACTTTTCTTCACTATCAACTAAGCGAAGCACCCTCACCAAAGGCTCACAAACTTGAATAATAAATTAACATTAATACCAAAATTTTATATCTTCCAATATAATTTTACAAACCTCAACCCCAACATTAGACCTAGCATGCTGAGATGCAATCCACTTATCACTTGTAAACATTTGTCTTAATTCTTTCTTCATCGTAACAAAAGACTAAAGTGATAAGAAATTTGTTGCAAATCTTATCATAGTAGGACAACACAAATTTTTACCATTGATAAATTCCTTTTTCATTAAATTTAATACCCATGCATGATTATAGATGAACTTTATCACATTTTAAGCTTCTGCATAGTCTCGTCAATAATATGAAATACCTAGGATCCCCTATATTCTCCAACATTAGGTTAATGCAATGTGTAATGCAAGAAACCCGAAAAAAGAATTGTAATTATTCTGTAACCTTTTTCCTGCCGCTTTATAAGCAGAATCATTGTTAGTAATAAACTGAACAATATTTTCTAATCCTAATTCATTCACAACTTCATCAAATATCGCAAACAAAGTCTCAGTATTCCTAAAAGGGTCATATCCATCAATAGATTTCAAAAACATAGAGTTATTTATAGAATAAACCAAAAAATTAATAATAATCTCTTGTCTCTTATTTGTGCAACCATCACACATGATTGAACATCCATAAATAGCTTAATTCACTCTTCTTTCTGCTAAATAAATCTAATTTTAGAAACAGGATAACTCAAAAGTTTACCTCTTAAGTCATCAATTAAAGGACCTTTGTATCCCAGACCATAAGAAGTTATTGCATCTATCATAGGTTGATAATAATAAGACTGAGAAGCATTGAAAGATGAACCTGTATCATACCACCTTCTAACTACTATTATATCGACATTGTTAGTCGCATATCTTGATTACATTCCATTACGAATTGAAGGTTGGGCTCCAGAAGTTGTTTGTGGTGCAAAAAAATTAGTCACCTGCCTTCTTCTCTTCCTCACATCAGGTTTAGGTACTTCTTCAAGGGCCTGGGATGGAACACTATCAGTACCACTAGCACTAGCACCTTCAACATTTTCACAATCACCACGAAAACTATAAAATGAACTTCCACTACCAATTTTAAAATTCAACCTTTCCCTTCTATCTTTCTCATATTGATACTCTTCAAGCAATGTTTTCATTTGTCACTTCACATCATGACTTACTTTTTTACAGGGTTCTATATTTCCTTTAACTCCAGCTAAATGCTTCTTCAATCGGGTGATTTCTCCACCTTTTAAGTGCTTATTACAAAACAAACAAATTGTATAATTCTTCATACCTGAGACCAATGCAGTATAAGCTCAAACTGGATCATTATATCTTCCTGAAGCAGTTTGATTATGAGTAGTTGAACTTCCTTCCATTTATCTGTAATAAAAAATAAAGATATTAGTTTTGTAGGAAATTAATCCTTAGTAGTTTTATCAACAAAATTAGCAATGCTAACTGCTAAGTCCTTCATGAGGCAATGCAGCATAAATAATGTCTTTAACTCTTTATATTAAGCTTAAAGAAGTAAAGATTCATAAAAATAGAGTAAAATTCAGAAATAAATAGACAATTTAATTTAAAACAGAAAATTTATGCTAAATTTAAAATCAAAGTATCGTTAAAAGATTTAAACTGATGGCTCAACGAATCCAAAAATTCAATTCATGACTTAAAAATCATTAACTTCACTTATCATGTTCATCTTTGTTCTTGTTTTTTTAGGAATGTGATTATTGCCATTGAAATATCTTCGTAAATCCTTGCCTTTAATAAATATCTTGAAATGGAATACACAAGCTAAGTAATTTTTTCCATTAAGGTGAACTAAAAAACTTTCACACTTATTCGAAGAGTTAATGTCAAAGTACTATAGATGAGATAAAAATGGAATAATAAGAAGATCAAATTTTGTGCAAAGACTATAGGATGAACTAATTTTAGGATAAATAAAGGTGGATATGCAAGCAACTTGAATCCTTGATGAGATGGACTAATTGTGGGATAAAAATTAAAGACAACTTAGAGATTTAGAATAACTACAATTACATAACTTCCCATTCGACTTTTCAATAAGACCACAACCATATTATTATTATACTTAGTGCCTGTTTGGTTGAGCTTTTGAAAGGTGAATAAGTACTTTTTTCCACCGTAAAATTTTTTTTCAAAAAAATGAGTATTTGGCTATAAAATGAAAAGTACTTTTTTAGTAAATATAGTTTTTTTGGCAGCTAAATTATAGCTTTTTAAGAAGCTCAAATTTGGGGCTGCTTAAAAAAGTACCTTTTCAGGTAGATTTTTCAGATTAATTAATTAACCTATTTTTTAGGCTCTTTTATCCTTATGTTTTACACATAATTCCCACAATACCCACAAATACATATTCACGTTTATTTTGAGATTTATAATATTATTTGATTTTTTATGTTTTAATATTTATTTTTGATATTAGTTTTAGTCATGTTATAATTCATACAAAAAAATTGATTAGATATATTTTCATTTATGTTTCATATGGTTTAAAATTATATAATAATTAATAAATTGTTCTTTGCATATTGTTTAATATATTTTTTTATTAAAATTAAAAGTATTTTTTATTTTTATATTGCCAAGCAGTCTATTGTATGAAGCTCTTAAAAAAAGCTCTTTTCTAAATGACAGTCAAACAATTAACTAGCTTCTTAAGAAAGTTCTTCTCAGAAAAGCTCTACTGACAAAAGATCTACTAATATAAGCTCATTCAAACAGGCACTTAATTAATTATTTACTTCGAATTCTTTCCAATTTATATTCTCAGTTTTAAAGTTTTAAGTTAAATTGAAACTTGAAAACGTTTCTAACTTTTAAATCATGCATCATTAAGTTAAGTTGAAACTTGAAAGCCTTTCTAATTTTTAAATAATGCATGATGCATGTTGTGAATGATAAAAAAAAAATAACATAAATTAGGACATCAATTATCAATCATTAATGAACCACAAATGAACCAAAACCAAACTCTTTTTATTCAACTCTAAATCCAATTCATTATCTAACCAACGACAAATCAGAAAACCTTCACAATTTCATTCCAACTTCCAAGTCTAACCCATTCACAATCACAACACAAATATAATTAACCAGAAAAAATTCAACAAAAAAGTGAAAACACACCCAAACAGCAATTCATAATCAGTATTATTCCAGATCGGGTCGGGTCAAGTCGAGTTTAGATCTGAGTATTATTTTAGATCCGAAAGCTGTGGATGCGTGAAGAACAGGAGAGCTGCCGATGGTGGCATGGTGTGTTGGTGGTCCTCGTGAAGGAAGGTTGAAGCCTGATGAAAGTCCAGATGAGACTCGTTGATGGCAAGTTTGTGTGGAGGAGGAAGATCTGAATATGACCGCCGGAGAACTTTTGCGTGGTGCGGTGGTCCGTGGTAGTCTTGTCGCTAGAGAGGGAGGAGCACTGCTAGAGATGGAGAGGAGAATGAGAGGGAGAGTGGAGAGGAGATGAGAGCATAAGATAGAGAGATGATGAGGTAAGTCTAAGAGAGAGGAAAAAAGTGAAGTAGCAGAGCAATAAGCGTGCGAGGTAGGTGTTAGGAGTGAGGGGGTTTAGGGTAAAAAAATTTTGGCTTTTGCAAATCAATCCTTAGTTTTTATAAAAATTACAATACCAACCTGATATATGGCTAATATTTTGAATACTAGCTAGTTCCGACTGAAAACACTCGATATTAGTTGTACCTATGGCCAGTACCAAACTCTTAGATATCATTCCACTTTTCGGTCAATACAATACCAGCCAAGCCAGTACAAAACAGTATTCGAAACGTTGTATAAAACCCAAATAATAGAAACAGTAGAACAGATAACCCCAAAGAGTAATGGCGACTAGTAAAGGGAATCTCATCTTGGATAACCTTCCTATTTGCAATTTATGGACTTGAGAAGTACCCATCAAATTAAGCATACAGAAGCAGCAGCAGAGTTGAAAATGAATAAATAAGCCTCTCAAACATCACTACTATTCCCTAATCTCCTCTTTATTCCATCATTTATCGTCCATCTGCTGATGTAAACGAATCTGCAAGTCCATATGGTCGACTAGGTATACTAGTCTGAGTATTATCCCCACTGAGTAGAAATGTCGAAGAAGATTCATCTACATCGTTTCCCTCAAAAGCCTGCCACCTTTTGAGCGCCTGAGGCAAAGTCATTGTAAGGTCTATGCTGTAGATGTCATCGGAATCATGTTCGGATGGCTTCCAAGCCTCAACAAGAGATGAAAGAACATTGACCACGTGACTCATGTCAGGACGCTGATAGGGTTCCCTTGCAGTGCAATGGCCAGCTAGCTCAGCAACTGTCCTTATGCTAGCAAGGGTTCCCTCGTCAAGCTCAATAGTTGGATCAATAATCTTTTGGAACGAATCTTTGTTGATGCACATCCTCCTGAACCAAGTAACAAGGTGCAAGCAATCCTCAGGTTGGGTTTCATCAAGTGCTTTCCTTCCTGTAATCATCTCCATCAATATAACTCCATAACTAAACACATCAACTTTGGTGGTCACACGTCCGGTCACTGTACAGGCAAATAATTTGATATGTCAGCTTCAAGATAACTAATCTACTGAAAAGAAAATGAAGCGGGGAAATCCTTAGTGAAAATTGAAATTTGATTACAAATGAACTATACATGGAATGAGAGCTAACCAAAAGAAAATTTTTTGCATTATATATTTCAAACTGGTAACATAAAAGAAGAAACAAATATAGCCAGAGACAATTTCATACGCTTGGCATTTTTCTGGTGGGGACTTACTACAGTAAATTATGCCCAATCATGACATGACGTCTGTTTGTAGTCGGAATTTAAAATAAATGCTAACCTCTCACTTTTAGTTAATGCAACAGTAAGATTAGGAACAAAAAATGGAAACATTTAGTGCAAGGGTACCTGCATATTCTGGGGCAAGATATCCAAAAGTTCCCGCTAGTCTTGTTTCAATTGAGGCTTTTCCTTCTGGGGCAAGACGAACCAGTCCAAAGTCAGAAACTTTGGCCCGCATATCATCTCCAAGAAGGATGTTGGAAGGCTTGAGATCCCTATGAATGAAACTTTGGTGAGCTAAGCCATGTAGATATTCAACACCTCTCGCTACATCCAGAGCAATGGAAAGTCTTCTCATCCATTCAAGAGGTCTTAACCCCTCCTCCTTCCAATTGAACAGATGGATACTCAGCGTACCTTGAGGCATAAACTCATAAATTAGAAGTTTCTCATTATCATCCAAGCAATAACCAAGAAGTGCAACCAAATGGCGATGTCGGACCTTGGTAAGAACTGCAATCTCAGACTTGAATTCAGTTAGACCCTTTTCCCTCACCACTCCAGATTCCATCCTCTTCACAGCAATTTTTGTTCCATCATGCAATTCTCCTTTGTAAACAGTTCCAAAGCCACCCCTTCCAAGTACATTTTTCTCACTGAAATTATTAGTCACGTTTCTCAGAACTTGAATTGAGATAACCATACTCCCAGCTTCAACTACATGAATGTCACTAAATCCACCAGCATCATTGCGGCTCTCAGTTCCATCACCATCGCTTGATCCAGAAATTGTACTTTTAACAGTATCCTGATGAATACCAGAGTGACGAGGATGAATGATCATCATATTTGGACTCTGTACTTTACTGTATTTCTTTCCTTTTCTAACATAGAAACATACACCCAATCCAATGACACATAAGCCACAAAGAACACCAACTACGGAGCCTACAATCTTTCCGGTACTTTTATTACCACTTCCACCTGAGGCAATCGCCCCACCAACACCACCTTTGGGAATTGCTCCAGGTGTACCAGGGGGGGCTTCCTTCCCAATATAAGCGTTCCCATTAGTTACCAATTGCACATTTTGTCTGAAACTAGGCACTTTACCATAAAGATCATTATCTGACACATCTAATACAGAAAGATCAGGCAGGTTTGTAAGCTCAGCCGGTATAGTTCCAGAAAGAGAGTTTTTTGCTAGAAGTAATTTCTGCAGCGAAGTAATTGACGCAAAATTGGGAGAGATCCTACCACTAAGTCCCATATTCTGAAAGTTAATGATGGTAATGTTCCCTCCAGTACAGGTAATTCCTGCCCATTGAGCACAAGGATCATTTCCTTCCCACTTCCTAGCGAAAGTTGCAGGGTATCCAACATCTTCCAAAATTGATAATAAAACATTAACACGAGAGTCACAAGGAACACCAGCATCAGGCAAACAAAAGCTGTTAGTCTCAGGTTTCATATCAAAATCAACAGAATCAGGAAATTTTGGAGTCGGTCCCTGAAGTAAATTATTAGTCAAATTGACAACTTTAAGTTTTGGAAGTTTAACCAATGAAGGCGGGACAACACCGGTTAATTGATTGTCCCTCAAATTCAAATCCTGCAACCCAATAGTATCGCTAAAATACGGTATCGGACCCGTAAAGGAGTTACCTTGCAACCAAACCTGAGTCAAGCCGGTCATATTCTTCAACACAGCAATGGTACCATTAAGACTAGAATCACTCTTCTGCCCATTTAGCCACAACGTCTGTAGATCTTGAAAGCCCGAAAAGGTCGGTGGCAGTTGACCCTCCAAGTAATTAAACGCTAATTGCAAACTTTGCAAACTAGGAAACACACTATTATTGAGGAAAGCAGGGATTTTCCCACTCAACTGAGCTGAATTCGCTGAGAAATTCGTCAACTGTAAAGCGTCCTCAAGACTCTGGGGTATTTCCAACGGCTGATAAGGGTTGTTGCTAATATCCACGTTTGACAGAGCGGTCATTCCCCGGAAGAAATCCGCGGGAAAAGATGAAAATTTGTTGTTGTCCAGCATAACTGATTGGAGCTTACTTAGCCCAGACAAACTGGGCACTGAACCAGTTAAGTCATTGAACATTACCTCCAATACTTGTAACTCGGAGAGGCTTTTAAGTTCCGGAGTTAACTTACCTTGAAGGTTCTGCCTGCCAATTTGAATCCGGGTGACCCGGCCACTTTCGCACCTGACATGGGTCCACTGACATGGGTCGGACCCGGACCACTGGAGAGCACTTGGGTTCCCCAATTCTTCTCGGAGTTTGAGCATCACCGTCGCGTCACTGGTTGGTTGCTCTGAAACACCAAGAGTAACAAGAGAAAGAAAGAAAAGAAGGATAAGAAAAGAGTGGCCCATGTGAAGCTTTTCAATGATAGATTGTCTGGCCTTGTGTCTGTCGGAGCGTTGGGGTTAAGACTTAAGAGACAGTGATTCAGGTACAGAAGAGAGGGACTAAAGAAAGAAAGAGAAAAGTTGATGGCAGAGGAATCGACAGATATACAGGGCTTTGATTTAATGAGGAGAAAATACAAAAGCCGAAGAAAATCTGAATAAATGCCGGTCTCAGCTTTCCAAAAAACTTTTCTTCTAAATTAATCCGATTTATTTTTTAAAATTTTATATGGTTTTTTAAAGTTTATACCGTATTTTGTATAAAAATGATTTAACTAGCAAATGTAAAGTTAAACAACACAAACTTTTTCTGAAGAATCACATAATTGGAATCATTGAAAATCTTTTCTTTTTGGTGCTTAAATCATTGAAAATCTTTACTGTTAAGGAATTAACATCGAGATCTATTGCTTTTCGGAACCCAAGGTCGAGGGAGGGGAAAAATGAGAAAGGGGGGTTGGTTTTGGAATAATATTTTGATTGAAGAGGAAGACAGTTGGCACATCCGTGTAGGTCCTTTAATTATCACTCGCGTGGAAAGAATTGGTTGGACATGCCCAACCCCAAAGATATAGTACAATCGTTTTCCTTATGAAACCAAAAGCCAATGTTTTCTACAATGGCAACTTCGTGTATGGATATTATTGATTTTGTATCCATGGATGTAGGATTAGAAATTGATTTACGCATTTGTAGAGACTTTAAGAGATGTATATATATATGGATAAATTTCTTTTTAATGAATAATTTCTTCTATTGTGCATCCTTTTGGCATCTTTAGCTCAATGTACTTCTTTCGCTTAAGATGGTCCACTACCTGACTGTACTTTCTACCATCCTTCTTTCAATTATTTTTTCGAATTTGTGGCTTCTTGGGTGAGTCCTTGCATGACTTTGTAACACTCTATCACAAACTTTCTTAGTCATTATTAGTATCCACAATTTCAAAAGTATTTTCCTTAACTTGAGAGACTTTACATGTAATCCTCTCATCTCTCACTCTTATAGTTAACTTGTCTCTGTCAACATCTATAAGAGACCTAGCAATCATTAAGAATGGTTGCCTAATAATAATGGGTGAATTTATCAACCTTAATAGGTACATCCTTAATTATGCCCCTACGACGGTGAAATGATCTGTCAACCATTTGTGAGCACATCTTAATCAGTGTTAATTCACCTACTTCCATCTTTTTGCATGAAGAGTAAGGCACCATACTTATGTTAGCTCCTAAATATGCAAAAGCCTTATCTACTTTAACACTACCAATAGTAAGGAATATAAAATTCCCTTAGTCACCTTGTTTCTGTGGTAGTGTTGTTACCCTATGGAGCTCTCCTTGATTAACACTTCACTCTCCAAATTCTTTGATTCCTCTTTGTTTAATAACTTCTCTTTTACAAATTTAGCAAGGGCAAGTCACGTCTTCAGTTGCCCTATTATATCTAGGACCTTGTTCAACTCTAATTCTTTTGACTTTCTCTATACTAAGATGGGGTATGGAATTGCAGGTTGACACTCTTGATTTTCTTTAGATTATATTTACTCTGCATGAGTCGTTCGTTACCCCTTTTATGATATGTAACTCTTTCCTTTTCTTTCAGAAGTTTTCCTTGAAATTTCCAACCATTTATGTAACCAATAGTTGTTTTTCTTTATACTCAAATTCACATCGTTCAGCTTTCATTTCAGCAAGGATTTCCATTAATTTGTCTCTAATTCTTGCTTCCCTTTCTTCTTTTACTTGTGTGAACTTCTTTTCAGTGGCCCAGGTGATTGCCATTATCCTTTCCTTCAGGTTTGTTTCAGTTTTGCTCGCTAAAATCCCTTTAGGTCTCTCCACCATAGATTTGACTAATTGGTCAAATTTTATCTTTAAGCTCTGTATAGATGCTTCATTTTACTAATGTTTTGTCTTTGAAGCCTAAATTGATTCTAGTATTAGCTCATCCATCCCCAATTTCCTTAGTTGTGACGTTTGTGCTTAAAATCTAGGTAGAGGGTTGTTCATTTATTGTCCCTAATTTCCCCATGAGAAGTTAGGGTTGTTTCTCCATCCCAGATTTTATGTGTTGCTATAGGGGTTATTTTGAGAGGAGCCTTCCCCAAATAGTCTACGTGTTCATGCTGATCTGATTGATAATCTTGTCCCGGGTGATCTATCCACTACATCACTCTTCCTTTTGGAGCCATAGTAATATTGTCTATCTTTTTGCTCAGTGCTTTCACTTAACTCACCAGTCTCTTTACTACATCTACTTCATATAGTCTAGATGGCCTATTAGTGGTCATGCTCTAGCTGAGCACCACTGATAATTATTCATGGCCATATCCTCAATCAACTCTTGGGCCATTTCAAATGTCTTGTTGTTTAACATCCCTCTAGTCATTGCATTAATTAACTACCTCGTATTCTGATTTACCATTTATAAAATGTTTAGATTTGCATCCACAGAAGTAATCCATGATGTGGCATCATTGAAGCATCTCTTTAAATCTCTCCCAAGTGTTAAACAATGATTTTCCTTTAGTTTGAGAGTAAGAAGAGATGTCATTCCTCAGCTTCGCAGTCTTCGCAGGACGAAAGTATTTTAAGAAAAATTTTGCGCTGCTTGATCCCAGGTGGTCAGTGACAAACAAAGCATAGACTTGAGCCACTGCTTTGCTTTTCCTTTCAAAGAGAAGGGAAATAGACGCAATCTGATGGCCTTATCATTCGCTCTATTTATTTTAAAAGTATCACAGGTCTCTAAGAAGTTAGAAATATGAGCGCTGGGATCCTCGTCTGGGAGTGTCTCAAATTGGACTGATTGTTGCACCATCTAAATATGAATTTTTCTTGCAAGATAATTTTTTTATAAGTTAGGGTGATCTATGTCATTAATATAACAATGGGAATTAAAGAAAGTAACAGACATATGAAATTAATTGATGAAGTCTAAGATCTAGACTGTTAATTCCCATTGAATTAAACTTTAAGACCCATATATGTACTTTCAAACTAGATTTAATTTGTTGTTATTTAATTCAATTTTTCTTATCATTTTTTAATTTTACTAGTTTAATAATAAAGTTTAATTGAATTAATTTAATGACTTAGGTAGTAAAAATCCAATAAAATTTGATAACTGACATCTTCCTTATAAAACGGAATCTTTACTTATTATTAATTAATTCTTCTGATGTTCACATGATTTCTTTAAAATAGAGAAAGTCTAGCTTCTATCTTCTCCCTACCAAGATAAATATGCATGGCTTGCAAGTTACAGCTAACTAAATCCTAGATTCTTTAAGCCCATTCTCAATGGCCTTCTTCAGTTTTCTTCTTTTCTTCCACAGCTCATTGATCTCCATCACACCTTCCTTTCTATGCTAGTTTGTAACATTTCTTATTTTGGTAATGTTGGAAATTTCACAACTATTCTTGCTTCTCACTACTCACCCTTCCACCCAAGTTTTAAAGTCTTTTTCCACCTAGCCTTCTTCCTCTATTAACCTTCCTATCATCCTAGAGAATCACCCTTCCCATGTTAACCATTCCTCCAATAAAACTTGAACTTAGGTAGCTAGAGATTCATGCATTAATTACAAGCTGGTGCTGAATCGCTTATGGTCTGGATATTCACAATACGCAGCGAAATGAACCATACTACATAACAAGAAGTATAACCGAAAATCACAACACGTACAAAATTACCTATTGAAGCGGATTGGTATTCATTTTTTCTGATTTGTAGACGCTGTAGTGCGCGAACATCCTCTATTGGTATCCACACGAGGATGAATAATCCGAGCAGCGGCTAATATGTGCTAGCACGTTCTAAAATACTTTTGAATGCTGCATAATTTTTCTCTCGGAAGAAGAACGAATAGCTAGGGCTAGGTGGCTAGGGTTTTCGTATCCTCTCTAATGAGACATAAGTTCTCTATTTATAGAGAAACCCTAATACCTATTCCTATTAGGAATAAGAATATCATAATCCTAAACCTATTAGGATTATGGAAGCCTAATAAGTTTCGGCCCATATTATATCTCATATAATAAAAGTCTGACAACTTAATTCAATCTAGCTCAATAAATATATCTGCATATATTTATTCAATGCCTAATAAATTAGGCCCAAGAGAATAAAAATCACTCTTTGTGTGCGACCTGTAGGCTCATTTGATGTTGGCAATGGGCTTGATCACACTTCAAGGCCCATAAGTCATAAGCAGCCTCTAGCAAGACATTATGACTACCCAAATCAAATGAGGATTGGTAATCCGATTTAACCTATAAGCATGGTTATAAACTCAGTCCTTTTGTAACACGATACCAAGATTAATCACAAGGCATGATACATGTCAACCTTTGATTAATCATAGTTTCTTAATTCCCAAGTTGACTAACTATAAAAAATGGCATTGATGACTCCTCATCAATTCATTTGAGCACGACCATGCATTTCTTCAGTCATACTTGTCACGAGGCCCAAATGATATCTCTCTCATTTAAGAGAGGTACAAATCCCATCTACATTATTCACATCCCTCCGCATGATTCATTTAATATCTAGCATAAGACTACTTGTTATCCGGTTAAAGATAACTTAGTCTAATGTCAAAACACTGAATTCCTCATGTAGGGAACCACGATGACTTCAGGTTAGATGACTAAAGTCAAACCATATTAAGAATCACTAATGACATGAAACCATGTAGTGTTCTTTCTGTGGGTCGGTCCAATATATGTTCTCTAACATATATCTATATTTCTGATTTGATAACTCATATCCATGATCAGTAAAACGTGATCATCAATCAGAACGCATATTATCCTTAATTCATTATCGTTCCACCAATAACGATTGACCAGGGACAGTTTAGAATAGTATTATAATGCTTATGGTTTTACTATCAAATCACATACTTAATGACATAAGCCTAATATTATTCATGGAATGTAAATCACATTACATAAACAATATATATGCATATATAAAAGAATACCTCATAATATATTATTAATAAGTCAGAATATCAGTACAAAAGTCACACATGTCCATTAGCCTAGGGCACACTACTAACAATCTCCGACTTGCACTAGGCCCAATCGGTCAAATATCTAATACCCATATATCTCGTATGACTCTCATGCTTAGGCTATGGAAGAGGCTTATTAAGTGGATTGGTAATGTTGTCATTTGTACTCACTTTGCATATCTTCACGTCTCCTCTCCTAATGATCTCTCTAATCAGATGGAAACGTTTGAGTATGTGTTTGGATCTATGATGTGAGTTTGGTTCCTTAGCCTGTGCTATAGCCCCATTATTATCACAATAAAGG
>JANQBM010000003.1:14909169-14923038 GCA_025594535.1 Erythroxylum domingense
AAAAATAATCTTGTAATTTACAATTACAGCTTTAATTATTTAAATGTATGTGATGCCATGTGGAGTACTGTAGTGAGTGCACGTAGTGCTCCCTTATCTTAGGATATGTATCGGAATGACCTACGGGCGTCTCGGTTCATACCCTAGGATAATGGGGTGTTACAGGAGTTATCTTGTTCAGATTGAAAACTTGCATCCGTATGCCCACTCGCTACAAGATCTCCATTTCCATATATCAACAATATATCCTTAGTCTTTCTCAAGAATTTTAGGATATTCTTGATAGCCACCCAGTGATCCTCACCAAGATCTGATTGATATCTACTCATAACACTTAAGGAATAAGATACGTCAGGTTTTGTACATATCATAACGTACATGATTGATCCCACTTTCAAATTTACGAGATTATACTCATACAATTCCTCTCATCTTATGTCTTAGGACACATAGATTTCGAGAGTTTTATCCCATGAGCCATTATAAGAAACCATTTCTTGGACCACTCCATGCTAAACCTTTTTAGCACTTCGTCTATCTTCGTTGTTTGTGAAAGACCTAACAACTTCCTTGATCTATCTCTATAGATATTTACTCCCAATATATAAGTTGCTTCTCTAAGGTCTTTTATGAAAAAATTTTGGGACAACCAAACTTTGTCTGATTGCAAACTTGAGATATCATTTCCTATTAGTAATATGTCATCCACATATAACATAAGGAATATGATAGCACTACCGCTAACCTTCTTGTACACACAAGGTTCAATAGGATTTTATGAGAAACTAAACTCTTTAATTGCCTCATTAAATCAGATGTTCCAACTTCTAAATTCTTGATTCAATCCATAAATGGATTTCTGAAACTTGCATACCTTTTTTCCATCTCTGCATATGAAGCCCTCAGGTTATATCATATATGCATCCTAGACAAGCTTTCCATTTAAGAAAGCCATCTTCATATCCATCCGCCATATTTCATAATCATAATGAGCAGCAATGGCTAAGAGTATTCTAATGGATTTAAGCATATGGGGTTAAATGTCTGGTCATTATCAATTCCTTGTCTTTGATGATAACCTTTAGCGACTAACCTCGATTTATAGGTAATCACATTACCATCCATGTCAATTTTCTTCTTGAAAATCCACTTGCACCCTATGAGGTTTTTAGCCTTCAGGTGGCTCAATGAAAGTTCATGTTTGGTTTTGATACATAGAATCCATTTCTAACTTCATGACTTGAAGACATTTTTTGGATTCTGAACTCTTCAAAGTCACTTTATAGGTTGTAGGCTCATTTTCGTCTATGAGTAATATGTCATTTTGTTCACTTATGAGAAATCCATATCTCTTAGGGACATTACGTATCCTACTTGACCTACGAACATTTTATGTGTCAGAAGTTTCAACTATTATCTCATCTCTATGAACAACAATTTTGGGTTTAAGCAATTGATTTGCGTCTGTTTGAGCATCATGAACTTCATTAAGTTCAACTTTGTTCTCACTATCTTCTTTTAGAAGAAACTCTTTCTCTAAAAAGATAGCATACTTTGAAATAAACACTTTTTGCTCTAAAGCATTATAGAACTGATATCCAGTTGTTCCCTTAGGATATCCTATAAACAAACATTTATCAGATTTCGCTTCAAGCTTGTCTAATTGAATCATCTTTATAAAATCCAGACAACCCCAAACTTTCATGTATAAAAGATAGGGCCCTTTGTTAGTCCATATCTCATATGGAATAACTTTAACTACCTTTGAAGGGACTCTGTTTTTCACATATATAGCAATTTTGAGTACATAACCCCAAAAGGATTTCGATAGATTTGCTAAGCCTATCATCGACCTTACCATGTCTAATAAGGTTTGGTTTCTCTTTTCAGCCACACCATTATATTGTGGTATGTAAGGTGAAGTGCATTGGGATGTTATCCCATTATCTCTGAGATAAGTTAGAAATTTCTCGTATAAGTATTCACCACCTCGATCTGATTGAAGTTTCTTAATACTTCTACTGAGTTGCTTCTCTACTTCATGTCTAAGTTGCTTGAACATTTCAAACGCTCTAGACTTGTATCTCATTAGATACACGCTCTAGACTTGTAAAGTAATAAAGTAAACAAAATCACCTCTAGCATGAATGGACATCAGACCACATACATCAGAATGTATTAGGTCTAATAACCCATTCATTCGTTCACCCTTTCCTTTAAAAGGTAATTTCTTCATCTTTTCTAGCAAACTGGATTCATATGTGTCAAATGATTCATAATCAAATGGCCCTAGGCTACCATTCTTTTGTAGCTTAATAATTGTTTCTCACTTATATGGCCAAGTCGACAATGCCATAAGTAAGAAGATTTTAAGTTCTCTCATCTTTGTCTTTTATTGTCATTGATATTTAAATTTGGAATAGACATATCTAATATGTAAATTCCATTCTATAATGTAGCAGTACCATACAACATTTCATTCAACTTAATTGAACAACCATTGTTTGAAAAAGTTAAATGAAATCCAGTTTTATTAAGACATGAAATAGATACAATGTTTTCAGTCACAATGGGTACACAATAGCAATTTCCCAAAATTAACTCTTGCTCACTAGGAAGATGTCCCTATAGCTAATGTAGTAACTTTTGCTCCATTTCCCACTCGTACGTCCGTCTCTCCCTTCTTAAGTGGTTTACTATCCTGAGACCCTGTATATCAACCCATATGTGTGACCCACATCTAGTATCTAATACCCAAATGTTATGATCAGAAATAGTATTAACCTCAATGACAAATATCTTACTTGAAGTAGATGGCGGGGCATCTAATGCCTTCTTTTGCTTCAGTTACTCTAGATAAGCTTTGCAGTTCCTCTTTCAATGTCCTTCCTTGTTATAATGGAAGCATATCCCCTTTGGTTCTATCTCCTTTGCCTTCTTCTTGGCTACACCTTCCACTGGCCTCTTAGACTTCTTCTTCTTCTTTTGATTCTTCTTTCGAGAACTTGAAGCAGAGTCCACTAGAATCATGATAATTGTGATTTGTACTATGTTTTAGGGTTAGATTTGATACGTATTTTTATGTCATTACAAATGTTTAGTATGCATTTAGGGTTTAATTAGGTTAGTTTGAACCTTTGAGTTTAAATTGTATATTTTGGAGGTACCTGGATATGTTTGTTAGTGTTGTAAGGTAAACAAGGAAGAACGAGAAGAGTTAAAGAGTTTTCAGGCCAATAATCATAGGTCACGATCGTGCATATAGTACATGATCGTGACAAAAAAGGAAGAACCAGAAGTAGCCAGGCCACAATCGTGCACCAAGAGCCATGATGGTGAAAGAGAGCATCAAGTCAGGCCACGATTGTGACAGAAAGGAAAAAGTTCCAAGCATAATCGTGGTAGGTAAGGCCACAATCTTGCATTGCGTCGGGCTAACAGAAAAATTTAAAAGTTTCAGATGAATTTTTAGACCGTTTCGACCACGACTTTGACCTGGAGTGCCCAAAGTATAAATAGAACATTATGGGACATGTGCAGCAGCCCTGGGGAGTTTGAATCGAGAGCTTTCATGTAAGTCACATTTTGGAATCCCTAGAGAGTTTTGAAAGATTGAGGAAGGAGACGAAGGAAGAGAGACAAGGAGGCAAAGTTTGACGTGACGTACTTCCCAGAATAGGTAGTTTCCTCTTGTTGCTACCTCCACGATCCATTTTAACAGTAGTTTCTTTGTTTATTTCAATTTTATTTATGTATAAAATTAGGATATTTATTGAAATAGTTGTTGTTGAGTGTTGATTATTGTCTATAATCATCTTTGGGTTTTCAATTCTTGAGATTAATAAAGTTTAATTGGTTGTGTTTCTTTTAATTTAATTGTGATTCAAATTCCTGTTCTTAATAATTCAGTAATAAAGTGAGAGGGTGAGCCAAGTGAAAATAATCAATTTGGGCTAACGAGAATTAGGTGAATTGATAGGTAAAGAATTGAATCAAACTGGTAGAGTCGTGTAATAAGAGATCGAGCATAGATTCCTGGTAGGTTAATAGACAACTTAAAACTAATTTAGGTTTTTGGATCAATCACGAGTCGAGAGATCGTGATTCCATAATTTAAATTAGGGATCATCAATTAGGGTTATGAATTCTAACTTGAGAGAGAGTAATAGATCGTCTGGACCTGTTTAGTCAAGAATTGCACAACTGATTAGGTTTTCATTAATTTCTAATTGAATTCCCCTATTTCTCACTTGATAGTTTCTAGCTTAGTTTTAGGATTGGGTTATGTGATTTGTTATCATATTTAGATTTCGTCAATTCAATTATTAAATTAATTGTTTAATTGATTTTCCTTTTTGCAGTAGTTGTTAGGCTTGTGACTTAGTTGCCATTAGACTTAGGACTAGTTCCCTTTCTCGTGGGATCAACACCTTAGGTACTACGCAAATGATTTGCGCACTTGCGGTAATTACCAAGGTTAAAAATATTGAAACTTAGAGCATGTAACCTTGAGCGACAAGTTTTTGACTCCGTTGTCGAGGAAGGCAACTTAGTTCTTTAGTCTAAGACATTTTTTCACTTTTTTATTTCTTAAATTAGCTTAAAAATTTAAAAACAAATTGGAAAGAGTTGGGGCGTAAAGTAATGACACATCGAGACATCTTAGAATGAGATATCTAAAGAGTTGAATGTTGAACAATGATGGAAGATAGATATTATAGGGAGCAAGGAAATTTTAAGAATTACAATGAGTCACAGTATGGTTGGAGAAACAACATAATTTATTGAGCTGTGTAGGTGAACGTGTCCAGTTTTAAAAGCCTTATTTTTTAATTATAAAAGGGGAAAAGATGGGTTTATCAAAATGAGTTGAAAAAAAACCAAAAAGGGAAAAGAAAGAGAGTGAGAGTGATTGGAGAAGTTTTTCTCGTTCTATAATTAATATTTTTAGCAATAAGTTATCTTTTAAGTAGTTATTTTGAGATTAAATTGAGAGTGATGTTGGTTTGTGGTATCATCCTGTACTCAATGCTAAAATTTGATGGGATTACTTATGGCTATTTTATGGTACAGTTTTGAGCTAAGAGCGAATAGTTTAGAATCTTTAAACTCTTGTAAGTTCTTATTTGAATTAGAAGAGTTGCCAACAGATTTAGTTTATAATTTTTTCCTTTATTGGAAAGTTTTCTATTTATATCTTGTGTTTGATTTTTTTTCTTGTCATTTATCTTATTTGGTTGTTTGATAGGGTTCTTAAGATTAGTTGATTATTCTTGATTTATATTGTAGAAGCTGTGATTGTATCCCGGCAGCTGCTTCCTTGCACCCACTTTCAGTGTTTGGACTTCTCATAAACAGGCAGCTAAGGATTTTACATATTGCTTATTAACAGTGAAGGCTCTCGACTTGTTAAACGTCCAACATATATCGACAAACTTATCAGTCAAGTGGAATTGTTCACATTATAAAATGATGACAAAAGTTCAATTGTCGGTTGCGTAATCCTAATGGGTTTGGCTGGACGGGTAAATTTGAAATGGAGTAGCAACTGGAGCGGATAGCACACCAAAGTTTGATCGTAATGGATCCAGTGACATTCGGCATCATCATTGGGATAATAGTTCTCTTCTTCTGCGCTGTTTGCTTCATCACGCTTGAAGCCACCTGCTGCAAACGCGGAGGCCATTCCTAGGATTCCACAACCATAATAACTTATGTAAGAAACCCGACCCATATATTTACATTTATTGTCTTCTTCTTCTTCTCATACTACTTATGAGCAGGTGCGAAGTGGTCATATTAATAAACTCAGTCCGCTGTCATTAACCAGCACCATTTGTTAGTGGATCTTTAGTCGACATGGGGTTTTATTTCTGGATAAATTTGTCACAAAGTTCGTAAGGAATTTTTGGCAAGATGATTTACGTTGGCGTTGAATAATTCTTACTTCGTAATTGCTCCGATCTATCCTTTGTTCATGAAATTGGTTGATAATTCCACGACCCTTTTAGGGTTTTTTTTTAATTTATCTATCCTATTTATTCATTCTTATTCTGATGTCCCTGTTTCTGTTATGCATTTCTGTTGCTGGCACTTCTTTAATGATGTTTGTTCTGTTGACTGCTTTAGTTCAATTTAGTTGTTCATGCTATTCTTAATTTGGCTGCAACAACGGAACACAAAAGCAATTGTGACGTCCAGGATTAGGTTTTAAATGCGTGTTGTTACCAGAAATTCCTTTCAATATCTTTACCAGTTTTGCTATACTATGCGCAACGAATATGGAATGACATTGACGAGAGTGAAACTGATCGAAAAGGACAGGATGTCGATGGAGAGGGAATGTTTGGAAGTCTATCCTAGAAAGGTCGAAGAGACTGCAAGTGCTAAACCACGTCTTAATCAATCTGCTACAGCCAAGGAAGCTGAATTAGCCACACTAATGCTTGCCCTTGGGGACCTTAATATTCATTCATCGGTAAATAATTAAATATAATTACTTGTGCAATGCTCCTTGTGAGCAAGTTCACTTCATAAACTAGGTATTTCAAGGAAAATCCTAATATTTTTATAAAATTCATCATAGTTATCCTTAGAGAGTGAAGCCTTTCTTACGTTTGACACTGCCGAGTCAATTTCATGTTCTAAATAATTTCTTTCAGGGATTAATTCTAGGTATTACAATGTAGTTCTGTTTTGGTTAGATGACTAGCCAGATCCTGCATCTTTTAGGCTTGTTTCTTTTGTTACATAGGACTCTTCAATCTTGTTGGCTGCATTGTGATCTCCAAACAGTTTTCTACGTTCTTTTGCAAGCAAACTGCATCTATAGTTATATGCATACACAGGGAAATACATGGGTTCAGCTAATTATACATAAATGTAGGCATATGTGCTTGATCTGCAATAGCTATCTATTTCATCCAACTAATTGCAAAAGATTTTCAGGTCCAAACTGAGAAGAGTTCAGCATCTTTGAAACAAAAGCTTGCGGCTATTGCACCATTGGTACAAGATACAAAGCAGAAAGAGGAAAGAATGAAGCAATTTTCAGACATAAAGACACAAATTGGAAAAATTAGTACAGAGATTTCTGGATGCAGCATTTGTATCAATGCTTTCATGAGTTCCCTTATGCTGGGTGAACATGATTTGTCGTTAAGAATGCTTAATGATTATGCAATACATCTGCATCAAAAGGAGAAGGTATACGTTATGTGGTGTATCAAATACATTTGCGCGCACCCTTTAAAAGGACAAGGTATGCATTGAAGCACTTTTATTAATTAGTTGATAATTTTTTATTTCCTTTTTGCAGTCCGATCACCTTCGAAGAGTTTTTGCATATGTGAATGATGTACATTTGCTCTGTGGGGTACTTGGATTGGACTTTGTCCAGACAGCCCGTGAGGCGCATCCAAGCTTATCAAACCAGGAGCAATCAACCAACACAAGCGATATCACATTAGAAGGCCTAGAAAAGGCCAATTTCATATCGGAATCAGAAAGAAAGGCCAGACTCCAAAAGGCAATGAAGATCTCTCATTTCCCCACTTTTGATTTTGCTGTGGGTATGTAACTATAAACTCTCTTTTTTTTTTAATTGCAGTTAAAAGATATTGCGGAGTCACTATTTGAGCTTTGGAATTTGATGTACTCATCAAAAAATGAAAGAGATAGCTTTTCTATGTTTAGCTCAAGTGTTGGGTCATCAAAATATGAATTATAGAGCCAAGAGTTCTTTCGATGGAGTATGTTGAGCAAGTTGGAGTTTACCCGGAGCGAGTTATTTGTCCATGGTGCAACTGGATACTCATCTTTATTTCTTTTGACAGGCTTAAGTTGACAGATTGACTAAATTGAAAGCAAGCAGAACGGAAGAACTTTTTTATGAGAAGCAGTACAATGGACCGCTTCCATGGAAAGGTATATCACAAATTGGCACGTCAAACACGTGGAAAAGAAATGGGTAGCTAATGGAGCAGTTCCAATAGTTCCGGAATTGTATAGTTGATTTTATGCTATTTGGATCATATCCTTTGTTTTAGCTATTAGTGGTTGGTTTTATTGTTGTTGTTAGGCTAAACGTGCGCCTGAAATATTGGAGTTAGTTTATTGGCTCACTAATAAATTTGTGTGCTGATTACGTTTAAAGGAGAAGAAAATTTCCACAAACTTTGTTCTTATGAGATCAAAAGGTTCTCTTTAACGAGGCCTTAGTCTTTTCATCAAAACAGGTCACAAAGGTATGAACTCATAAAAACACAATTCTTTACACCATTTATAGGTGGATTTCATATTAAAATGTCCTCTAATTAGATCTCAACTCTGAGGTCATAACAATTTGCTATCAGAGTCAACAATTATGGGCAATTCAACCATTAGCCTACAAAGACAATTCGAAGCTTTTATGAAAATGTACCAAGATGATTGTAAGAGGACCGAAGAGCATCAAAGAGATTGTTGGAGACACCAGGACGAGTGCCAAAGGGATCAAGCTGAGCATGAGCATCTTTTCAATCTTATTGAAGAGCTCTCACGGGAGCTAGCTACCACACGATTCGAAGGAAAATAGGGAGAAGTAGAGTGTGAATTGTGGGTGCAAATAACCAACTCAAGATACTAAACACGCTAAGGATCGACTTCAACCACCTCGATATGCCCGACTGGAATTTCCAACTTATGATGGAAAAATTGATCCACTCGTATGGTTAAGTCATTGTGATCACTATTTAAAACACCAACGCATACTTGAAGAAGAGGTGAAAATGGCCTCTTACCACCTTGATGATGATGTACAAGTTTGGTTTTTTACATTGTATAGAGATTGGACAAGAATTTTATGGGAAGAATTTAAACTACAATGTCATTTTGAGTCGAAACAAATAAAAGAAACTTTCCAAATTTCGTCAAATTGACACAGTCAAAGATTATTAGTGCAAATTTGAACAATTAGTAGCCCGAGCAGGTTTTCTTACTTTAGAATAGGAGGTGGAAATTTTTATAAGTGGATTACAGGAGTATATCATGAAATTGCATAGGCTAAGGGATTTAATTACATCCATGAGCTTAGCCTGTTTGTATGAGAGGAGGGGAGGCCTAAAGAATCCCATGATCAATTT
Organism: Erythroxylum domingense; assembly: GCA_025594535.1. Taxonomy (NCBI): domain Eukaryota; kingdom Viridiplantae; phylum Streptophyta; class Magnoliopsida; order Malpighiales; family Erythroxylaceae; genus Erythroxylum; species Erythroxylum domingense. The sequence goes on from JANQBM010000003.1 coordinate 14,918,292, forward strand.
CTCTAAACCATCAATGAGCAGTCCCACAGTTGCTCCCCATCAAAACCAACAAAACAATTATAGACTGTTGACGAGAATGGAGATAGAAGAGAGGTGATCTAAGGGCTTATTCTTCAATTATGATGAAATTTATACTAGAGGCCATTAGTGCAAGATATTGTTTTGGTTAGAAGGGGTTGAAGAATTAGAATAAGGAGAAGCTGAGAACCGAGATGTTGAAGATGCCGACAAACTAAACATATCGCTATACTTAATCTAAGGGGAAAATGCTCCTCAAAACGATGCAGATTCAAGGGTAAATTATGGGAAAACCTTGGGTAATCCTCATAGACTCGTGGAGTACGAATGGTTTCATGAATTCACGTTGGTTCATTGAATTGAACTTGTTGATTGAGCCTTCAGATGGGTTACAGGTGGTGGTGGTTAATGGAAATAAAATCTACATCTCGGGTCAGCAGGTTCCTCTATGTTTGAGTTTTCAATTATTCAATTATTCCCCACTTATTTGTTCTTATTGGCTTTGAATGGGTTTGACACTATTTGGAGAGTGGATTGGTTGAAGAATGGGGTTCTATTTTTGGGGATTTCAATAACAAATCGATATTGTTTAAGAGGAATGAGAGAGTCGTGGAATTACGAGGATTAGACACTTATATCGGTAATCCATCCCTAACATTTCATATGACAGAGGTAGAGCCTCAAACGGATGGGCAATTTTAACTATTTTTAGACTCCTTCAAGTCTATCTTTTGGGAGATAATGGGACTGATTCCCTCGTTTTCTCACGATCATTGCATCAACTTCAAGCCAGAAAACAGCTACATCGTTTTACGTCCTCACCGTTACCCAAATGCTCAAAAAGATGAGATTTAGTGGTAGTGGAGGGATGTGCTGAACCAGTCTCCTTTCTCTTCTCCTATTATGCTAGTGGAAAAGGCTTATAACACTTGGAGGCTTCGTGTGGATTACAAGTCACTGAATGCTAAAACCATTAAAGACAAGTTTCGAATTCCTGTGACTGACAAATTATTGGAAGAATTACATGCAACCTAATTCTTTACCAAGTTGGACCTTTGTTCGGTTACCATCAGATTTGGATACGTACTTCAGATATGGAGAAGACAACATTCCGAACATATCATGGCCATTTCTAATTCCTGTTCATGCCATTTGATCTTACCAATGCACCAAGTATGTTCCAAGCTTTAGTGAAAAAGATACTTCGAGATCATTTGAGCAAATTTGTTCTCGTTTTCCTTTTCTATGATATTTTGATGTTGGCTAAAAGCCTAAATTGGGGCTTAACCTTTTTGAGTTTGATTGATTTGAGATTTAAACATGTAACTTACTTAAAGAAGGTCTAAAATTTCACGAGCCTGCTTAATTTTTAAGACATTTTTGGACAGAAATTAAAACGTGTTTTACATTCGCCATTGCAATTTACATGGAACCATTATTGTTTTTTTAAATTCCACGTTTAAAAGAGTAAAAACTTGCTTGGTTTTAACCCTAAATTCTATAAATTTCCTAAAGTAGAAAAAGAGAAACCCTAAATTCACTAACAGTAAAAGTTACAGAAAACCCTAAATTCTTACCGTCTTCCCTCTTTGATGCATCTTCACCATTGTCCGATCCGTGCTTCAGTCTTCGTGCAAGGGTTGTCTTGCTTGGTTCATGCATCAAAACCATTGCCTGATTTGCGCTTCTTCCTTTGATGAAAGGGTTGTCTTGCCTGGTTGAAGCCTTTTCACCGTCGCCCAATCCACGCTCCAATCTTCATTAAATGGATTGCCTAGTTCACGCATTATCTCTTGAAACTAAGGTAAGTCCTAGAATCAAGTTTTATTCATTAGACTTAAGAGCAATAAAACATTTGATTCCGATATTGGTAAAAAGAAGAAAGTGCAAAGGTTAGAGAAGTCTAAGGAAGATAGTATGAATGAGATAGGCAGAAGAAAACTAGTATTAGTTTCATCTTCAACTAAAAATAGGCAGGAGGATACACCTTGAACCACTGTCAAACCCTAGAAGCTACCATTTTGTAACCTCAGATGCTAAAGAAAATAATAGAAACTTCAAGTACGAAATATTTTTAAGAAGTTGCATATCAATATACCCTCATATACCAAAATTTTGAAAAAGATTATCTCTAAAGAAATAAACTTGAGGATTATGTTATGGTTCCTTTAACGAAGGAGTGTATTGTAATTTGCATGACCAATTACCTGTAAAGACAAAGGATCTTGATAGTTTTATGATTCAATTCCATTTTAGTGGTTCTAATGTTATTAATTGGTTTATGTTTGACAGTGTTAATCTAATGACTTTATCTCTTTTTAAGTAGCTTAGAATAGGTAAATTGAAGCCTACTATAGTGTCACTTTATCTTGATTATTGGTTTATAAAGTACCTTACTAGGGGAATGGAATATATACTTGCTAAAATAGAAAAATTCATATTTCCTACTAATCAAAGCACAATAGAAAAGCAGATGGTCCCACTAAATCTTAATTTGATGCTTTGTAATAGATAAAATTTGTTGCCCTCCTATATCCTTTTTTCTTTAAATGATAAGTGGTTATTCTATTAAAGGAAAAGTTAACATGTGACATTTGCAACTCTAGTTTGATTACTAAAAATTTTAAAAAAATTCATTTTAAAGAAACAAAATGTTAACTTTTTAGGGGTGACTTATTGATTAATTTCCAGAATTATTGGTGCATAAATCTAACATGTAGTCCTTTATTTCATTTGAGGGTTTTATTAAAGGAAGAAACATTATTAGGGAAAAAAAGAAAACATCAAGTAAGAAGGAAATGAAATGTGATCACATAGAGAAATAATCTTTTTTAGAGTTACTCTTAAATCCTTATGCATATATACAAACCATATGGATGTATAATCATTGCCTATAATCCAAATAGAATTAAGGTCTCAAACATTTTGTCTATAGACTAAATTATTCATCTCTCAATAAACTTTCTTCAAGAGAGAACTAAGTTTTTTTCTACTTCTTTTATAAGTCCAATTATGTATTCCAAAGAAATTCCTTATAGTAAAAAATCATAGATATCCATTATTGAATTGATTCTCTTTAAATTATTCTAAGTGACTTTAATATAGTGCTCCCCTATACTCTTAACCTAAAAGGAACATGTTTTTAAATTAATTCAATGAAGATTTTAGGATTTGTGCTAATCATATAGAAGCCACTGATCTAAAGTATAAAGAAAATTTCTTTACTTGGAGGAATTAAAAAAATTGGAAATTGGCATATAAGAAAATTTCTATATGGGTTTTGGCCACTAATGATTGGTTGGATGAATTTCTACAAAGCAAAACAATCCTTAGTAGCCTTCTCTTCTTGGATCATTCTCCAGTTATCATTCATAACTTAACCACAAGCTAGTATTAGAAAGCTCCCCTTAAGCTCCCCTTCACTTAATTGAATATCTTAGATCATTTATTTGTCTATATTGTTTGCAGGCTCTGTTTTATGTTGAAGAGTGTCCATAATTGTCTAACGTCCTCCTTATTTGTAGATTGTGGTTGTCTATCCATCCAGGTAAGTTGTGCAACTAATGTCTCCAATATGTTTTGCTTTACTAATGGGAGTATTTGTGAGGAATTTTTTCAAATTACAAATGAGGTATTTTTTTAATGATGTTGTTTGCAATATCCTAAGTATCATTGATGATAACATAAAGTTCTGATTTAACAGTCTAGTAGTAACTTAAAGCTAAAAGACTTTAATTACTAGTAACTTATAGTTAATGTAACAATCGAATGATGATTGCATTTAATATAGGTATTTTTGAAACATTGAGGCATAATAAACCATTAGGTAGGTATATAGGTTAGAAACAGTGATGTAGCCTCCATGAGGCTTATGAGTGAAATTTTCCATAAGCTTAAAAACCATAACAAGAACATGTTTCTCAATTTGCAGGTGTAAACAACACCGCGTACCTTAGACTTTCTTGGCTTTTGAACTTTGTCAACAAACTTTAATATGAAATACTCTAATTACTAATAATTTAAATGTAACAATTGAACAAGGATTGCATTTAATATTAGTAATTTTGAAACATTGAGGCATGATAAACCATTAGGTTGGTATATAGGCTAGAAACCAGTGATGTAGCTCCCATGAGACTTATAGGTGAAAATTTCCAAAAGCCTAGGAACCACAGCGAGAACATGTTTCTTAATTAACAGGTATAAACGACACGACGTATCTTAATTAATAGAACTTAGTAAGTTCTTAGAAGAGTTATATATATATGAGGTTAGTAGGAAATGCCACTAACTTTCATGTGTTGTGTTGTGCTTCAATTTTTCACTTTCACTTCAGTAGTTCTTGTCACCTTTCACCATTATAAATTTGTTGGTTGATGGAATTGTTATGAATATGTTAAGCATCATGTGTTGTGCTAGGCTTCAATTTCTCACTTTAACATCAGTGTTTCCTTTCAACATTCTGACTTAGTGTCTTCCTTTTCCTGAAGTTGGTCATTTCAGTTTAACAGAATGACATGTGATGAGGTAACTCTGAGGTTTCACCATATGGGATGTTTTGTTAATATGGCTGATAATGTTTGGTATGAGGGTAGTTTTATGGATGAAATTCAATTTGATATTGACTTACTGAGCTATTTTGAACTGGTTGATATGTAACATCCCGGTCCCACATAACGGGTCGGATCAGGGAACCGGGTCTATGAGAAGACCAAAGAGAGAAGTAATG
>JANQBM010000003.1:14951350-15004051 GCA_025594535.1 Erythroxylum domingense
AACGAGATAAGATTAAAGCACTCATAAGTAGTTAAATAGTATTAACTTAATAATAGAGAAATAACAATCATTATAGTATCTCACTTAAGGTAGAATTGTTACTATCTTAATATCGATACGAGTGAGGAAATAATTCAACTCCTTATACAAAAAAAAAGAGAGGTTATACATATAAATAGGAAGGTGTAAAATCCTGAAACAAAAAAAGCAATTATGCACCTATAATAAAGATAAAAATGTTTCCCAATAAAATTGCAATTTAATGTTTAAACATCCTAAATATAAACTAGTTAATATGTTTAAATTTCACTTCCATCGAATGATAACTATACATTTTTAGGAGTTTTTCACACATTGAAATTTCATTGAAATAAACAACTACAACCTACCTATATGTGTATACAATACTTAATTCATTAACTTTATAAAAATATTAAGTGCATTAGTAAGACCAAATGACATAGTTAATTAGTCATATAATCCAAATTAGATTCATTGTTTCAAATTGTACAAGCAATTGTCCTAATTATAGTAATTATACAAATTAAAAAAGTAATTTTCATGATAAAAACCAATAAACAAAGTCTTAATATATGTTATGTAATGAATAAATCCACTCTTTTGCCTCTCAAAACTCTTAACAACTCTCTATTATGCCTAATATCACTCCCATAATTCATATGTAATCTATTTATACTTAAAATAACCTAAACCATTCATTATAAACAGAAACTATGTGTTTAATGGCTAGGACAGTAGCATTGGTCAATTAATTCTATTACAAACTTGTGGTACATGTTATTAAAAGATCAATACGAGGAAACACAAAGGAATAAAGTGTATTGAACCTTGAATCATAAAAAAATGACAAAATTTAAATATATTATGAAATATTAACAAAGATATAAATACTAGTAAACTAAATATGAATTATAATCTAAAAGGGCAATTATTATGACTAATAGAAAGAGGAGAAGCCAACAATCTTACTTGTTAAAGAAAAATGATGTTTTTAATCATAGGAAGCTTATTTTGTCACATTAAAATTTTCCTATAGAAATAAATTCAATTATGAAAAACTAAGAACATGAATTTAAAATAACAAAGTAACTATTAAAGGGAAGAATAATAATAACTCTAGCATTTTTGATAGACAAATGAAATGATACATTTTCAAATAGAGTGGCTTTTCTAGGTTAAAGACTAAAAGTAAGTCTTTAGGTGAAATTCAATATCAAGCCTAATTCATCTAGGTGAAATTCATCTTCATAAATAATGATAAACGAATAAAATAAAAGCCTAATTTGTTCACCCTCATCATCTTTATGATAATACTAGGAAATATTATGTTTTTGACTACTCCTTAACATGAACTCGTTCAAAATGAATGGGCTTGCTTACTTTGCTTTTTAGAAATTAATATTAGATATCTATTTATTGATCCATATTTCTCCTTATCTTCTTCATAAATCTTACTATGTGACAAACCAATCTAATATTGGGATATCCTTTTCTTACTTCTCATGAGTGATGAAAGTCCATCCTTCTTCTCACTATATATCATCTTGTAGGTCTTTAACCTTAAAGACTTGAGGAGTTTCAATTAGCTTATTGTATTTAATTAATCTATATGTTATCTTTATATTATCAAATGATCTTTGATAAGTGTAAATGGCATCGTGTTTTACTGCTTAGTTTGATATGTATTTAATTGTCAATTCAGTCGTTTAGTATTTAGGTTAGAATTGTGTTAGCTTGTTAATTATTTATGTTTTAAGTGTTTTATAGGTTATTACAAGTCTTTAAGCTTAATTATTATGTTTTTAAGGTATGTGTTTGCTGGTGTTTTAAGGTCAACATCAAAGAACGAAGAAGTTTCGAGGACATTCAGGCTGAAACAACGACCCACAATCATGGCACATCAGACCACGATCGTGACAGAAGCACCAGAGTTGGCCTACGATCGTGGCTTGAATGGCACGATCATGACAGAAACCTAAGAAACGGCTAACAATCGTGGCCTATATTGCACGATCATGACAGAAGGCTCAAATGTGGTCCACAATCGTGGCTTGCACTAGGCAGACACGTAGACACTTAAAAATGTCAATTTTTTAGGGATTTTTTAGACCTTTCGAACTCTGAAATAAAAAATCCTAGGGCTGCTTAAAACATAAAAGGATATTTAAAGTATAAAAAAAAGGCAGAGAGAGCTTTTACATCAACCACCTTGAAGAAACCCTAGAGAGAATTCATCAAGAGATAGAGGAAGAGAAGAAGGAAGAGAGAAGAGGAGAAGAAGCTGACTCGACATGCTTCCCGAATCAGGAGTTTCCAGATATTGCTGCCTCCCATCGTCTTTTTAGATCATATTTCCTATTTATTTTTAGTTTTATTATTATATAGAATTGGATTGAATAGTTGATGATAGGATCTTGAATGATGAGGATATTCTAAACTCACCTTCAAAGTTTTATCTTTGAATTAATGAAATATGATTGTTTATATAGTTATTGGATTTGTTGTGGTTTAATTCTGCGAATGCATAATTAGATAATACACTAACAGGGTGAATCTGATGAAAAATGATTAAATTAGGCTAACCAGAGTTAGATGATTTAATAGAACAAGAATTGAATCATCATCATCATCACCCAGTCGAAATCCCGCAATGAAGCGCGATCTGGGGAGGTCCAATAGTATGCAACCTTACCCCTACATAGTAGAGAGGCTATTTCCAGTGGACTCACATACAAATAAGACAATATACGAATGATGCAGGTTACAAAAAATAAAAGAAAATACAAGTAATAAGGAGTACCTGAAGGAGGGCAGATTTGTGAGAACCTAATAGGCTACAAAGTCCAATCCCTTCTTGTCTCTCAGTAAGTAAGGGGACCTTCCTTAGAGGGGATGACCCCCTACTGTCCCCCTGCACTTGTCATACAATCAGCGCATCGTGACCTAGCATCTCTTAGTAACTGTTGTACTGATTCTACCCGGGATACTTAAAACTCGTCCTTTGTGGTATGACGTCAGTACCAATTGCTACTGCCACCTCTTGTGCCTGCTGGTTTCTAGAAAGTTGCATGCTAAATACTCCGTCTTACACCTGCTTATTTTAAAACCTTTCAACTCTAACGAATTTCTCTAGCATTCTAACTTAGCATTGACCCCCTTCTTGGTCTCATCCACTAGGACAATATCATCTGCAAATAACATACACCAAGGTACCTCTCCTTGAATATGTTTGGTAATTTCATCTAACACTAATGTGAACAACAAAGGACTTAATGCAAATCCTTAGTGGAGACCAGCACTGATAGAAAATGCTTCCGTGTCCCCTCCTATCGTCCTTACGCTAGTCAATGCTCTGTCATATATATCCCTAATTACTTTAATATAGGTGATAGGAGTGCCCTTGGCTTCCAAACACCTCTATAAGAGTTCTCTAGGAACCTTGTCATACGCCTTCTCCAATTCAATAAAAACTATATGCAAATCCCATTTTCGTTCCCTGTAGTATTCCATGAGTCTACAGAGTAGATGTATCGCTTCTGTTATGGACCTACTAGGCATAAATCCAAATTGGTTGGCCGATACAGAAGCAACTCTCTAGATTTTCTTTTCAATTACCTTCTCCCACAGCTTCATGGTTTGACTTAATAGTTTGATGCCTCTATAGTTGTGACATTTTTGGATGTCCCCTTTAGCCTTGTATAAAGGGATCAACCTACTTAATCTCCATTCATCTGGCATTTTGGCTAACTCTAAAATCACATTGAAGAGTTGAACTAACCATACAATACCAACAACTCCTAATCGTTTCTATACCTCTATGGAGACCTCATCTGGCCCCACAGCCCTTCTGCTCCCCATCCCTCTCAACACCTTCGTAATTTCTCCTCTTATAATCCTTACCCATGCACACTTGTCCTGAACATCCCTGTCACAGTGGGTTCTCCTAACTCTATGTTGCCCACTATATCTTCGTTATACAAGCTATGAATCAAATCAGTAAATTGTGCAAAGAGAAATTTTGCATAGGTTTCTGATAGTTTATTAGATAACTTTAGAACTAATTAGAGTTTTGGATAGGTTGTTTATTGAGAGATTGCAACTTTCATAATCCGATTAGGGTTTATGATTTAGGGTTCATGGATATAACTCAAAAGAGAGTAATCAACCTTAAGATCATCTAAAACTAACAATTCGGTAATTCATAATCAGTTAGGTTAGCATTAAGGATAGGTAAAATTCCCTTTCTCTCAATTGGTTATTTCCTTAAGTTGATTCTTGGGTGTGTGTTGCAACTGCTGAATAAGTAATATTTTCATATTCAATTCTTAATTTGATTTATTGAATTAAATTGTTGTTTTTAGTTTCGTACATTTTGAATTTCAGTGATTTGTTTCTGACCTTAGATTTTGGGATTAGATTATCCCTCTTTATGGGATCGATACCTTAAGTACCACGCTAACAAACCGTGGGCTTGCAAATTATTGAGAGTTATTTATTAAAACTTACACACAACCAACACCTGATCAAGTTTTTGGCACCATTATTGAGGAGGCGATTAGTTTAGATCCTTAATTTAAGGCATTTTGTTTAGTTTTTATTTTATGTTCTTTTTTTCTCTATTTATGAATCTATGCTTTTGTATAAACACAAGAGTCACAAGAAGTTTGAGTTATGCAATTGAAATCTTAGAGTTAGACATCACTCGATTAGAATGATCAATTAGGAAGAAGAAGAAGAAGATTTGGACCATAGAGCGAACCAAGGGCGTCAATAAATAAATTTTATAGATTTCATGAGATCAGGGTTCAATGCGGCTAACCAAGGAGTAGCTAGGCCACCCATACAAGTAGCCTCTTTCAAAATTAAACCAGCCCTCCTAAACATGCTTCAACAGAATGTGCAATTGTATGGACTAACGAATGTGCAATTGTATGTACCATCAGATGTCTTAAGATACGATAAGAATTAGGCTCTTTCCTTTTACCTTAAGAGATACAGCAAAGGCTTGGTACCATTTTCTCAACTTAGCCAACGTCAGAACTTTAGATCAACTAGTTCGTGCCTTTTTAGACAAGTATTTTCCCCTTACTAAGATCACAAAGATTATCAAAGAGATTACTAATTTTTATCAAAGTGATAGGGAATCGATCTTTGAAGCGTGGGAAAGATATAAGATTTGCAACGAACATGCCGTCATCATAACTTACCTAAGGAATTCTTGTTGCAAATATATTATAATGGAGTAACCCCATATATGAGAGGCACGATTGACATGACTTTAGGAGGTCACTAATAAGAAAGACGGTAGATGAAGCAGAAGAGCTAATAGAGGAGATGGCGAGTAATAATTGCCTATGGACAAATGAGTAGAGTGGAAAACCACTACCTTTTGAAACAAAAAGGAGATGTAGTTGTTGATCAAATGACGGAGATGCAAGCTACAATTGATAACTTAACTCAATAACTCAACAACATAAAGGCTTTGTCCTCAGCTTCGGTAAAAGTTATGCAACTAATGTGTGAACTCTGTGGACAAATGGACCATGATATTGTGGACTGTTTATTGATGAAGGATAATGATACAAAGCAAGTTAATTATATGGGAGCTCAATATGGATGAGGAGGGGAAAGCAATCCCTACTCCAACATATACAACCCTAGGTGGAAAAATCACCCTAACTTCTCGTGGACAAACAATGCTGGAGGATAGTTTAGACCTTAAGGACAACCAAGCTTCCAACAAGATAAATTAAGTTCAATGGAGTCTAAGTTGGATAGAATTTTAGATAAAATTGGAGGAATGGAGGATGCACATAAGTGGCTTGAAAGCAAGTGAGAGTAAGTCACTAAGAACCACGCCTCTTCAATACATAATTTGGAGGTCTAAGTAGGTTAAGTAGCAAAGGCAATTTTAAATTGGAATGCAGGAACCCGTCCAAGCATTATCGAATCTAACCCAAAGTAACAGATCATGGCCATTACTCAGACCTAGGAAAACAAACTTGAACATGCGAAAGACGATGGAGATAATGGATAAAGACAAGCAATTATGGAATTCCTTCCAAGTGATCTCATAATTAAGCCAATCAAGGAACCTTGGCTTGAATTTTCATACCCTATTTTAGCTCAATGAAAGTTAATTTCAAGTAAGGCAACGAGGAATTCTAAGGAGGTTGAATTAAACAATGTTGAGAACATAACAGAACAACTACAAACGAAGCTCACATTAAGGGAATCAATCGAGGAGAAGGTTAAGGAACACATAGTGGAAGAAAACCTGAATATAGCACAAAAGAAAGAAGACCCAAGGGATTTTTACATTACAAGCAGTATTAATGGAGTCAAAATAGACAAGGCATTTGCAGATTTAGGAGTAAGTATTAATATGATGCCTTATACCTTTAGTTAAAAATTAGGGTTAGAAGAGTTAGAAACCACAAGGACGCTATTGAAGACGATGACCAAAACAGTTCATCAACCAAAGAGGATTATTAAGGATGTGTAAGTACAGATTGATAGTTTTACCTTCCCCACAGACTTTTTTGTATTGGATATTGGAGAAGATATGGAAATCCCTATGGTCCTTGGACGACCATTCTTGGCTACTGCCCGCTCCATAATTGACATTAATGGGGGTGAACTAACTCTAAGGGTCGGAAAGCATCAAATAACCTTTATTGTGTCGAAGAATGATAACAATTCTCCTTTACTTCTAGCTAACATAAAATAGACCAAACCTTAAGGACAATGGGAAGATATTACCCTAGAAATGAGTTTAGAAAGAAATGATCACAGAGGAGAAAGTGAAGGAAGGTGAAGCAAAAGGTGGAACCCAGGGTATGGTAGTTCATATGCAAATGGTAAGATTGATGATTGTGCTACCATTGCATTATTCATCTGAACCACCTTAAGCATAAGAAGAGCGTCAAGCTACTAATGTTAAAAGAAGTGTCGCATGGGAGGCAACCCATGGATTGTTAATTCCATATTATTTCCTTTGATTTTTAGATAGTTTGAATTTCTTAGTTAGGTTATTTCATTTTCAAATAAGGACGAGAAGGCATAGGACTTCGCATGAATTAGATGATTGAGGAAGTAAACAAAAGAGAGGTGAAAGAGCTATAAAAAGTTAAGAAGTGATCTCGAGAATGTGTAGAAGGATAAAAGAAGAAAAAAATCAGAAATTAGTGAAAACATTCCAAGCCACAATCGTGACCTGCGGCAGGATAAACTTGTCTGACGCGATTTTACCCTTCATTCACCTATATATTCATTTCTTACCTCACTTTTTCACTCACTTTCATTTTAACTTTATCTCTCTAAGATTATAACCTCTAAACTCTCTCACTTCTCTTTAACCAAATTCCAAATTTCCATTTTATTCCAACCTTCACCTACTTATATTCCAGTATCTCGTGCATCAAGTAGTCAACAAAGCATGATAAATCATTGGGACGAAATCAAGTCTTAGGCGTAAGGCGAAGGAACAAGGCTGTAGACTTTGGAGCACCCATCCCAACCTACACAGAGGAGGAAGGTGTTTGTTTTCAATCCCTTAATGTTAAATAAATTAGTAGTCCCAAAATATTTTGAGTCTGATATGCTTGATAGGTTAGAATTGCGGGATAGGGTAGAGAATCTAGCAGAAAGAATTTAATGGGAGAAGTTCATACACTTCCAGTATCCTGTCTACCAGGAGCTCACACTTAAATTGTTCACTTCCTGTTAATACGAACCTAGTAACCTTAAGAAAATATGGTGTAGGTTGCGGGGACAAATTTATAAGCTGAACATTAAAATCATGTGCGATATTTTCGAGTTCCCTGAGTCTTTCATTATCGATTAGTATGGTGATTTTTATGCTTCTTGCTAATGGAATGAGCTCACTGAGTTAGAGCGATTCGACACTAAAAATGCCCATAACAATAACATAAGAACCCATGAGCACTTATTATTGCATAAATTCGTATGTCAAATGGTTTTTAATAAATCAGAAACCAACAAGTACTTAACAAAGGAACTTTTCCTGTTGTGATGCATAGACTACAACATCCCAGTGTGCACCTCCACATATGTGCTGAATGCTATTATTGCAACTCTACATAAGAGGAGCAACAATTTGGGTATGGGGTACTTGGTTTCCACCATTGCTGAGTATTATGGTATGGCATGTAGTGGTTTGATTATCCACCTATCAGATTTTATAAATCACCATCATTTATGGCGTGTTAAAATCCTTAAGTCCCATAATATAAAACTTTGGGACATCAGTCAAAAGACTCATGTGAAGATCAAGGCTAGTCAGGTGAGTTTGAGCATAGCTCTGCCTCTACAGCAGAACAGGACTTGACTAGTGAGGAGTCCGAAGAGGAAGAAGACATAGATGAACCAGGTTAGAAGAAAGTGCTCGATACAATCTCCACAAACACCAAGGTAATTACAAATAGACTTTCTAAAACTCTAGACGATTGAAGGAGACGGGCTGAACATAACGATGTCAGAGCTGAGATATATGTTGTATTCTCCTTCCATGTGTGATTGTGTGCCTCCTTCTTATATTGAGGACAAGGTGTTGTTTAAGTATAGAGTGGGTTATGTGTTTTGCCTTAACTGTGAATTTTGCATATTATATGACAGTTTTTTGGGTTGCATATTGTGAATTGTGTGAATGTATCAATGGCTTAGATGGATTGAAATTGATTTAAGTTTGAACATAATTTATTAAGTTGTGAAGCGTCATTAGCTTACGAAATTAGTAATCTAGGTTCTTTGGCTAAATATGCAAGTTAATTAGGATTTAGTGTTAGGTTATCACCCTATAAGTTGTTAACTTATCACCTTATAAGTTGTCTTGTTCATTCATAATTTAGGTCATTCAACTTAAGTAGTTTTGTTAGTATTTTTTATGAAAACGAGTAGCTTAAGCAATAAGGTAGGTAATAAAAAATTGTGTTTGTTAATTTTAAATAAATAACTATTTCACTGGCCTTCGAGTTATGAATAAAGCTAGTAGCCAGTTGAGAACGTGATGTAGCCGAGTAATTAGATCGACATGCATCACAAATGTATGCCTTCACGTCAAAAGGCTATAATGATGTTCCAACCAAGCAGCTTAATAAAACATCACTTAGTCAAGTAACTGGATCGACATTCATCACTAATGTTTGCCTCCGAATAAAAGACTAGGTCCATGTCCAAAAAAAATAAATAAAAAGTAAATAAAAACGTGCTTTTTAATAAAACCTACCAAACTTACAAATAGCTTGACTTTTCATGAAAACATACTTAGGAGTAGTTACAGAGTTTAAATGACCAAAGAATTATTATTTTGTATGTACAATTGAAAAGGGTGAATAACTTGACATTTGGGTCTTGATTAATATTTATGTTTTGTCTAGAGCTCCTAGATGTGGATTTTGCATATTAATGATTTGGAATAACTTGAATGATTATGTTTTAAGTTAAATTTATTTCATGAAATTGAAGCCATTGTCTCATTATTGCATTATGTGCTGCGTGATATTTTGATGTTTGTTTGTTTTGTTTGCTTGAGGATAAGTAAACATTTAAGCGTGAGGATGTTGAAAAGTGTAAATTGCATTGTGTTTTAGGGCTTATTTTGATATGTATTTAATTGTGAATTCAATTGTTTAGTATGTGTTTAGGTTAATATCTTTTTACTTTGCTAATTATTTATGTTTTAAGTGTTTTATGGGTTAGTACAAATCTTTGAGCTTAATTATTATGTTTTTGAGGTACCTTGATGTGTTTGCTAGTGTTTCAAGGTCAACATCGAAGAATGGAGAAGTTTAAGAGACATTCGAGCTGAAATAACATGCCACGATCGTGACAGAAGCACCAGAGTTGGCCTACAATTATGGCATGAATGCCACGATCATGATAGAACCATAAGAAACGACCTATAATCGTGGCCTGTATGCCACGATCGTAACAGAAGGCTCGGATGTGGCCCACGATCGTAGTCTGCATCAGGCAAATACGCAGACACTCAAAAATGTCAAGTTTTGAGAGATTTTTTGGACCTTTTGGACCCTAAAAAATCCTAAGGCTGCTCAAAACACAAAAGGATACTTAAAGAACAAGAAGAAGAGACAAAGAGAGATTTTTCATTAGCCACCTTAAAAAAGCCCTAGAGAGAATTCATCAAGAGATAGAGGAAGAGAAGAAGAAAGAGAGAAGAGGAGAAGAAGCTGACTCGATGTAATTCCCGAATCAGGAGTTTCCCAACGTCGCTGTCTCCCATCATCCATTCAGATTGTATTTCCTGTTTATTTTCAGTTTTATTATTGTATAGAATTGGATTGAATAGTTAATGATAGGATCTTGAATGATGAGGATGTTCTAAACTCACCTGCGAAGTTTTATCTTTGAATTAATGAAACCTGATTGTTTAGGTGGTTAATGGATTTGTTATGGTTTAATTCTGTAAGTGCATAATTCGATAATAAATTAAGAGGATGAATCAAATGAAAAATGATTAAATTGGGCTAAAGAGAGTTAAGTGATTTAATAGAACAAGAATTGAATCAAATTGATAAATTGTGCGAAGAGAGATCTTGTATAGGTTTTCGATAGTTTAATAGATAACTTTAGATTTAATTAGGGTTTTAGATAGGTTGTTAATTAAGAGACTGCAACTTGCATAATCCAATTAGGGTTTATGATTTAGGGTTAATAGTTATAACTTGAGAGAGAGTAATTAACCCTAGGATCATCTAGAACCAACAATTTGATAGTTCATAATCAGTTAGGTTAGCATTAAAAATGTTGAAGCCGAAGCTAACGATGACTTTTACGTTTTAATTTTATTACCAACAAAATTTAGTCCTATTGGTACATCCCGATGCTTGTTTATGCCACCAAGCATTCCCGCCTAGTTTATCGAAAAATATCACTCTTCCATCACTTTATTCCGTTGGGAAAATTACCAGGATAATTTCCCTCCACCTTTATCGACGGATATTTTTTCGTCCAAAATGAAAATTTTCTGACAATGTTATCGACAAAATTTGATTTTTTGTCTCTAACTGATTACGGTATTTTTACCGTCGATAATTTTTTTTGTAGTGATTAACTAGAATGATTAGGAAATTTCCACCTAAATTGAATATGGGGCTACCAATCATTATCAGAAGATTGAATTTTAGTGACTGTCCATACCTAGTGGAGAAAATAAATAGGAGATTAGGTTCTTAGACAAATAAGGATTTATCTTATCGTGGGTAGCTCCAATTAATCAAGGTTGTAATTAGTTCCTTACATATATATTGAAGCTCACACATCTTTCTCTCCAACTTGTAACTATTGAAAGAATGATGAGGAATTTCTTGTAGGGTAACTAGACTAGTAATAAGGGTTATCAAAGGTGAAATGGTCAGATATTAGTAATCCAAAGGAAGAGGAAGGCCTATAAGTTCTTTCTATGAAAGATCATAAACCAAATTATTATAGTGAACAGACTTTGAAGAGTTATATATAATAAAAACCCTTTATGGGTGAGATGGTTACATAGTTATTTCCTAAAAGGTATAAACATATGGGCTCTCTCTAGGAAAGCATCCTACTATTGGTTCCTAAACCAGCTTGATAAATTTGTTTTATAGGTTTTTAAGAGTGTTTTTAAATGTTTTCCTAGGTGTTAATCATATACTTAGGACTTGGATTGATGTCTTTGTTAGTGTTTTGTGTGTTTTGTTTGATTATTGTGGATTAGGGCAAGAATGTGATCTTCATGCTTGCTTTAGGGGATATTTAATATGTTTTAATGAAAAGTGAAAGTAGGAAATTTTAAGAAAAGATGTAGAAGAAACTAGAAAAAGGAAGTAGTCACGATCGTGCATCATGTACAGTCATACAAGATGCACATTGGAGAGTTAAGTGCAAAATTCCAGGTCGCAAGTTTTTATAATTTTTATGATCCGAGACTATATTTGGAAAAAAAGGTGTGGAAACCTTGGAAAGAACCCCAGAAGAATCAAGATGTACTAAAGGAAAAGAGGTGGCTGGAAAACACCAAAAAAGGAATCAAAGAGAGAGAATCTTGAAGAACAAAAGCTGCACACTTTTGTAGTTCCATAACAAAGAAAAGAAAACATTAAGAATTCAACCTTCTATTCTTTTCTTTTCTTTCCTTATTATTGTTGAATGTTAATGATGAATAATTTTGGTTATATGGTTTTAGTTATAAATTGCTAAACTTATTTTAGGGATTACTTTTAAATTGTTTGTTAAACTTTGCATTCTTAATTTAATAGAGATATACCTTGTGGTGTTTATAATTTTTTATTTGATACGAGTCAAGACATTAGATTGAATTATCTATTCTATATTATGCAATAAGATTTGGTACCATAATAGACCTATAAATATCATAATAGTAGACAATTGAAGAGAGTTCTTAATTGTTTATTAGTTACCCTTAGGATAGATTCAAATCCAATTAGATAGTTAGGAAGAGTTCTGATAGAACAAGAGGTCACAATTCAATTATTATTTATTTTAATTGGGTTTATTTGATTAGATCTTGAGAGAGGAAAATCATAACTATTAAATATATAGGGTCTTGTTTTATTAAATCAAGAAGGAGAAGTGAAAATAAACTAGGGGAGAAATAATTCCTAAGTTTTCATCAATGATTAATCAACAATTTACTATTGCTTGTTTAATTATTCAATTATCAATTTTTTATCATATTGTTTACCTTAAACAAAGTGTTACAAGAATTTTTAGGTGACTAACATAATCATCATGGGAATGATACTTTTTATACTATAAGATACAATTCATATACTTACAGTATATATAAGTTTAAATTAAAATTTAACAAGGTTTTGATTTCCCAACTCTTAAATATTTTCTTATCCTAAAACAAAACTAAAACAACGAAACAAACAAACAAAAAACATATAATCACACAATCATGCAATAACAAAACAATGGTACAATAGCATGAAATTTCATGAACTTAAGTTAGCTAAAAACATCAATCACTCAAAAAGATCCAACACACTAACTTGCTCCATTCATATCCAAGTGATTTGATTTAAATACATATATTAACTATTAAATCAATAAGGTGAAGTGAAAAGAAAAAAGGATAAAATTAATTCCTAAGTTGTCATCATTAATCAATTAACAAATTTACTGTTGCTTGTTTAATTATTATCAATTTTCTTTAGTTTAGTTTATTTTATTATTATTTTATCATATTATTGACCTTAAACAAAGTTTTACAAGAATTTGTAGGTGAATAATACATTTCTTATAGGAATGACACTTTTTATACTATAAGATATGATCCATATAGTTACGGTATAAATAAGTTATAATTAAACTTTAACAAGTTTTTTGTGTCGTTGCTAAGGATTGATAAGTTAGCATCTAGTGCAGTTTAAGCTAACTTAATTTGTGGATTTTAACAATTTTCTTGTGTAGTTGCAGGTGCACAAACATAAGAGAAACAAGGAATTCAAGCAAACTTTTAGATATATAAGTTTTTGACATCACTAAGCTAGAGAGAGAGATTTGAAAGGTAAGACCTTAAGAAGCTATAGAGAGAATAATGGCAGGAGCTCACCAAGGAGGTCAGCAAAGAACCTCATAGACTTTATAAGTTTAGGGTTCAAATCTAATCAACAAGGGATTATAAGACCACCATTGTAGACAGGTACTTTTGAGATTAAACTAGCTCTACTAAATATGTTACAAACTAATGTCTAGTTTTATTAACTAGCCAATGAGGATCTTAATGCTAATTTGGCCAATTTTTTGGAGATATGCAACACATTTAGGTATAATGGGTTATCTTAAGTTGCAACCAAGATATGATTATTCCCATTCATGCTTAAAGATTAAGCTAAGGCATGGTTAAATTCTCTTAGCCTAGAGAATGTGACAATATGGGAGTAGCTAGTACAAGCCTTTTTGGCTAAGTACTTCCCCTTGAAAAAGACTATAAAGATCATAAAGGATATAACAAATTTCCAACAAAGTGAAGGGGAATAATTCTATAAAGCATAGGAAATATTCAAAGAGTTGTGATGGAGCTGCCCATTCCGTAACTTATTTAAAGAACTCCTTTTGTAAACTTTCTATAATGGAGTAAATCTAACCACTAGAGGTACCATTGATGTAGTAGCTAAGGTTTCATTAATAAGGAAAACAATTGATATTGCACATGATTTATTGGAGGAGATGGCAAACAATAGCTATCTATGGACATTAAAGAGGAGTAAATAACAACCAACCTTTGGCAATTTAAAGAAATTGGGGCTAGGAGATGTGAAGCCAACATTTATACTAATTCAGTTGGCAGATCAATCTATAAAGAAAGCTTTTGGGCTTGTGGAGGATGTGCTAGTTAAAGTGGTTAAGTTTATTATTCATGTGGATTTCATAGTGTTAGATTTTGAAGAGGATGAAAACTATCCATTAATTCTTGGTAGACCATTTATAAATACAGGAATAGCCTTGACGGATATGCATGAAGGGAAACTAAATAAAGTGCTGAAGAATCTAAAAGAGGGCAACACTTATACGAAAATTGATATAGTTGATGAATGTCTAAAAGAGCAAGCAAAGAACCATAAAGAAGATGGTGATGTTAAAGATGTGAAAATGATGAAGAGCTAGAGGAGGAGGGGTTCGGTGACAAATCAAATTAGGAAATATTATTAAAGAAGAAAGCACCCATGTTGCCCTCCATTGAAAAACCTCCCATTATAGAGTTAAAACCTTTACTCACATACCTTAACAATACCTTATTAGGTGAGGGTCACACTCCACCTATTAATAAGGTGAAGGGAATAAAGAAAGAGATTGGTGCGCAAGGGTGTATTTTTGAGACATAAAATATCATGAAAATGTATAGACGTGGATGAAGCCCAAATGAAGGTCTTTAAGAAGCTTCCACCACTTTTTGATTTAAAAACTAAAATGTAATGGTCAAGGTAATGACCTTAGAATTAACATGTTATTATTTATATAGGTTTTTATAATTTCTTATATATTTGTTGCATCATTTTTGTGGTTTTTAAATTAGTTATACTGATGGAAGAAAACAAGAAGCTGTAGGGAAGAATGGATGCCATGGTAGCACAGATGAAGCAGGTAGTGCAACAATAGTCTGCCAGACAAAGAAATTATTGAAATATTTTGTGTACAAGGCGTCTAAATTCCTTCTCTGACATCACCACCACCACAATCCCTATAAGTATTATTGCCTTTATCTTTTATTATTTTATTATTTTTTGTTTGTTCATGTGTGTTTGTTTCATTGTATATCTTTTTTTATATTGAGAATAATGTGTTGTTCAAGTGTGAGAATGTATATGTAATTGCATATTAATTGTGTGATTTTGCATACGTACTTTGTTTTTTTTTTTTGCATTATGTGTAATTGTTGCATAACTTTGCATCATATATTTATATGAATATGTCAATGGTATGAAATTGAAAGCAATTAGCTTAGTTATGGTGATCATTTAAATTGTGAAGAAACATTAGCTTGTGAAGTTTTTGTTTTGAGTGTTTTTCAGGAGAACATCCATATTAATTAGAATATTGTACCTATTGTTTCATTTTATAACACTTGTTTGGATGCACTTATGAGTGAATGAATTTAATTTGGTAGGCATCATTAATAGCTTTTTATAGAAATGGATTGACTAGGAAAAAGTGATGTAGGTTAGTATATACGTATATATAAAGTTGAATAAATGTGTTAAATAAATTTCCTATTTTGCTGGCCCTTTTTTCAAAAATTAGGGATAACAATAGAGTTGTTAGTTAGTTTTAAGTTGTGATATAACTAAGTAATTAGGGAAAGTTCATGACAAAATATTTGCCTTCACGTAGAAAGATCAAAATGATACTCTAACTAAGCTTGATAAATGGCAATCTAATTGAGTAACAAGAAGATATTTATGACAAGATATTTGCCTTTTCTTGAAAAGAGTAGATGATTATTAAATAAAATCTAAAGACATGGTGTTTTAAGTAAAAGTGAACCTATTGATCTCATATAACGATAACTAATTGAACTCGTTAGCTTGAACAATGTGTTTGGTAAGCTTCATCTAGATTCATGTTAAGTCAAACTAGTACACCAATTTTTAAGCCTTTATTCAAAGTCAAGTCTATAAAGACTTCGGAAAGTCCTAAACAAATGGCATCCTTTTAAGTTCACGTTGAAATCTAACATTTTTAGTTACCTTTTATTCATAATAAAATTCATCCTTATTTTTAGAGTTCAAAGGTATTTCTTTTTATAAATAGAAGTTCGTTTTATTTAGCATTATATCAAATTCATTTTTGTTAAAATAAAATTCATTATTTTTTCTCAAGTCAAAATTTACAATGAAGTTCATCCTCTTTGAGAAAGTTTAATTTTAAAATCTATGCCGTTTTTTAAAAAGTCCTTTCATCTTTAAGTTTATCTGAAATTTATTTATAGGTTTGTCTTTTCCAACTTAAATAATTATGTTTTTGAATCATATGTATGTCCTTTTTTCGTCTTAAATCAAAATATTCATTTTATTTTCAAATCAAAAGGTTGAATTCCTCCCTTGAGTAGCATTGACCTATTAATTTAATGCCCTAAATCCAATTTCCCTAAATTCCTTAATCACTCACAAATGTGTTGGTAAATCAAATCAATCTCATCCTTTCGTCAAACTATTTGTTTTCAATTATTATATGAATAAATGAACCATTCTTGCAATCACACCTTTTCAATGTCATATTTACAAGCAAATGAAGTTATAATTATAATGTTGGAAGAACAGGTAATTTGCTTATTTTGAACATTAATGTTAGAAATGACTGCTTTATTTGATGCATTTAATAGAAAATTAAATTTTTGGAGGAAGAAAAATGTTTGAAACGGAATTGTGTGACATCTTTTGTAAAGGTTCACATCTTTTGTATTACTTAACTAATTCCAACCTTATTTTCATTTAATCAATCTTATGTATAAACAAATCTAAAATGACTATAAACAAATCTAAAACGACTTTATTTTAGGGCAGGTTACACACAATCTGATGCCGTTGTAAGGGCCTTAAACCTTATCCTCTAAAATTTACGCAAGGTAATAACGTAATAGGTGCCTCATCCTCCCTCCTATGTCCTTACTCAACCTTCTTCTCTAACCTCTTTGCTTTACTTTTCACCTTCCTTGCACATATAATTATACCTTTACGGAGATACATATATGTACAGTCTGCGTCCCCTAAGTTGAAAATGGAGGTCACGGTAGCTTTTACTACCTTGAATTACCTTCTCGTACGCTCATCCCCACCGTTTTTGGCCAAGAAACGTCGCCGCAACTTTGCTGCCAGACCACCAATTCTACTTCTTAATGAACCTCTCGTCAGCACCCAGTTGCCTAAACGACATTCAAAGTCCTATTTTTCAAGACAAAGTGCCATTCTTGAAGTTCAACGATCCTCTCACCTAGCTTTTGCTCTTCAGAGGTTCTTTCCATATCCTTACTTTTTTGCTATCGTTTTGTTTATGTGTTAGATAAATTTTTTGGTCAAGTTTAATTGTGCTCTTATTAATAATGATGCAATGAGTGCTCCGTGTGCCGTCTGGTCCTGTCGGTTGAATTTTGAAGCTTTGGATTCTTGGTTATGACGTTGTTTTTTTCGGTTTGTCTGATTTTCTGGGTTTGCCGTCCGTATTTGGTGGACTGATTACTGTGTGTCATCTGAAGTCACTTAATGGCTCAGTGGGTTGATGGTATGGATTTCCTTTTTTGGACAATCGCTAAAGTGTCCCTAAAACTTCAAAGTCTTCTTTGGTTGTTTCATCTAGAGGATGTAGAATGCAAATTGACCTAAATGTGGATGGAGTCTCTAAATTGTTGCACATTAGGTGGTTTAGTATTTGACTTTTGGCTTCATAATCATCCTATGGCTACAGCCTTAAATGAATCACTTGTCAAGATATGTATCAGGTGGCAAGATTCTTCCAGTAGCCTCTGAAACCCTTTTGACGAAAGAAGGTGGTTATTATTGGCTCAAAATCTTTTTCACTCTTGTTACAATTCTGCAGTTCTCATAGGATAAATCCTCAAACACAAGTGAACAATAGAGCAAATTAGTTGCTATATGATAGGAAATTGTTATTATTGATTCTGTGCATAAGACTTCTAATTGTGAATAAGTCTTCTTCCTTTTTCTTGATTTGCATGATTTACATATTTCTGTTGTTGACTATAGATCTAGAACTATCTGTAACTCATCTCATTTAGTTATTTATAGTCATTCATTTTAGATTACGTCAATATGTTTAAAATTTTAGTTCAGCTCTACCTTAATGTTCTTATTTTGGAATCATACTTTAGGAAATAAGACTTGTGAAAGATTCTGATGGTATTGAGGCCATGATTGTTGTGTAATTTCTATGCTTAGCATCAATCCAAGTTGTCACTACTTTTCATGGATTAATTCCAGTTTAACCTACTCGTTTAATGATAGATTAATGAGTGAAACATGATCACTTTATAGGTTAGGTGATTCACTGAAGGTGCAAGATTTGAATACCCTCCTACGGAATTTTGGTAAAGAAAATAGATGGCGGGATCTTTCTCAGGTAACACTATTGAAGAATCGCAATAATTTTCTTGGATATGCCAACTATATTCACTATTGATTTGTTTACATCTATATGTTTATCGTGTTTCTATTATTCAAATTTTTATAGCTGTGTGCAATTATTTTTAATTTTATTTAAAAGTTGTTTTCCATTTTTTTTTTTTTTGGTTTTGAGCTTTTGCAAGTTTATTTTGTTCTCAAATAGTTATTTTATTATGAGCTCTAGTTGGGGTTTGATTATTTGACTATCTGAATGAAAAGTTATCTGGAATATCATTCTTATTCCATACCAAATGTTTTGATTGAATTTTGCTGAAGATAATTGGCTCTATACTTCCAAACTCTTTTGTAAAGACTTTCTGGATTAATGGATGAAAGGCAATCTTTAAGAGAAAGACAATCTTTCTCCTTAAATTTCTATGTGATGATAGATACTTTTGCTCTTTTAAAAATTAATTTGTAATGCAGTTGGTTGTTATCTCTAAATTTTAGTCAAGAAATTGATGGTAATATGAATATGGTCAACTCATCTGTCAACTAAGTTGTAGACACATGTGTCTATGTTACAATCTATAACATAATGTTAGCATTCAACTTATTTTCATTATGTCAGTCATTTATTGGCCCCTTTAATTCACGACAAGCCTTTATTGCACGACAAGCCTAAATTAGGCAACTGTTATTTATTTCCTTTCTAGCTAACATCATTCTTGTCTTGGTTTATTTGTTATCATTACAGCTCTTTAACTGGATGAGGGAGCATAACAAAATTAGTGCTTCATCATACAGCAGCTATTTCAAGATCTTGGGCATAAGACTTAACCCTATAAAGGCACTAGAAATCTATCATAGTATTGCAGATGAATCCACAAAAGCCAATGTCTTTGTCTGTAATTCTCTTCTTAGTTGCCTCATCAAGAATGGCAAGTTTGATTCGAGCATCAAGTTGTTTTATGAGATGAAGCGCATTGGTCTAACACCTGATTCTATCACATATAGTATAGTATGTGAATTCAGCTCATTATGATTATTATGATTTCCCTACCATTAGGTCATCATTAGTTGTAACGATTTTATGTTGACTGATGATAATTTGGTTGCAATATTTTTCATATGTGAAAGTTGTTCATTTTACTTGGCAACTTTGTCCTAATTTTTTTGGCAATAGAAGAGTTCTCATTTTTTTTACGATCTTCATGCTTCTTCATTTCCTATTCATTCAAGGACCAAAGATTGGAAAATAAACTTTCAAAAACATATTCATGCCTTGTGATTTGTTTCTATTGTATCCTAGTTCCTTTTTTTATCATAAAGCAAACTCTTCCTACTTGTAATTTGTATTTTGGGGAATCTTGTTTAGATTTTTTTCCACCTTCTATGAAAGTGCTAATGTTTATACACTTTTTGGCTCTTTTACATGCCATGCAACAATGTTATGCTCTTAAAACACTTAATATCTTTTATATTCTGTTATCTGTATTTTCCTATTTGTTATGTCATTCAAGTTAAAATGATTTCATACCATTAGTTTGAAAATCTAATATGGTTAAGTCCACAATCATTGCTCTTTAATCTTTTTTTGGAAAGGCTTCTGAATATGGTTGATCATTTATGCATAATACAAGTTATAATCAAAATTTTTATTTTATGATAAGTAGGAAGTTTTTCAACCATTAAATATGCTTATCAATATCTTCTCTTTTATAATTATCACCTTTTGTGATCCTTAGCTACTTGCAGGTTGCATTAAAGCCAAACAGGGGTACTCCAAGGGATTGGACTTGGTCCAAGAACTAAACTATGAAGGATTGCGGATGGACAGTGTGATGTATGGGACCCTTTTGGCAATATGTGCTTCAAATCATCAATGTGAAGAGGCACATAAATACTTTAACCAAATGAAGGATGAAGGTCATTTGCCTAATACATTCCATTTTAGCTCCTTACTTAATGCTTATTCTTCTAGTGGAAACTATGAGAAGGCTGAGGAATTGGTTCAAGAAATGAAAGCATCAGGATTAGTACCAAATAAGGTTTGTAGTCATGTTAATAGATTCATGTTATTCTCATCCTTTCAGTAAATTTTAGAGCAACTTTTCTTTCATGTATTCTTGTTTCTTTGCCTAAGATCATTGAGATGATTATGATATGGAAAGATGAAAATAGAACTTTCTAGCAAAGATATGATTAAAAAAAGGTCAATATATGTGATAAATGTATTAGGCTTACTAAGGTCCATAATATAAATTATTTTCATTTTAAGTTGTCTTTAATTTTGTAGATGTAGTGACGTCTTTGGGATGAGTATTTATTTCTGAAAGTCCTAATAATTTTATGATTCATATAATTTATTCATTTAACCTGTTTCATAAACTATCAAACTACAAGAACCTTCAAAGTTAAACTTGTGCAGAAGAATTAAGGACACAAGAAGCAACGATCATAAGTTTTAAATAAAAATGATGTCGTATAGTCATAGCAATTTAAGTGAGATGATGTTATGTAAATAATTGATGAGAGCTTTCACTATGTGTTAAGGAAAGACAATTTCTATATATGTATGTGTGGTTATAACAAAGAAAATTGGACAAAAAAGATATTGTTCTTATTCTCTCTCTATCTCTCTCTCTCCTACTGCCAACCTTTGACATTGTCTTTCTTTGCACTCACTCTCTATCACCTGCAGTTTGGTTGCAATTTTTATATTAGAGTCGATGAACCTTGAACACCAATAATGGTAGAAGGACCAGTGGACATTGGGCTAGGGAGAATTGGAGGAGGAGTGAATGTCCTTCTATAGACACAAATGCAGAATGTGAACTTGTTGATGGAAAATCAAACCAATAATTGACAAGAAAGTAAAAGAGTTGGGGGACTTGAAATCCATGCTCCACAATTCATGCAGAAGTTTGGAGGACCTAAAGAAGAGTCTCAAGTGGGAAAGGAGGAACCCATCGTGAAAAGCTTGACTTAGCATGTGGGATATACTTTTCCAACAAGATTTAGCTAAATTGATTTCTCCACACTTGAAGGCATTGTAGTGAAATGATGGATCTACAAGTTTGAGCAATTTTTTACTCTTGATCATAGGCTAGAAACCCTTAAAGTAGGAATAGTCGCAATGCACTTAGAAATCTCTGCCCAAGAGTGATTTAGGACAAATGGAAGAATTATTAACTAGTAGCTAAAAACACATAATTAGGAAGTGTAACTGATATTAGGCTGCTAGAATATCAGGTTTGAAATTTGGCTAGGAATGCAAAATTTTCAAATTTTGTATAGCTGGAATTTTAAGGTTTGATCGCTGAAAATTTAGGCTTAGGATTTTAGGATCTAATATGGCTGGAATATAGGTCTGAGATGGCTAGAATGTAGGTTTGAGAGGGCTGGAATTTAGGTTAGAGTTGTTGGAATTTACTGAAGAACACAAAGAATGGATAGTAGAAAACTAAGAATCACTCATAGGGTACAAGAATCACTCTTAGAAGAAAGCATCACACCTTTTAGTTGAAAACTCAAGTTTGTAGAAAAATTTAAAATTGCTTCTTATTAATGAAAGACTGAGTACGCATATATATAGAGTTCTTAGAACCCTTATTCTAGAAGGAAAAGAATTTCTAATTTAAATCCTATTATAATAGAAATTTTGTAACTCCTATACAAGTAGGATAACACGTCTAAATAAGAATAACATGATATTGCTATTTCCTATCTAATAAGGAATCCTAATACAATCTAACCTTTGTCTTTAATGTCAATTCAATTCTCAATCCCCGTTCCACCAAATTAAAGCTTGTGATTGATTAATCTTTCCTCGTTTATTTCTCTTATAGACTTTTAAGGTCTTTTGCATCAAAGAATGACATCAACTGGTGATGAATAATAGACTTGGGTAAGAAAACATGAGATGGAAGGAGTTTGTAACAGTACTTAGGAGAGGTTTGATGAGGAGATTCTTGAAGATTTAGTAGGGGACTTCATGGAGCTCTGATAGGATGGGATGGTACAAGAGTACTGCACCCCTTTCGACAAATATTCCAACAAGTTATCAATCTTTGAGGATTACCTCATAAAGTTCTTCTTAAAGGAGTTGAAACCAAAACTTGAGTTAATAGCGAAGCTTTTAGATCCTTGATGTGGATGATGCCTTTATGGGTTAGAGATATCATAAAAGATACAAGAAATACAAGACTAACTGATTATTTATTTTAGACTAAACATAGTATTCTTACTTGGCAATAGGAATTTGATATTTTTTTCTGTTAAAGTCCAATTTAGTTTCTAATTGTTAGGATTATGGGACTCCTAAAGGATAAGGATAAGCTCTGTATATTAGGACTCTTTTTAATTAGTAGCTCTTGTACTATGATAAGCTTTCCTATAATAAGGAGATCAATATTGAATGAAGAAATCTAGTGGAATTCATCATCAAATGCCTTCAAGCTTTTGATTTTCCTCAGTAATTTGTCCATTGGATATAGGAATGGATTGCCTCAGTTAACTTCATCATCCTTATCAATGGAAATCCAACAAATTACTTCAAAAGCTATAAAGGAATTAGGCAGAGGGACCCCCTTTCCCCTTACCTATTCTCTCTAGCTATTGAAGTTCTCTCCAGGTTGCTGCATACTCTCACTGCTGAAAATCCAATGTTCAAGTACCACCATAAATGCAAGGATATGGAGTTAAATCATTTAGCATTTGCTGATGATCTTATTCTTTTTTGTAGAGCTGATGCTTACTCTCTAACACTCATCATGAGAACCCTAAAAGAGTTCACCCGGTTGTCAGGATTGAAAGCTAGTTTCTTCAAAAGTTGTGTCTATATCTCCTTTGACATTCACAATGGGGATGAAATTAGCATACTGACAAGGCTTAATGTTCAATCTCCTCTATTCAAATATTTAGAGGTACGCATCACAACAAACAAACCATTGTATGTTGATTGTATACCCCTACTTGAGAGCTATAGTTCCAAAATAAATGCCTAGCAAAACAGATACCTATCAATTGTTGGCAGACTACAACTGATTTGATCAGTTTTGTAGAATGTACATCCAATCTGGAGTGCTTCCTTGGTATTGCCTAAAAAGATCATCAAGGAGATAGAAAGATCCATTACACTATTTATGTATCCAAAGGAGCAAAAGTAAAGTGGGAAGAGCTATGTCTTACTAAGGAAGAGGGTGGACTAGGCCTAGTACCTCTGATGACTATGCCGAAGGTACTTATAACAAAGAGGATTTGGAGGTTATTCAAGGATAGGGAAACCCTATGGTTAAAGTGGATAAATGAGTACTATCTAAGGGATAAAAGCTTATGGCAATTGGAGGAAAATAGGGAAATTCTTAGAGCTTTAGACAGCTACTCATCATGAGGGACTAAATTTATCCTTGGATAAAGCAACAAATTGGCAATAGAGAGTTAACATGATTTTGGTTTGACAATTGGAATGATTTAAGCCCTCTCTGTAGTAGAAATGAGATGCTACAATTGACCACTATGATTCCATTGAAAGCTAAAGTTAGTAGCATAATCAAGGATGGGGTTTGGAGTTGCAATTATAGAGGTGTTGACAGCCTGATGAATTGTAAAGCAAATAGGCAACTAGTTGCTAAAGAATATAAGCCTATATGGCTGATCATTAGCTCCCGGGATTTTAGCAACTCCTTATTCTATAAGATATTTACAGCCGACAACCCCAAAGTTCCTTAGTATGAGCTTATATGTAGGAACTCTATATACCCTAAAGCTTCAATTATCAACTGGGTGGCCATTAAGAACAGGTTGCGAACAAAAAGCAGATGGTTTGGAAGTTATGGAAGCTTTGATCCTAGTGGCTTGCTGTGCAAAAATGATATTGAAACACTACCTCACCTATGTTTCTAGTGTATAGTATCCCAATCTATTTGTCCTGGAGTTAAAAACAAAATGCAAGTATTTTGCCCATAAAAGGATTGAATAAGGGCTCATAAGAGTGGTTAAGACACTTAAGAAAGATGGGATTATCATCAAAACTACTTTCAGTTGTACTATACACGATCTGGGGGAGAGGAACAAACGTCTATAAAGTGGAATAAAGATGGAAAATCAAATCCTAGGCGACGGTTGTTAATTGGGTCAAAGAACTACTTATAGCACATGCTACTCAGCCCAAAGTCAACCAAAGAATGAAGATACTCTGGAATTTACAGAGCTATTGTTGTAATCATGGGTTGGGATCCAAGATCTAAAATTTGTATTTTGTTTTGGGAGTTAACTTTGATTTTCTTGTCATTGTAATTTTGTCAAGCTTAGCTTGATGTCATAAAACTTTATTCATTTTCCAAAAAAAAGAGAACGGAGGGTGAGTGACGAACTTTTTGAGTTACGAGAAAGTATTACTGCTCTACAATACAGTGGTTAGTGACCTTAAATAATGTGTAGTGCAAATTCAAAAGCTGCATTGTGAAGTTTAAGTGGGATGGGGGCTTGATAACACTGATAGGGAACTTGAGTAGGTGGAACAAATTATTCTTCATCAAAGTCTTCAACAAGATGCTTAAAGGCCCTAGGAATGGTGGAGTATATATGAGGCAATTGACACATCCATTAGGATAACAGATGCAAAATATGAAGCAAGAGGAATAACAAGACATTTTTGAGGAATGAAATGCATTGCTAGCAGAGTTTGGGGAGGTATTTAAAGAACCTAGTCAACTGTCTCCAAATTGAATGCATGACCATAGAATTAGATTGAAGGAGAGCACTAAGTCAATCAACATTAGGCCTTATAGATACTCGGAGGAATAGAAAGATGCAATAAAGAAGGCTATAAAGGAGTTGCTTTAGCAAGGCTTCATCAGGCATAACATCAGTCCATATGCGTCTACTATGGTTTTGGTGAAGAATAAGACAACTATTGGAGGATGTTTAGGGACTACAGGGAACTTAATAAGAAAACAATAGAAGACAAGTTCCCATACTGTTAGTTTAGGAGCTATTGGATGAACTGCATGGCTTAAGTTGATAATCCAAAATGGATTTTAGGTCTAGTTATCACTAGATTTGAATGCATGAAGATGATATTACCAAGACTTCCTTTACGACTCATGAGAGACATAATGAGTCCTTTGTGATGCTCCTTGGGCTAACTAATACTCCACCAACATTTCAAAGCCTTATGAATGACATATTCAAGCCATTCTTGGGGAGATTCATCTTAGTTTTCTTCGATGACATTCTAATATACAACAATTCCTTTCACTAGCACTTGAAGTATCTGTGATATGCCACGAGGGTTCTTCAAAATCACCAATTATCATAAGGGGAATAAGTGCATTTTGGTGCAAGATAGATTGAATATTTAGGACATTTTGTCTCATTTGGTCTAGTAGCCATAGATGCAAAGAAGACAGAGATAATTCGTAATAGGCCAACTCCTCAATCCTTGAGGGATTTAAGAGGATTCTTTGGTCACATTGGTTACTATGTAATTTTCTTCAAGAATTATGCTCAATTAGTTAAAACCCTTGACTGAAATGTTGAGGAAACAACCCACCACCAAATGGAATTGGGAAGGAAGCAAGCAAAAGGCATTTGATCAACCTAATGGAGCTCTTATAGTTGCACCTATGTTAGCGATGCCCATCTTCTCTCAATGCTTTATCATAGAGGTTGATGCGAGTGGAACAACCGTAGGGGCAATGTTTCAACATGATAAACATCCCATTGCCTTCTACAATAAGACCTTGGCCTTGAAGCACATCAGACTATATACTTATGAAAAGGAATTCTTGGTATTAAGGCTATTAGATAATGACATCATTACCTCAATGGTAGAAAAATCTTGGTGTAAACTAATCACTAGAGCCTTGAGTATTTGTTGGAGTAGAGAATCACCACTGCATTCCAGCAAACTTGGTTGCCAAGTTCATATGCATCTGCAAAGTGATATATAGGAGTGGAAACGAAAATAAGGCAGTTGATGCATTGTCAAGAATTAATATCACTAAACTACTAAAGACGACAACTCTTGGGGAAAATTAAGGCAAGTTGCGTCCAAGATACCACCACTCAAGACATTATGATGAACCTGAAGTTAGGGGAATTTAATTTAAGCAATTATGAATTGGGGTTGAGTTGTTGAGGTGTAAAGAGAGATTGGTGATTGGATTTAATCAGGAATTGAGAAAAAACCTAATATTTATAAGACATAATAGGCCATATGGAGGTCACTCAGAATGTTTCTATCGGAAAATTTAACCAATGATATTAAATTATATGGAGTGTTTGATATGTTAGAGAAGTACGCACGAGAGCACTGAATACCCAGAGAGTATTCAGTCGTTACTAATTCCAAAACGATGTTGGATGTAGTAAACATGGATTCTATAGAAGGATTATCGACATCTTGATGCAAATCTAGAATGTTTGTGGTATGTAGACTTACTAAACATTCTCACTTTGTAACTATCAAACATCCTCATATAGAAGCTAAGATAACCAATTATTCATAGATCATGTTTTCAAGCTCCATGGCATGCCAGAGAAAGTAATTAGTGGTCGCAATCCCCTATTTCTCAATGTGTTTTAGAGGGAGTGTTCAAACTACAAGGAGTAAGCTTAAATTTCTCAACTACCTACCACCCTTAGTCAAATGGCAAATTAATGCAATCACCAAAATTTTGGAAACTTACTTGCATTACTTCTGTGGGAATACTCCAACCTGATGGTATGAGTGGATTTCACGAGCAACGTGATGGTTTAATACCACTTACCATGCATCCGTTAGTATGACCCCATTTAAGCTATTGTATGGATACTCTCCTCCTCTTTATCTTCCTTATTTTTGCATGGGATTCCAAGAATTTACTAGTGGATTTAGTGATGAGTGATAGAGAGACCGCTGTGTCAATCACCAAGTTTCATCTTTGAAGGGCTTAGCACAAGATGAAACAAGCTGACAAAAGGAGGACAAACAAGAAGGTTGAAATGGGACAATGGGTGTTTCTGAAGCTCTAACAATATAGACTGCTTTCATTACAAAGATGAGGCAACCACAAATTCTTCCCCTTGTATTATAGACCCTATCTAAGTCTCAATAAGGTAGCCTAAAAGTTACAACTACCTCCAAAGTTATTCATCTGTCCAAGATTCCATGTATCCCAACTAAAGAAATATGTCTCAGAAAAGGACCCTATTTCCACGAATTTACCTACAATACTCTTCCGCCTCAATAGGGTTCCAAAAGCCATTTTGGGTTGAAGAATGATGAAATTTTGTTGCAAACCAGCAACTCTAGTGTTGGTGCAGTGGTCCAATATTTGACCAGCATAGGGGACTTTGGAATCCTTGTTCAGCTTCAAAAGTGTTTCCTTGAAGCAAACCTTGTGGACAAGGTTTTCAAGGAAGGGGGCATTGTTATGGAAGAACGAAGAAGGTTGAGGGAGGCAACAATCATAAGTTTTAAATAAAGAATGGTGTCACATAGTTGTAGCAACTTAAGTGAGACGTCGTTTATGTAACTAATTAATGAGAACATTCAATATGTGCTAATGAAAGACAGCTGCTGTATATGTATTTGCTGTTGTAACAAGAAAATCTGACAAAAATGATATTGTTTTGATCCTCTCTCTCTCCCCTACTGCCAACCTCTGACATTCTCTTCCTTTGCATGCACTCTCATAACACATGTCTTCTGTTACGCAACATAAACTTACATCAGGAAGTTTGTTGGAAACATCAATAACAAAGTGGTGTTCTTTTCTTTTTTTTTTGGGAAATTGACAACAAATTGTTTTGGTGTGTTAATTTCTATAAATTCATATATACAGAGAGTATGGAAAAGAAATAATCAGTTGGACTGTTGTCTATCATTTCATTATTGGTGATTTCTGATTGGTCATTTGTAACTTCAATGACGTTTTCTTTGCCAAAGTTAAGTTCCTGCAGAGGAAGTTTTGTCTAAAGCACCAATGCCATAGGTGGTCTTGTTGCGTTTAATCCTTACTTTTACTTTATTTAGTATCTCTCGAAATAATGGGTCAATTTGGCTGCATTTCTATAAAACATTTTCTGTTTGTCTGACTCATGACTCTTGATGTGTACTCTTATGTCCTTTCCATTTTTCTCACTTAATAGTCCCTTTCTTCAATTTGTAATCTTTATTCTCCTTTAGATTGTTTTCACCCTTTACTGAATTGTTATGGCCTTGCTATCTGTTATTGAATTCTATTTGCAGATAATATTGACAACATTATTGAAGGTATATGTTAGGGGGGGCTTGTTTGAAAAATCCAAAGAGCTGCTACTGGAGTTGGAAGCTTTGAGATATGCAGAAGATGAGGTAATCAAAGCTCTATGAAAAGTTATGTGACCAATTGTCATATGGTTTAACCTCGTTCATCTTATTGTAACTTGACACGAATATTGTATATTCAAGTTCTGTCTTGATTAAACCAATTTGTAATCCTGCTTTTATATTAAAGTTTGTTTATAAATCTATGATGTTTTGGTTGTTGGTAAAATATTATGGAATTAATCCCCAAAGAATCCATCGCCGGAAAGGCATTTATTTAGTTTAGACAGAATATTAGGCATTATTATGACTATGAAAGTATTAATCTAAGTCATCAATATCTGGTGATGCGGAATAAAGAGGTCCTTTTATTTTCTGTTGCAATTATTTAATTAGGAACTTGTTCGTATTGATTCCTGTTGCTTCCTTGTTAAAACTATTTTATGCACAGGTCACATTAAAATGTTTGTACTCTAACTCATTTGTTGATTATTTTGTCTTCACTCTTCTTATTCTATTTCATTTGTGTTTATTGCTTTATTTATCCTTGTTATTTACTTCTGTGTCACATCAAATTCCCTGTTTAGATGCCCTACTGCATATTGATCGATGGCCTTGCTAAAACCGGGCATATAAATGAAGCAAGATCAGTTTTTGATGAAATGAAGGGAAAATGTGTCAAGTCAGGTACACTAGCTATCAGAAATTGAATATTTTGGTAAGCTCATTAGGCATAGAGTTCATCATCTTTGAGGAGGACTAAGCTTAATACCTAGTCTAAATTTGTAACAAACTCAATGCTGTTTTTAATATCAAGAGTTAATGTGAGTAAAATTCTCTTATATGAATTGAACTCATACTTCATTAGAAATTGTAATTTTATCTTCTAACTATTGATTCTAATACTTGTATCTCATCCATTCTCTTTGAGAACGTTGTGTTTCTATTTTCTTGGTTTATTTACTATCCTTGTTCATACTGTTACGGAGATATTATTCTGATTGACTTTTTGCCAGAAAATGCGTAATTTTGTTTCCGACATGTAGATGGCTATGCGCACAGTATAATGATTTCAGCTTTCTGCCGACTTGGACTTTTGCAAGAGGCAAAAGAACTGGTGAAGGAATTTGAAGCAAAATATGACAAATATGATGTTGTTATCTTAAACACAATGCTTTGCACCTACTGCAGAGCAGGCGAAATGGAGAGTGTGATGAAAATGATGAGGAAAATGGATGAATTAGCAATAAATCCAGATTATAATACTTTTCATATTTTAATTAAGTATTTCTGCAAGGAGAAGCTATATCTACTTGCTTTTCAGACCATGGAAGACATGCATGGGAAAGGTCACCAACCTGCAGAGGTACTCGTTTATTTTTTCTTGGTTTCTTTCCTCTTTTCTTTTAATTAGGACTTCCTCCAAATGTTCAATGACGGTCTTTTTAATTTGTCCATTTTCTTCTGATAGAACATCTGATTTTTAACATCATTAGCTATAGAATCACATGGTTGTTTTTTGTTGGAAATGATGATACACCATATTTCAAAGGTACATTTCATACAGTTGAGTGTGTTTATATTTGTAGTTTGTTATTCATTTTCTCTTGTTCTACCATGTTCAAGTTATCTCTATGCCCAAAATTATTAAATATGCTATCTTTTGTCATGTAATCATCATATCCTAGAAGAAGGTAGAAAATTAGACCATTCTTCTTACTACCACAACTTATTGAGAATCTATATAGCATAGGAGAAATGTGTAGAGTGGCATCCATGGTCATTGATATATAGTGCAGAAAATCATGAAATATAACCACTTAGGCTTACAACTTATATTCTCAATGTTGAAGGCCAAATATTTTGTTCTTACACAACTCTTGAGATATCTCAATAACACATCGGTCAGGACCATCAAATAGAAGACTTGGTGAACTACTTTTTGCATGAATTAAATAATTAGATTTTTGTTTGTTGTTTACTCTCCGTCTCTCTCTCTATATATATTAACTATTTGGCTCCTAATTAAGAGACTAAATGGGATTCCTACAATCACGGGACAGGATCCTGTAACCTATACAATCTATTGATGTAGATTTACAATTTGTAATACTTCTTCTCAAGTTGGCGTAAAGATATTAAGTGCAGCTTGATACAAATATAATTGACCTAATCTTCATTTATAGCTTTTGTGAAAATATCTTCAAGTTGTTCTCCAATTTTCATATATCGTGTAGTGATCAAGTTTTGTTGTAGTTAATGTCATTGTGTTTAATTTGTTCAAAAACACATGATTAGAAGTAATATACTGAGCAATTTTGTTATCATACCACAACTTTGCTGGTATTGAGCTTTTAAGACCAATTCAATTAAGAGTTGACATATCCACATTATCTTGTACATTGATTATGCCATAGCTTTATATTCAAATTTATATATTTTTAAAAAATGAATAAAGTATTGTATTTACCATAGCACAACTATCCCAAGAGTTACAAAAGTACCAAGATAGTCAAGGTATATCAACCTTGTCTATCTGAATTCAGATGGAAGTTACACTACAATAAAGAAAAATCCAACTATTTTACTTTTCTATGAGACTATATTTCCTCTAACAAGGACAATGTAGCCAGTAGTGAATTTTTTATCAATCTTAAAATTTGCCCAATCTATATTTGAGAAACACTTGATGTGAGTATATCCATGATTTTTATATAATAACCATTGTCTAGAAGGCTCCCTTTAAGTAATATAAGATCTTTTCTAGAGCAATGTAATGATGAACTATTAGAGAAGACATGAATTGACCATACAATATCTTATTTTGATACGTTATGATAAGATAGCTTAATTTTTCAACCAATTTTCTATATTTTTGAAGGTCTTAAAAAATCTTCATCTTTGGTGAGTTGCAAATTAGGGAGCGTTAAAGCACCGGTTATAGTAGCAAAAGATGTTGAAATTTTTGTTTTATACATTAGAAGAATCTGTTTTGTTTTTGATGTTAGTTAATAGATCAAGTAGATACTTCCTTTGAAATAAGAAAATGCCTTCATTGCTTCTTGTCACCTCTACTCTCAAAAAAAATTTAAAGCCTCTAAATCTTTTATGTGAAACTGATTGTGAACGAAGGATTTCAAGGATGAAATACCCATAGTATCACTTTCAGTAATGATAATATACCACATACAAAATAAGGAGGATGATACTAGATGCAAATTATTTATAAAAATAAGGAGAATGATACCAGATGCAAATTATTTTTAGAAATTTGAGTGATTAGACTTTTATTTACTTCATACATTTTCGTTGTCTGACGAGATTTTAGAAACTAAGTACGAGGGCTCCATTTTAAACCATATAGGAACTCTTGGAGATGACAAAGTTTTTCATACTCCCCTTGAGCAACAAAACTAGGTGGTTGCTCCATATATGTTTCCTCTCAAAAGTCACCATGTAAAAGGACATTTTTTTTATGTCTAGCTGATGTAAGGAGCAATCATGAGTCACCATTTAAAAAACATGAAGGGGAAAGCAAGTGATTACAAGAAACAACAGATCAAATAGGATAAGTATGCTGGCACTTACCTTTGCATAGAGCAATTGGAAAATCAGAATCATCAATTGTTGGATCTAATATCAAAGAAGAAATTGGTATTGAACTTGTAACAGGATGATATCTCCAGCTAATACGTGGCAGTGGTGGTTGTGTAGGAGTAGAGGTAATGTTATTGATCTAATATGTAATCTTATAAATCAACATATCATCGTCTTTCTCCAAATTTGAAGATGTAAGAAAGGAATGTGTTTCAAAAAAGTGACATCGACTGTCTAAGATTGTTGTTATGATTAAGATAGTAGTATTAATACCCTTTTTCTATATAAGAGTAGCCTAGAAAACACATTTTAAAGCTTTGGGATCTATCTTAATTACTTAAGGCGAACATCACAAGCAAAACATGTACCAAAAAATATTTGGGATGAAAAAAGGAATAAGGATACATTAGAAAAATGAATACTATAAGGAGTCTTACCATAAAGAACAGATGAAGGCATGCATTTAATCAAGAAACATGCTAAGAAAATTACATTAACCCTAAATTTTTTAGAAACGTACATTTAGAATAGCAAGTTCTAGTGGTTTCAAGAAATCTTTTTGTTTTCTTTGAGTTGCACTATTTTGAAATGATGTGTCTACATATGAGGATCGATAAAGAGTACCATTCTGAGTTATATAGATGTGAAATGATGAAAAATGCTTTTTGGCATTATGACTTCTTAAAGTATGGTGAAAGGTATTAAATTGTGTTTTTATTTCAATATGAATTGCAATAAAATGAGAAAATAATTTAGAATGGGTCTTCATTATAAACTTAAGTAACAAAAGAAGCTACAAGATGAATAGAGGCATTTCTTATTGTAAATTATTTGTAAGAGTTCAAAGAGCTATTCTAGGAAACTAACAGCTGTACATAATATTCTAATTGATCTAATTTAGTTAACTTCTAGGAGTCATTAACACCTAGGACATATCCGGGTGGATATCTCCCAACACTCCCCCTCAAGTTAGCTTGTAGATGTCTTCCATAGCTAGCTTGGTAACCAAAATACTAAACTACCTCTTGTGTAACCCTTTTGTAAGAATATCAGCTACTTGTTGTGAGGTCGGTATATAAGGAACACAAATGAATCATTTTTCAATCTTCTCCTTAATGAAGTGCTTGTCAACCTCAATATGTTTTGTTCTATCATGAAGGACGGGGTTGTGTGCGATTGAAATTGCAGTCTTGTATCACAATACACCTTCATAGGAACTAAAATAGGAATTTGCAGTTCCTCCAGTATCCTTTTAATCCATAAAACTTTTCAAATTCCATGTGCCGTTGATCGGAACTCAGCTTCAACACCACTCCTTGCAGCAACACTTTGTTTTTTGCCCCTCCAAGTTACCAAGTTACCACCAATAAATGTGCAATAACCTAAAATTGATCTTCTATTAGTTGCACTCCCTGCCCAATTAGCATTGGTATACACTTCAACTTGAAGGTTGTTCTGCTTGCAAAACATTAAACCTTGCCCAGGAGTTCCTTTTAGATACCGAAGTATCATATACCTAACATCAAAATGTTCTCGGCTTGGTGAATCCGTAAATTGGCTCACTAAGCTCACGAAAAAAGCTATATCAGGTCTAGTGTGTGACAGATATATTAATTTCCCAACCGGCCGTTGGTATCTCTCCTTATGAACGACATTTTTAGGTTGAGCGGTGATAAGATTCACACCTGTTTCAGCAGGCGTATCGACTGCCTTGCGGCCTAGTAATCCGGTCTCATTCAATAGATCTAGAATATATTTCCTCTGATTCACAAATATACCATCTTTTGATCTAGCAAACTCCATCTTGAGGAAATATTTGAGGGGTCCAATGTCTTTAATTTCAAATTCTTTGGCTAATCTCTTCTTCAACTCTCCTATTTTGGGTGCATCATCTCCAGTTAGAATGATATCATCCACGTAAACAATAAGGATGGATAGTTTACCTGCCTTGGACTGCTTTTAGAACAGTGTATGATCGACTTGACTGTGATAGTTCAAAACCCTTCCAAATCTATCTAACCATGCTTTAGGAGATTGTTTTAGGCCATGTAATGACTTATTTAGCTTGCACACGTTATTCCTCCCATGTTTTCAAATCCCGAAGGCAGGCTCATAAAGACTTCTTCTAAGTCTCCATTAAGAAACGCATTTTTGACATCTAGTTGATGTGAAGTCCACTCAAAATTTACAGCCAAGGAAAACAACACCCTAATAGTATTTACCTTTGCAACAGAAGCAAACATCTCTTGGTAGTCAGTACCATAGGTCTGAGCGAACCCCTTAGGAACTAGCCTTACCTTCAGCCTTTCCAAACTTCCATCAGCCTTGAATTTAACAGTGAATAGCCACTTGCACCCGACCAACTTTTCATTCCCAAGTTCCATTCTTCTCAAGTGCATTTATCTCTTCCATAATAGCTTATCTCCAATCCGAATCTTGAAGTGCTTCTTGAATGTTCCTTCATACAAACTGGTTAGTGATTTTAGAGATAAAGGAGTTGTGCTTGTGTGCTAGATTTTCATAAGATAGATACTTTGATATGGGATGTTTGCTACAAACCCGTTTCCCTTTCCTAAGTGCTATGGATAGGTAATTATCAGCAGAGAAATCAGTAAAAATATTGTTGATATATTCTTGGTGAATATTTGGTGAATATAAGTTAGCTAAATCAAAACAGGGCCATATCGTGTATATCTGTAAATTCCTAGAATAGAAACCTATATAATTTAAATATTACGGGGCAATGTAAAGTGAAAGAGCTGGCAATAGCCATTCCTTTGTTCAGGTTCTATTTTCTATGGTATCAGAGCTTTGTGAACACTATAAACCCTAGCCGCCATCTCTTTATGACAGCTATGTTTACAAAATCCTCCAGCCAACCTACTCAGCCTATTACTACTTAGAATCCTACCTCTGAATCCCACTCCTTTCAGCTTACCTTTATACGACTGAATGGAGAAAAAAATTTTCACTAGTCTTAGTGTGTACGAATATACATTCGTGGAAGAGACAAGATTGGCTACCTAACTAGAGACAAGAAGGAACCTGCCATAGATGATCATGTACATGCAATATGGGATGCGGAAAACTCTATGGTGATGACATGGTGAACTCAATAGATGAAGATATCAACTCCAATTGTATGTGGTACTATACAGCCAAAGAGTTATCAGACAATGTCCATCAGATGTACTCTGATTTGGGAAATCAGTCACAAGTATATGAGCTGACTCTAAAATTGGTTCAAATCAATCAAGATGAGGTTAATGCTACCAAGTATTTAAGTTCCCTAAAGCGTGTATGGTAGGATCTAGATATGTTTAATGTTTATGAGTGGAAATCTCCTGATGATTTTAATCATTACCAAAAAATTGTTGACGATAACAGGATCTTTAAATTCCTAATCGGTTTAAACGTTGAGTATGATGAGGTGAGATGCAGGATCATTGGGAGACAACCACTCCCTTCTATTGGAGAAGTTTATCCTGAGGTGAGACGTGAAGAAAGTAGACATCAAGTCATGCTTGGAAAAAGGCTCCCCAATCCTGGTATTGAAGGCAGTGTCAAGAAACCTGAAGAGAGGGCATGGGTCTGGGGTGACTATTGTAACAAGGCAAAACACACTTGAGAAACCTGCTGGAAACTCCATGAGAAGCCTATCAATTGGAAGGGGTCTCATGAGGCTAAATTCAATAAAACCCCTATTGCAAATGAGGTGGACACCAGACCATTCTGCCAAGAGTAGATTAATCAAATCCTAAAGTTGCTGAAATCTAAATCTGAATGCACAAGTGCCGCTAATGCCCTTTTTGCACAAACAGGAAGTAATCTCAATTCTTCTTAAGCTCTATTGTGTTCTTTCCCATACTATTCCACCCCTTGGTTCATTGATTTAGGAGCTTCTGATCATATGACTAGTCATTCTCATCTGTTTCATACTTACAATCCATGTTCTGGTCATGAAAAAATCTGTATAGCAGATGGGTCTTTTTCTCCTATAGCTGGAAAAGTTTTAATTCACCTATCTCCTAATGTTTGCCTTAAATCAGTCCTTCATGTGCCTAAACTTAGGTGCAATATTCTATTCGTTAGTAAACTTACTCAGGAATCTAATTGTACTATCACTTTCCTTTATTCTCATTGCATGTTTTAGGACAAAACTACGAGGAGGATGATTGACAGTGCTAAACTCATAAATGGTCTCTACTACTTTGTTGAGGAAGACTCCTGTTATGGATGCGTTCGTAGGTCAGTCCTACAAGCGGAAGGAGCGCTGAAGCCTTGTCGATTTAGAAGTTCTTTAGTTAGATTTTATTTCAATAAAAGATCAGTTAGGATAAGCTATTTTATTTGTATAAAAATTCAGTTAGACAAGCTTACGATGTTAGGATAAGCTTCTAACGAGATAGGCATTACTTATTTTAGAAACTTACTATTTTAGGATTTCTATAGCTTGTAAAACGTAGCCTATTTATGGCTTTATTCAGAATAATAGAGGGAGCAGAAAATTATTTCAATTGAGATTTGAGTTCTCTCTAACGAATTCAGAGGTTTGGGGTTCCCTTTGACGAGCCGAATTACTTATCAAAATAGGTCGAAGCAAGAACTTAAGTAAGGGCAAGAACAAAGATTATTTGCTTGATTTTGATTTCTGTGTGAATTGCCCTGTGACACGATCCATGAGTCGGGCACATAAAAATTTGGTATCAAAGCCCAACACTACGGGCGATGAGAGGGAAGCAAGAATAGAGGCACGTTTTGTGGAAGAACGCGCTTATGTGGACTCCAAATTTGCGGCAATGGAACTGAGGATAGCGCAGATTATGCAAGAGCAGTTTTCAGCATTTGGATTTGGAGGTCGACAAGTTCAAAAAACAGGGGAAACAAGTAGTTCAGCATCACCATGGAAGGAGCAGTCGATGGTGGCCACAGACAGAACAGGGCCGCAGGACCTTCCTGCACCAACCATGGCACCTCGATTTGCCAAGATGGATTTCCCCACCTATGACGGCAGAGAAGATCCATTGATTTGGGCCCACAGGTGCGAGCAATTCTTTGACAATCAAAGAACTCCTGAAGCAGAGAAGGTGGGTCTTGTAGGATTCCATTTGTAGGAGAAGCACAGTTATGGTACTATCAATTGAAAAGAACTAGAGGGATGCTGAGTTGGTCAAAATTTCAAAAACAATGCTTTCAACGTTTTGGACCTCCAGGAAGTAATAACCCAATGGGGGAGCTGGTCACTTTACGGCAAATAGGGACTATAGAGGAATACCAACGCCAGTTTCAGGAAAGATTAGCTAGATCAGTCGACAAAATCCCAGAACACCTTTATGTTGATTTGTTCATGGCAGGTTTAGATGACATATTGTGCATGGATGTCCAGTTGATGAAGCCTCCTGATTTATCTGCAGCTATGAATTTAGCAAGAGCTTATGAGCAAAGGTTACAATTGCAAAAGGGGAGCAGCGTTAGAAAAGGGGCCTGGCAGCCACGAAATGCAACCAATCCACCAGTCCAGGAGGCGCGTCAGGTCATTAGTGGAACGCCTTTTTTCAAAAAAAAAATAACGAGAGCTGAGATGGCGGAATGGAGGGCTAAGGGTTTATGTTTTAATTGTGATGAGCCTTATTCGGCCACACACCACTGTAAAAAGCTATTTTGGTTAGAGTTGGCAGAGGTGGTTGCGGAGGAGGAAGAACAAGAGGATCTTGCTGACACTACACCTGTAATTTCTCTTCATGCGATTTCAGGACAGAGAAACGAAAGTACCATGTAGGTACAGGCTCGTGTGAATCAACAACCTGTTCTTGGCTTGATTGACTCAGGAAGTACTCGTAACTTCCTTAGCCAAGTTGTAGCAAGAAGACTCAGCCTGAATATTACTCCCCTAAATAATGCATCTATGGCAATTGCAAATGGGGAAAGAGTTAACAGTCTTGGAGTCTGTCGTAGAGTGCCCTTCTCCATCGCGAGTCACAATTTTTGTGCTGAATTTTTTGTGATTCCTTTGGGGGGTTTTGATATGGTGCTCGGAGTTAAATGGCTAGAAAATTTGGGTCCTATCTTATGGGATTTTGCTGCATTAACCATGTCTTTCAATTGGAGGGGAGATTCAATTTTATTGCAGGGATTGCATTGCCACCGAGAATGTCAGGTTCACTTCATGGTGAACACGTCGACCACAACACAGCAACGTGATGAGATCTTGTTGGCTTTTAATGATGTATTTTGTGAACCTGAAGGTCTACCCCCTATACGACAATATGATCACAGAATGTGCCTACTTCCAGGTACAGCTCCTATCGTGGTACGACCCTATAGGTATCCACACCGGCAAAAGGATGAGATTGAGGCTCAGTGTGACAACTTGCTACGGCAAGGATTTAAATGGCCTAGTCGCTCACCCTTCTCCTCTCCTGTCTTGTTAGTACCAAAACAAGATGGCACATGGCGTTTGTGTATTGATTTTCGAGAGTTAAATGCGAAGACTTTTCATGAAAAATTTCCCATTCCAGTGGTGGACGAGCTACTTGACGAATTATATGGGGCTAAATTTTTCACCAAGCTAGATTTGCGTTTTGGGTATCATCAGGTTCGCATGCCTCCTGAAGACATTGAGAAAACTGCATTTCGCACTCACCATGGGCACTTCGAGTTTCTGGTCATGCCCTTTGGGTTGACGAACGCACTGGCCACCTTCCAAGCACTGATGAATGAGGTATTCCGAGATTTTTTGCGTCAATTTGTATTAGTATTTTTTGACGACATATTGGTGTACAGTAAATCATGGGAGGAACATTTGACACACATGAGCAAAGTGTTCACTCTATTGCGGGCTCACAAGCTGTACTTAAAGCGCTCCAAATGCAGTTTTGCGTCGACGCAGGTGGCTTATTTGGGCCATATTATTACAAGTGCTGGTGTAGGCGTTGATTTAAGTAAAGTGCAGGCTGTACAGGATTGGCCTCAGCCGTAATCTCTTACATCTCTGTGTGATTTTCTGGGCCTCACAG
Organism: Erythroxylum domingense; assembly: GCA_025594535.1. Taxonomy (NCBI): domain Eukaryota; kingdom Viridiplantae; phylum Streptophyta; class Magnoliopsida; order Malpighiales; family Erythroxylaceae; genus Erythroxylum; species Erythroxylum domingense. The sequence continues at coordinate 14,990,884 of JANQBM010000003.1, forward strand.
GATACTACCGGAGGTTCATTCGTGATTATGAAATTTTGGCAGTTCCACTTCTATGTTGAAAAAAAATGCTTTTCAATGGACAGATCTTGCATTAGAAGCATTTACGAAATTGAAAGCATCTCTTTCTTCAGCACCGGTGCTGCATCTTCCAGATTTCACCAAAGATTTTTTGGTTGAGTGTGATGCTTCCGGAGGGGGTATTGGCGCTGTTCTTCAACAAGATGGTCATCCTATAGCATTTTTCAGTCGACAGTTGGCTTTGAGATATGAAAGGGAGTTAATTGGGTTGGCCAAGGCGGTACAGAATTGGCGGCCTTACTTATGGGGGAGATCTTTTCTTATTAAGACTGACCAGTATAGTCTTAAATATTTGTTGGAGCAACGGCTCACCACACCGCCTCAACAACATTGGCTCAGTAAACTCATGGGATATATGTTTACAGTGGATTATCGAGCTGGAAAATTGAACTCTACTGCTGATGCCTTATCACGCAGGGACGTCGACAACATTTCCTTGCACGCCATCAGTTTCCCTCGTTGCTCCTTGGTGGACTCGATTAAAGCAGAGCTAAAGCAATCTGAAGAGGCCACACTTTTATTTCAGCAAGTGGAAAATGGAGCATTGTCGTCGACTTGGTCAGTTATGGATTTATTATTGCTATTTAAAAATAGAATATTTATTCCTGCCAACAGTTCTTTGGTTGCTACGATTCTATCTTCCTATCATGATAGTGCACATGAGGGAATTCAAAAAATTACTCATCGCATTCGTGGTGATTTTTATTGGAAGGGTATGAAAGCTGATATTACTACGTATGTGACAGAATGTCCTGTGTGTCAGCGCAATAAATCTGAATTGCTTAGTCCTGTCGGATTACTACAACCTCTGCAATTGCCCACACAGGTTTGGGCTGATGTTTCGATGGATTTTATCGATGGGCTCCCAAAATCTTGGGGAAAAAGTGCCTTTTTGGTTGTAGTTGGTAGATTTTCCAAGTATGCTCATTTTATTCCGCTAGCTCATCCATATACAGCTCTACGCGTGGCCCAAATTTTCTTTGAACATGTTGTTCGCTTACATGGACTGCCGGAATCCATCACTAGTGACCGCGATGTCATTTTCACTAGTAATTTTTGGAAGGAGTTGTTTCGTTTACATGGAACAAAACTTCAATTCTCCTCCGCTTTTCATCCGCAAACGGATGGACAAACTGAGGTGGTTAACTGCACCATTGAGATGTATCTTCATTGTTTGGTAGGTGATTCGCCACGCAAATGGGTCGAGTGGCTTCCTTGGGCTGAGTATTGCTATAACACCTCCTTTCATACGTCTTTGCAGACTACCCCATTCCATGTGGTTTATGGCAGAAAACCCCACGCCTCTTAGCTTATGCCAGCGGCTCAACCAAGGTAAATGCAGTAGAGGTGGCTCTTACTGAGCGGGATCACTTGTTTAAGATGATTAGGCAGCGCCTTGCACAAGCACAACGCAGAATGAAGGACGGGTATGATAAAGGCCATCGAGATGTTAGAGTTTTTGGTTGGTGATCGAGTGTGGTTAAAGCTGCATCCCTATCAGTAGAAAATAGCTCGACTAGCTGTTTACAACAAGCTGTCACCAAGATTTTATGGGCCCTTTCAGGTTTTGCGACGTGTCGGCTCGGTTGCTTATGAGTTGGAACTTCCTCCAGATAGCAAAATACACAACATCTTCCATGTCTCTCTTTTGAAGGCATTTCATGGCTCGGACTTACCAACTACGACGACTTTACCTCCCCTTGATGATGGGAAAGTTGCAGCTGTGCCTAAGGCTATTGTGCGAGCTCGTCTTAACAGAGGTACAAAGGAATTGTTGGTACAATGGGAAGGCTTTTCGACAGATGATGCAAGTGGTTGTTCAAAGTAAAATTCTTGGCTAATGGAAGTTTGGAAAGACTGAAGGTGAGTCTGGTCGCCAAGGGCTTCACTTAAACATATGGTATTAACTATCAAGAAATGTTTGCTCCAGTGGCCAAAGCAAATACTATACGGATTCTCTTATCTTTGGCTGTGAATTTTGACTGGCCATTGCATAAAGTTGATCTCAAGAATGCATTCTTAAATGGAGACCTTGATGAGGAGGTGTTCATGAGCCTACCTCCATGATTTGAAGAGACTTATGGGAAGAATAAGGTGTGCAAACTAAGAAAAGCTTTATATGGCCCCAAGCGGTCACCAAGGTCATGGTTTGACATATTTGGGAAGGTTGTGAAAAGCTATGGTTACTTTCAAAGTCAAACAAATCACCCCATGTTTTACAGGAGATCTAAGGAAGGTAAACTCTCTATTCTTATTGTATATGTGGATGTTATAATTATGACTGAAGATGATGTTGAAGAACTTAAGAGGTTGAAGATGAAGCTAGGTTTGGAATTTGAAATTAAAGATCCAGGACCTTTAAAGTTCGTCCTAGTTATGGAATTTGCTAGATTAAAGGAAGGCATCTTTGTGAATCAAAGGAAGTGTGTTCTTGATCTTCTCAAAGAGATTGGACTACTCGGCAACAGACCAACAGAAACTCCAGTTGAATCTAAAGTCAAACTCACTCTTGCTAAACCTGAAGAAGTTGAAGAAGAAGACCGATTTCAAAGACTTGTTGGAAGATTGATATATTTATCTCATACCAGACCTGACATAGCATTTGCTGTGAGTTTGATAAGTTAATTTATGCATTCACCAGGTCAGGAACACTTTGATTCAGTATATAGGATCCTAAGAAACCTAAAAGGTAATCCTGGACAGGGCTTAGTGTTTCGGAAAAGGAACAATCTCCAAGTAGAAGTGTACACTGATGCTAACTAGGCAGGAAATTCTATTGATAGAAGGTCTATTTCAGGTTACTGTACATTTGCTGGAGGGAATTTGGTGAACTTGGCAAAGCAAGAAACAAGTGGTTGTAGCAAGAAGTAGTGCTGAAGCTGAGTTTAGGTCCCTAGCTCATGGAATTTGTGAAGCTTTATGGGTAAAAAGGGTACTGGTGAAGCTGAAGGTTCCTAGTTCTATTCCTATAAAGGGATATTGAATAAAGCTGCAATTTCTATTGCAGATAATCCTGTTCTACACGACAAGACAAAACATATAGAAGTTGACAAACACTTTATTAAGGAGAAAATTGACAATGGTGCCATTTGCATTCCATATGTTCCTACTTCTCAACAAGTGGTTGATGTTCTCACGAAAGGGTTACTCAAGAAGTAGTTTATTGATCTAGTTGGCAAGTTGGGCATGCAAGACATTTTCAGACCATCGTGAGGGGCAGTGTTGAGATATTCTTGGTGAATATCTTGGTGAATATTTGGTTCCTATAAGTTAGCTAAATCAGATCAGGACTATATCACGTACAACTGTAGATTCCTAGAATAGAAACCTGTATGTTCTATATATTATGTGGCAATGTAAAGTGAAATAGTGGGCAATACCCATTCCTCTGTTTAGGTTCTATTTTCTATAAATATCACTAGTAATTTTTGGGTCAGTAGGTATAGATTGATTATTACTAGGCACAAGGGGTGAAGTAGTAGATGAGTTACCTAAATTAGAGTTCTTCCCAGGTTAATTCTCCAAGGGGTTTAAGAGGCCATGTAGTGTTGAGGTAGGCTATTCTCTACTTCTTAATTGAGTCTTTCTCTCAGTTTATACACATAGCTCAGTATTTCCTTCCTTGGGAATGGATGGTAGTATTTCTCTCCCTGTGGTTGAACTAGGATTTCCCGGCATTGACAGATTAGGAGTAGTTTCTTTGCCATCATTATCAGAGATTATATTATGATCAATAATGACTATGGGTAAGGGGTTGGGTGTAATAGTAACATCCCAAAATATTTTGCTTCATCAGAGTTCTCCCCCTAAAGGAAATTTTTTTGATGTTCTAGGAATTTGACATCCATGGATACAACAATTTTTCGCGTGGAAGGGTTGTAACACTTATAACCCTATTGACTAGGAGCATACCCAATAAATATAGATTTTTCAACTCTAGGATCTAGTTTGGAGTTTCCTCTAGTTGGGGTATGAACATACACAATACACCCAAAAACCTTAAGGGGAAGAATAGAATAAAGCTGATTTTAGGAAAACATTGTTTAAACACATCTAAAGGTGTAGCATAATGCAAAACATAGCTAGGCATTCGATTGATCAAGTATGATGCAGTCAAAACAACCTCCCCCCAAAGGTATTTTGGCACATTCATAGCAAACATAATGGCCCAAGATACTTTCAGTAAATGTTTATTTTTCCTCTTGACAATGCCATTTTGTTGAGGGGTGTTAACAACAGGTAGATTGATGATCAATGCCTTTAAGCTTAAGAAACTTTCCAAGGACTTCATTAAAATACTCTGTACCATTGTCAGAGTGAAGTCTACCAATATGTATCTGAAATTGAGTTTCAATCATTGTATAACAGTTTAGAAAATTTTAAGCAACTTTTGATTTTTTATGCATTAAATAGAGCCAACATAATCGAGTATGATTATCGATAAAAGCTACAATCCTTTTCTTTTTTTGGGAAAGGGTTTTAACATGGGATGGACCTCAAATATCACTATGAATTAACTAACATGGTTTAGAGGGTTGATATGATTGTATAGTTCTTATGACTTCTGGATAAAATGTAATGCTCACAATAAAATTCTGAACAATGCATAGATTCAAACAAATGAGGCAATAGTTTTTTGGGATATGAGAAACTAAGATGTCATAATCTATTATGCCAAAGCGAAATTTGTTCTTTAGTAGGGGTAGAATAAATACTACTTAACCCATGAGCTTCTTTATTTTTCAAGTTGTCATCAACGAAGTAGTAGGGACCATCCATCAACTTAGCATTGCCAATCATCTTCCTCGAAGTTTGTTCTTGAAAAACACAATGCAAATCAAAATATTTAATGGTACAATTAGAGTCACAGGCTAGTTTGCTCACTGTTGTCTAGAATTATTAGTTTGGATAATTTTTGTGTATAGTGATCTCTTCTTATAATTGAGAGATCTTTCCATATAATTGGGAGATTTGACAATTAAGAATATCCTTAATTATAGCTAGGCTTCTTGTATATATCTCATAGAAGCGTCATGTGTGATAATTAAGTTCAATATAGTTTTCTTCACTTTTTTCTTCATGGTATTATAGCACTCTCTTATTTAAGGACTTGTTTCTTCTCATTGAAATTTTTTTCCGTGTCTATTCCTCTGTTCGAAATTGTGAGTGGTTGAGTTTGTACTCGCCCTAAAACAACGTTCTTTTCTTCTCATAGCCCACCCAATTTGATCCAGCACTAACCAAAAACACTACCTATGACAGACCTGACATCACCGATGCAGCCATGCTCTGCCGCAGACTGTCAGCTTCCGATGCACGTGAGGTCAAAGTGCCACCCTCCAGCCACCTTTTCGTCTCAAATCTTGGACCAACAGTGTCGCTAGCTACTGTTCATCCTCCTTGAAATTTCTAACCTCCGATAGCCCATCGGAAAATGTGCCAAAATTTTTTGGTTGTTTCTAAACCGTGTCTGTTGGTATATTTTTTCGTTGTCTTGAGTGTTTCTGAAGAAGATGAGTGGGAAAAGATAACCCTTTCAAGTTCTAATAAACCTTCACTTCAAATTAGTCTCGTGAAATTTGATGGAACCAATTATCTTGCTTGATCAAGATCTTATTTGTTGTTCATCAAAGCTAGAGGCTTACAGGATTATATTAAGGGTGATAGTTAGAGGCTTGATGTCAATAATCCTGATTTTAATTATTAGGAGTCCGAAAATTTTCTCGTGATGTCGTGGCTTATCAATTCAATGCAACCGGAGATTGCTCGGACGTATTTGTTACTTGACACAACAACAAAGATATGGCAAGCTGCGTCTCTGACATACTCAAGTAGGTAATAAAGCACAAATTTTTGATATTTATAATAAACTACATAACACGAAGCAGGGAGATATGATTGTATCACAATGCTTTGCGGAGCTATGTGGATTGTGTCAGGAACTAGATTATTATCAGGATTTTCAAGCAGAATGCTCAAAAGACGCTGCTAAATTCTAGAAAATGATAGAGGAGGATCGAGTATTTGATTTTTAACAGGCCTCAACCCAAAATATGATCATATACTAGGTATTATACTTGGAAAGGAACCTTTCCCTTCAATACAACTTGCACATTCTCTTGTTCAGCAAGAAGAAAGTGGAAGAAATATTATGCTACTTACAGCCATTATTGAGAAAGAAAGGTTAGTGGCTAATTCTACTGAGAGGCCAAAATCTGATAAGGATCACTGGCACTGTGATTGTTGTGGAAAACAAAGGCATACTAAAGAAACTTGCTAGAAACTGCATGGACGGCCAAATCAGAGTCATGGAAAACGCAGCGGGTCAGTGGTAAGGGGTCGTGCCCACTTGGCTAAAGGGAATGAAGCATCTGAACCGTTTACTGGAGTTTTATCCAATGAGGAACTTCAGAACTTAAAGACATCTTCTATCAAAATTTGACTCTTCTTCCATAATTGGTACATCCAATACCTCAAATCCTAAAGATAATCCTTGGACTATAGACTCTAGAGCTAACTGACATATGACAGGCTCTCAAAATTTTTTTTAACATATTCTCATGGAAAAGGGGGGATAATGTTATAATAGCATATGGGTCTTTTAGCTCCGTATTTGGTACAGGTTCTGTTAACTGTACTTCTAATATCTGTTAACTGTACTTCTAATATCACTTTATCATCAGTTCTTCACATCCCTTGTTTTCCTATTAATCTTCTCTCTGTCAGTGCTATTACTAAGGATCTTAATTGCAAAGTTGAATTTTTTCCTGACAATTGTATTCTTCAAAACCTTCACACAATGTAGAGGATTGGAACTGTTAGATTGCAAGATGGCTTTTTTGTCCTGGAAGAAAATCCCATGACAGTTTCTTATCAAGCGTCTTTTGGGAATGATGTGATCAATAACGAAATTCTATAGTGGCATAGGTGGTTAGGACATCCCTCATTTTTTTCTCTAGAAAAATTATACCCAAGCTTGTTAAAAGAACTTTTAATTCTTTGTTTTGTGAAGCATGTGAACTTGCCAAACACACGAGAAGTTCTTATCATTTAGCTAATAATAAAAATTATGTTCCTTTTATGACAATTCACTCTGATGTTTGGTGTCCTACTCAAAATCCTTCTCTTTCTGGCCATAGATGGTTTGTGACCTTTTTGTGCTTTTCTATATTCCTATCAAACCAATTATGCCTATGCTAGTGAACAAAACGGAGTTGTAGAAAGGAAGAATATACATATTCTAGAGGTAGCACGATCACTCATGTTCACCATGAATCTTCCAACGGGATATTGGTGTGATGTCCTTTCAGTTGTCTATCTTATCAATAGAATGCCACTTTGAATTTTGGACTTTAAAAGCCCTGTAAAAATTTTGCAAGGTAAAAATTCGTACACTGTACCTCCAAGAATATTTGGGTGTATTTGATTTGTTTATGCTTAGAATGTAAGCAAGTTGGAGCCTAGAGCTTTGAAGTGTGTATTTGTTGGATACTTTCCCTCACAAAAAAGATGTGTTATTACCCCCAGTCTAAGAAATACTTTGTAAGTATGGACGTCACTTTTTTGGAATGTGAGCCTATTTCTCCATACATAAAACTCCTCTTTAGGGGGAGAATGAGAGTGAAGAGGTATTGCTTGCTAATATAATCCAAGGAGAGAGAACACTTCAGGAGGAGAAAACTAGTTTGATTCAGGAGGATCGAATTAGGTGCTTAGATAGACCAGATTTGCGAACATACTCAAGAAGAGAAAAGACAGAAAAAGCCATCGTGCAGTCTATGCCATTCTCTTCCTATGAAAACACTGGTGAGTTAGAATACGATTTATCTGATGATTTAGATAAGCTTATTGCTCTTCGGAAAAGTGTTGGAACTTGCACTAGGCACCCAATTTCTAACTTTGTTTCCTATGACTCATTATCTCCTCCCTATAGAGCCTTTGTCTTGTTTGTTTCCTCTGTGTCTATTCCACAGGATTCGAGAGAAGTAATGGAAAATGTCTATTGGAAAGAAGCTATGGCTAAGGAAATGAAAACCCTAGCAAAAAATGAGACCTGGGAAGTCATCATTGCTCTATAAGGGAAAAAGACAGCTACAAATGGGTATTCACAATGAAGCATAAGCTAGATGGATCTATTGAGAGATACAAGGCAAGAAATGGGTATTCACAATGAAGCATAAGCTAGATGGATCTATTGAGAGATACAAGGCAAGATTGGTGGCTAGAGGCATTTCCTCAAACATATGGAGTGGATTATTAGGAAACCTTTGCTCTTGTTGCTAAGATGAATACAATCAGAATTCTACTCTATTGTGCAACTAACTTAGATTGGGACTTACAGCAGTTTGATGTAGAAAATGCTTTCCTTTATGGAGATCTGGAGGAGGAGGTGTATATGGAAATTCCTCCCAGGTTTGAAGATGAGAAGACATAAAGGAAGGTTTGTAGACTAAAAAAGGCATTGTATTGGGCTAAAGCAATCACCCAGAGCATGGTTTGAAAATTTTAGTTAGGTCATGATTTCCTTTGGTTATCACTAGAGTAATGCGGATCATAACCAATTTATCAGGCATTCCCAAGGCAAGATCACGCTTCTCATTGTCTATGTTGATGATATTGTGGTAACAGGAAGTGATACAGAAGAGTGGTTATGCTAAAAAAACTCCTTGCTCATGAATTCGAAATTAAGGATCTAGGGAAGTTGCAATACTTCTTGGGAGTTGAAGTCGCTAGATCAAGAAAAGGAAACTTCAAGCGGGAACAGTTACATTAGTAGACATGGGAAGATATCAAAGATTAGTTGGGAGACTCATTTATCTCTCTCACACCAGACTAGACATGGCATATATGGTTAGCCTGGTGTACGAGATCCACACTTACAGGTTGTTTTCCGCACCCTACACTATCTGAAGTCTACACTAGGAAATGACTTTCTGTTCACTAACAATGGTCACTTTAAGATAGAAGCATTTACAGATGCTGATTGGGCTGGATCTCCAGATAATAGGATATCAACCATTGGTTACTATACGCTCATAGGAGGAAATCTAGTCACTTGGAGAAGCAAGAAATAGAATGTAGTTCTAGTGCGGAAGTAGAATACAGAGTGGCACAAGGTGTATGCAAACTCTTGTGGGTAGGAAAGTTGATGAATGAGTTACAACTGATGGATGGAGGAAGTTTATCCCTCTACTGTGATAACAAGGCTGCCATTAGCATAACTCACAATCCTATTCAACATGATAGAATAAAACACATAGAAATTGATTGACACTTTGTGAAGGAGAAACTTGTGGATGACTCTTTACACTTATCCTATGTGGGGTCTAATTAACAACTGACAGATGTCTTCACCAAAAGACTGTACAACAAGCAACTTCACAATCTTGTTTGCAAGTTGGGCATGTGTGATATCTATGCACCAACTTGGGGGGTAGTGTTGACTAGAATTATTAGTTTGGATTATTTCTATATATATAATATCTATGCTGATCTCTTCCTATAATGGAGAGATCTATCCCTATAATTGGGAGATTTGGCAGTTAAGAATATCCTTAATTATGGCTAGGCTTCTTGTATATCATAGAAACCTTTTGTATAGATAATTAAGTTCAATATAGTTTTCTTCACTATTTTCTTCACTCATAGATAGCAAGATTATAAGCTAGTTTAGGAACATGAAAAACAGACTTAAGGCAAACATTAGGAGACAGAGTAATTGAACCCATTTGCTATACGGATTTTTTCATGTTCCTAGTCATGTGCCAAAACTAAGAATAAAGAAAGTTGATCTATCAGCTAAGGGAAAATGGGAAGAAGATGTGTTTTCTTGGAAACCAGAGAAAATATTACAAGTATTTGTCATATGGTCTAAGGCACTAAAATCAATGAATCATTTTGAGGAATAGGAATAAAGACATGTAAGTGTGTTACTAGCATCGACAATAATAGTGAGAAGGTGAGATACATTTTTTAATGCCTCTTGATATTGAGTGAATTTAGAAAATTCTTCAATAGAAACTATAATTGTCTTCTTGCCATTGAGTTAGGTATGATAGCAAACTGAATTGTTCTGTATTTTCTCTTGGTTCTAGGCTATACATTATTTATACAAATGGAATTTGACTTCTGTCAATCCCATGAAATCTGCTTTCTCCCAAATATTAGGAGTAAATTTTTCTATCCTAAAATAGAAAAGGTCCTAAGATAGAAAAGATCATGGGCTGATATTATGGATATTCCACAGCTGTACAAAGCAAGATATTCTAGATTTTCAACACTTCCCTTCAAGCTGGTGAATATTTTCCATTCCCAACCTGCATGTAATATCTTCAAAGTTGGAAGTCAACATTCCCTTAGTCAAGACATCTGCCAATTGATTACTTGATGCTATATATGGAGTGCAAATCATGCCACTGTCCAGCTTTTCTTTAATAAAATGTCCATCAACTTCGATATGCTTTATGCGATCATGTTGCACTGGATTGTGTGCAATGTTGATGGCATACTTCTTGTCATAATAGAGTTTCATAGGTCCTTCCCACTTAAGGTTAAGGTCATCAAGGATTATCTTGAGCCATAGTAATTCACAAACTCCATGAGCCATAGCTCTAAATTCTGCTTCTTCACTTGATCTTGCAACAACTGACTGCTTCTTGCTCCTCCACGTGACTAGGTTCGCACCAAGAAATGTACAATATCCTGAAGTTGATCTACGATCTAGCACAGAACCTACATAATCAGCATCAGTATATGCCTCTCTGAACAGCCCTTCATTTTTCTTAAACAAAATCCCACTACCAGGTGTAGCTTTGAGATAGGATAGAATTCGGTTGACAACCTGTAGGTGTTTCTATTTTGGATCATGCATAAACTGGCTTACTACGCTTACAATAAATGCTATGTTTGACCTTGTGTGGGACAAGTATATCAGCCTCCCAACCAATCGTTGATATCTTCGCTTGTCTACTGCGCTATCATCCTTCTCTGCACTCAATCTTAAGTTAAGTTCAATAGGTGTGCTTGCTGCCTTGCTTCTAAGATTCCCTGTTTCTTTATGTATGTCCAAAACATACTTTTGTTGAGAAACAAAGATGCCTTTACTTGAGTATGCTACCTCAATGCCTGAAAAATACTTTAGCCTTCCCAATTCTTTAATTTCAAACTCTTTTGCTAAGCACTTTATGAGTGATTTTCTTTCAATTGGATCATTCCTAGTGACAATAATGTCATCTACATATACAAGTAGTGCTGTAAATCCTACTTTTGCATGTTTTATAAACAAAGTATGATCTCCTTGACTTTCTTTGTATTGCATTGCTAGCATCACTTTAGCAAAATCTTCCAAACCAAGTTCTTGGCGATTGTTTTAATCCATATAGAGCTTTCCTTAACTTGCATCCTTCTTCCCACAAAAATTTTCATTGGAACTTGGTGGAGGTTCCACTTAAACCTCTTCTTCTAACTCCCCTGGTAAGAATACATTCTTAACATCGAATTGCTGTAAACACCAGCCAAAGTTAGTAGCTAAAGACAAGAGAACACGTACAGTATTTATTTTTGCTACGAGTGCAAAGTTCTCTTGATAATCTACCCTGTATGTTTTTGTATATCCTTTTGCAACTAATCGAGCTTTATACCTTTCTAGTGAACCATCAACTATATATTTCAATGTGAACACCCATTTACACCCCACTATTTTCTTTCCCTTAGGCACGTTTGCAATTTCCCAAGTTGTATTTCTCTCTAGAGCATTCATCTCCACTCTCATAGCTTGTACCCAATTGTCATCTCTAAGTGCCTCTTGTAGTGTTTGTGGAATTGGAATGGAGTTGATGGTGGCAAGGAAAGGTTTTTGTTGTGGAGAAAGTCTATGGAATGATACAAAATTTGAGATTGATGCTTAGTGCATTCTCGGGTTCGAACAGCGATAGGCAGGTCTAAATCATTAAAATCACAAGGAATAAAATCAGATTTAACACACAAGGGGTCAGAAAATTCAGTACCTGATTGTGGTTTAGACTCTTGGATTTGCACAGGTTCAAAAATAGGAACTTTATTCCTTGAGTAGACCTTAAGTGGTGTAGTAGGATTCAAACTAATGTTTTGCTTTGTCAGTTCAGTTTCAGGGGCAGAATTAGTTTCAAGGGCAGAATTTTCCTTATCAACATTTTCATCTTCAGATTCAATAGGTTCTTGATCAATTTTAGGCTCAGTTCCATGGCTAGCAAGTTCTCCTTTAGAATTGGGTTCAATGTGAGATGTATGATCAGATTTGGAAGACTTCAAGTTAGGTGCAAGACTTTGAAAATCAAAATCAAGAAGGAATTCCTTATCTTCCCAAGAACTCTCCCCCTAAGATGAGAATTGTTACTTTGAGGGTACGGTTCATTTTCAACAAACGTGAAATCCATAGAGGTAAAAAAATCTTTAGAAAGTGGATGATAATAGTTTTATCCTTTCTTTGCATTTTCATATCCCACAAAAATACATTTTAAAGCTCTTGGATCAAGTTTTACTCTTTGATGAGCATGAATATGTATGAAAGCAACACAACCAAATTGGTGGCAGTTTGCAGGGGACATTAAATCAGGGTAAAAATCAGAAAGTGCAGTTATGGGACTTTGATTATTTAAAACTTTGGAAGGTACTCTATTTATCAAATATGCAGCAGTTAAAACAGCCTCCCCCTAAAATGTTTTTGGAACTTTATGTTGAAACAAATTGCTTGAGTTACATTAAGTAAATGTCTATTTTTCCGTTTGGCAATCCCATTTTGTTGGAATGTGTCTACACAAGATGACTCATGTATTATACCCTCTTTTTGAAAGAAAGATGAGAGAATTTGATTAAAATAGTCACTTGCATTGTCTGATCTTATTCTTTTCATCAAACTTCCAAATTGTGTACAAATCATTTTATGGAACATTGGAAAAATACTGCTTACTTCTTATTTTTCTTTCATAAGAAATAACCAAGTAGTTCTGGTGCAATCATCTATGAATGTGATAAATTGTAAAACTTCTTTATTTTTTCAGCTAATAGAAGTACAGCAGATGCTATTCTTATATAGAGCTAGGGTACATAGTTA
>JANQBM010000003.1:15004622-15026955 GCA_025594535.1 Erythroxylum domingense
TTTGGAAATATCCCTAAAATAGCTAGATATTACAGCTAAGGATAATCTATAAGGATAATCCCTTGATTAGATAATCCTTGATTAAGGGACTATCCATCATTACGGGATTCTCTACATAAATCACTTAGCTCCAGAAATACTTGAAATTCTAGATGGTCCCCAAATAGCAGTATTTATCAAAGAAAAAGGTCTAGTAGATCTTGTATTACTCAATGGAAATGACACCCGATGATGTTTAGCAATTTCACATGTATCACGATGAAAACTACTAACATCTTCATTCTTAAAAAGTGAAGGAAACATGCTTTTAAGTAAAGTAAAAGGAGGATGACCGAGACAGTAATGGTGAAGCCAAATTTTAGTTTTATTAGGAGAGGTTACTTGAGCAGCAGGTGAGGGATAGCTGATTATTTTTATTTTTGTTGCCACTCATTTCCTCAAGGTCGTAAAGCCCATCTTTCACCTTAGCAAGTTCAATCATCCTTTCCGTAACCAGATCGTGAAAAGAACAGTTAGTAGAATAGAACGTTACTTTGCAGTTTAGATCTTTGGTAATTTGATGAATGGATATGAGATTGGTGGACAATTTTGGGACATGCAACACATTATTTAGGAACAAAGAATCAAATAGATTTACTTTTCCGTGGCCGGCAACGGTGATAGAAGATCCATTTGCAACAATAATTTTTCTATTTCCAAAACATGGGTTATTTTACTCAATGGACAGAATTGAAGTGGAAGGAAAAGAGTAGTAGTTCTGCTCACCGGGCAAAAGCGAGGCGGGAAAAAGTTGAAATGCAACAATGAGTTTATGTTTTCAATTGTTGTATTGTAACTAGTGAATAGAGGTACAAGTATACACTGTTGATGTTCTTGTGAAACTGATGTGCTCAATTGACCGTTTAAGTTAAAAGTTCTAATGTGGGGTTAATGTTATGGTTCTTGAACTGAAGCTTCTAATGTTGACTATACTACTTTCCAGGAACTTTGCTATTCTCTGATATTCCATCTTGGTAAAATAAAAGCTTACCGAGAAGCATTTTCGGTTTACAATCTGTTGAGGTACGGCAAGAGAACAATGTGCAAAGGCCTTCATGAGAGGATTCTACACATTCTTATTGCTGGGCGCCTTCTTAAAGATGCATATATAGTTGTAAAGGTGAGATATATTGTCTAGGAGTTAAATATATTCTCCAGTTTGTGATTAATCGCAAGTGTACCTTATCAGGACAATGCAGATTGCATCTCCCAACCTATGATAAAGAAGTTTGCCAGTGCTTTCGTGAAGTTTGGTAACGTGAATATGATAAATGATGTTTTGAAGGTTGTACATGGCTCCAGATTCAAAATTGATCAGGCAAGCAATCTTAGACATGGATAAATATTATTCAGGAGATTCTGTTCGAGGCACTTACATTATTCATCTACAATGATGTAATCCTGTAATGCATTTTGATACTCGAATATTAAATTGTTATGCTGTTATCATTTTGGATTAGACAAACTAACACGTTTTGGAGGCAAGAATAGAATAAATGAAACGAAATGAGGAAATGTGGACAGAGATATTGAATGTTTGTTGAAACAGTTTTGGTCCAGGCTTTAAAATTGTTAAGGTGAAAGGAAAAAAGAGGGGGGAAATGAGGAGGAAAATACCTTCTTATGCAAGTAGTCCCTTCCAAAAATGCCTAATACATATTGACAGTCAGAAATCTTCCACATCGGCAAATTGTTTCCCTTCTGATTGAAAGTTGCAAGTCCTTACAAGTAGATGAGAATATATACATTTAGTTGTTAGCATACATGTCAGAACCATGCATGCATGCAGATTGCTTCTGGGAAATGTACAGAACCTTGGATTTGTCACAAACTTCCAGTTTCTGAAGTTTCTTATGTTTTCTTATTGTGGATATGAATGTTGAATAGATGATAATCTAAGAGCATGAGATACATATGTTAAACTCTGAAAACCTTGTTCTTCGTCTCCCATAGTATACAGTTTTTTGCTCAAGTAAAAATTGCATTATTTTACTAGGGCCTTTTTGAGATGGCTGTAGTGCGTTATACCTCACAACCAGAAAAGAAAGAATTGCTTCTTCAATTGCTACAATGGATGCCAGGCCAAGGTTATGTTGTTAATTCATCAACCAGGAACCGTATCCTTAAGAATTCTCACTTATTTGGTCGTCCTCTTATTGCTGAGATCTTATCAAAACAGCACAAGATGTCAAAAGCCTTCACTTCTCATCGGATGAAAGGCTAACTGGGTTGGAACACCAATAGTTTCAGGTGATTAAACTTTGCTGCTTACCAGTTTTTAATAATTTTTAGTTTCAGCATGTGGAAAACCAATAGTCTTAGTCCTTATACTCACTGCTTGTGACCATCTTAGAACACAATAATTTGACCACGAAAAAAGTTTCTGTAACGAGTTAATAGTGTATGTTCCAATCAATGGGAGTTTCTCTCTAGTATGGTATTCAATTTCATCGCCCACATGTTACTTCGGTTTCTTGAACCTCTGTCTCTTCATAATTTTCTTAAGCTTTTTCTGCTTGATTACATGTTAAACACTAAAAAGCTGGATTTGTGTGGTTGTTCATTTATGATTTTAATTATTCTGTAACACGTGATTACATGAACATGAAATGGATTTTTAATCAACTTCTCAGTTGCTTCAATATTATATTTGATTAACTATCTCTATTCTACTAAATACTGTATTCTAAATGGTTCTTCGTGTTAATATTATGGTTATCTGCGCATATTGTAAGATAATAGACCAGATGTTAAGTTAGGTGTAAACATTGCATAATTCTGAAAGTAATCCACATACCTTAAGTTGAACAGATACATAATGCAAAATTTAGGATCTATTAAGACAATCTCTTTTGTGACTTTGTACCCAGTGCACTTACGTAGCTATCAGGTTATTGGATCAATTCTTTTACTTCGGTATCTGAAATGTTCTTATGCCATGGAGTTTAAGAACATATCAGATCTTATGTTGTTAGTTGTCTATCCTTGGAACACAGCATGTGGTTGTTTCTGTTAGATCATAGCATGCAACTTGCCAATGCTCGTTCTCTTCAATTTTTCAGAATCTTACTCGCACCTATTTGGAGTTGGGCTATGAACTGTTGTTAGTATTTACTTCTGATTTTCGTATGTGCACAGATTTTCCCCACCTTCTTCCTTTCAAAGGAAACTGTTGACGAACACAATACCTGTCACTGAAAATTCAACAGAAGTTGGAATTAAATAGCCAGCGTCAGAAGAAATAATGAATGGAACAGTTTGTAAACATAAATACATTGGCTCATTTTATAGAAGGGTAAAATGAAGTTATGCTGCTAAGTGCTACAGCCAGGAGTTTTGTTATTTCTGATTTTAAAACTTTCAAGACTTGCCTGCTGGCGTAGTAGGTGGATGGAGTTTGCGATGCAACTGAAGATTAATAAGAAGGAAACAGGAAGCTTGAGTTATGATCCCTTAGTTCCACCTAGAATTGGATTTCATCTGGTACAGCACGAGACTAGTTTTACTGTTGCTATATTCCTTGCCTACACTTTCAGGAGCCTTTGTGTTATTTCCAGTGTTCAGCTTCGCCCAAAACTGCAGACCGTTTAATATATTTCGAACTTGTATATTTATAATTTACTGATGTATCAATGAAGAGTTTCTGGTCTGTTTGCTTCTTAACGGAAAATTTATTTTTCGAAAGTGTCATTTTTCAATTTGCACTACTTTTAGATAATGGATATCATGTAACCCTTGTTATTGTATTTCAAAAGTGTATAGCTAGATATTTTTATTTTTAGATTAATCGATTGTTCAATTATACTACTTGATAGAGCTAGAAGGCCATTAGTATGTAGTAGGCATAAGAAGAACTTGGAGAATCCTAGCACGTGAATTAGTTACAAATAAGTGACAGGTGTTACCTAATAATTGGAGTAGGATGGGATATAAAAGGGAGTATTGTTTAGGAGGTACAACCTCTCATATAGGCTGATTCTTATTTCAGTTGTATTTGCCTACTACAAAATATCAGTATACCATATTGAATCGATGAGATTATTTTGATCTATTTGATTCATTTTTTCTAATAATACAGTCAAACTTGGGTGAGTTATATCAATTAGTATCAGAGCATGATCTTGGTGCCACTAGATTGAATACATTTTGGTAGTGGATGGTAGTGACTAGAAGGATGGAGAAAATTGACTTGACTGAGAGGAGTGTAGTAAACCTAGTTGAGATGGAGAAAAATGATGAGAAAACATTCTGGCTGGATGAAGCATTGTTGGAAATGATGCAACACATCAAAAGAAAAGAAGCAGAGACATCCAAGGGAAAATTAGTAGTGGAGACTGCTAAGGAAACCGAAAGAAATGGCATGGGTGAGTCAGCAGAAACAAGGCAGGGAAGTGGGAATTAGAATGTTTGAAACGAGAGAGGAAGGGAGAGCTTACGAGGAGAGGGGAAGAAGGTTAGAGATTTCGATTTTCTATGGAGAGGATGCGTACGGGTGGTTGAATTGAATAGAAAGATAATTTCAGTTTAATGGAGCTGGCGACAGGGATAAAAGGGAAGTAGTGGTAGTGGCAATGGATGGTAAGGCTTTGGTGTGGTTCAATTGGTGGAAGGCGCGAAATGCAGAAGCTGATTGGAGAGTTTACATCAGCTGTGCTCAAGCATTTTCAACCAACGTTAGCTAAGAACTCATACGAACTTTTGTTTGGACTGCAACAATCTTCGACGGTGATGGAGTACCGTGAAAACTTTGAGCTGTTAACATGGCCATTGTGACACATTGATGAAGAAATTCTCACTAGGTTGTTTTTAAATGGATTAAAAATAGAAATTAGGGCTGAGCTCAAGCTGCACCATGCTGGGTCTTTGAGTGAGGTGATGGACATGGCGCTACTGGTGGAGAGGAATTTAATCGTGAAGCATGGCAGTGGGAGTCTCATGCAGAGATAGACCTTCAACAAGCCAGGTCAGTTCCACCGATCTACCATAGTAGACTTTCGACCCAGACCCCCAGCAGTTATGGAAATGAAGGGGAGTTCAGCAGCTCCTAACCCGACCCCACCCTAAAGAGAAGGGACTGGAGGGGCTAGGAGACGCAACTTCTGACAACTCCCACCCGAAACGCTTAAGGAGAGATATGAGAAGGGGTTGTGTTTTTATTACGATGAAAGATTCAGCTCCAGTCATGTTTGTAAAAACAAACATTTCTGAGTATACATCGTGGAGGAAGACAGAGAGAATGAGCTACCCGAAGAAGTGTTCTTAGATGCCGAAGGTGATCACAACGAAGGTAAACAATTACAATTGAATATGATTAGTATAATGGGATTGATGATAAAGAGGTCATTCAAAGTTTGGGGAAATTTGAAGGGAAGAAAGGTGCTCATGTTAGTCGATTGTGGGGCCTCTAATAATTTTATCTCTAAACCATTAGTGAAGTAGCTGTCCCTACACGTGTTAGAGACCCCAGAATTATTAGTACAAGTGGGAGATGGGTATAAAATAAGAGGAAAAGGTGTTTATGAGCACTTACAATCGGAGACGCAAGGTGTATTTATTAGAGGACTTTTTTCTGTTTGAATTAAGAGGACTGGATGTAGTTTTAGGACTGGATTGGTTAGGACTGGGTGACATCCGAGCCAATTTCAAAGAATTAACTGGAAGGAGATACACAATTTAGTTTGAGAGGAGATCCAGCCTTGATGAAGTCGGTGGCAACATTATAGTCACTTTACAAAACTATAAAAGAAGGAGGTGAAGGTTACCTTGTCAGCATAACTGGAACTGAACTGCCTGAACTCACCATGGAAGGAGCAGCTGAACTCAAAGGGTTGTTAACTGAATTTACAGATGTTTTATCATCCCCATCAGAGTTACCTCCCCATAGGAGCCACGACCACACTATCACCTTAAAACCAGGAGTAGAAATACCAGCTGTAAGGCCCTATAGATATCTCCATTATCAGAAAAATGAAATAGAAAAGATAAGTGGGGGAATTACTTATGGCGGGAGTCATTAGACTCAGCGTAAGTCCCTTTTCTAGCCCACTGATGTTAGTTAGGAAAAAGGATGGAGAATGGAGATTTTGTGTGGATTTTAGGGCGTTTAATCGGGTGATTGTAGCGGATAAATTTCCAATACCTACAATTGATGAGTTATTGGATGAATTGGGAGGGGCCAAGGTGTTTCGAAGCTGAACCTTAAGAGTGGCTACCATCAAATTCGAGTCTGAGAAGAGGACATACACAAAATGGCCTTTAGAACACACGAAGGTCATTACGAATGGCTGGTGATGCCTTTTAGATTATCCAATGCACCCTCCACCTTCCAATCATTGATGAATGAGGTATTCATTCCTACCTATGCAAATCCGTTCTAGTCTTTTTTGATGATATTCTTATATAAAGCCTAGATTTTAAGCAACATTCGAAAGATTTAAAGGGTGTCTTGTTGATTCTTCGGAGCCACAAGTTGTATGTCTATGAGAAGAAGTGCGAATTTGGCAAAGAGCAATTAAAATACTTGGGGCATGTAATATCGGGACAGGGTGTCCAAGTCGATCCTTCTAAAATTAAAGAGGTTGCAAATTGGCCCATACCGAAGGATGTGAAAGTGGTCCGAAGGTTTTTGAGGTTCACGGGATACTACCATTGATTTGTTTATGATAAGGACTTTAGGAGAGTCACACCCCAAAAGCTAGCTTATGAGAATGGAGAGTCCAAAGTCCTTATAAATTCCAAACCAACTTTGTATTTAATCGATGTGAGATCCATGTCCTATACCTTACAATTGGATCAAACCGTAACTTTCGTCCCCCCATAAGGACCAAAATTCTCGTTGGTCACGGCCATGTTGGTCACAACTGACACTTTTAGGTCACCACTCTATGGGCCACCACTCCGAGATCCTTGTTAGTTACGGTTACGTTGATCATAGTTGGCACTCCTAGGCCACCACTCCAAGACCAGCTTTGAAACCAATTGATAAAATCAAGAACAATGAAGATATAAAATTTTGCTTCGGGTGAGAATTAAACCACAAGAATTCTACTTAGGGTGAGAATGAACCACAAGTATTTTAATTAAACTTCTGATGCCTTCATTCAATTAGTTCAAACATTTAAATACAAGGAGATAACTACTACTGCTCCTTAATTTTAGCAACCCACTAATCCTATTCTAAAGCTACTAACATAAATGAAAGTTACTAAGATAATGGAAATTAAATAACCACTTAGTTCCTATTCTTAAGGTCCATAACGACACTTATTCAAAAAGCAAAATAACAACTTGACCTATCATTACTGACATATCATTACCCTCCCCATCCAGAGGAACCTTGTCCTCAAGGTTCAAACTGATGAACTCATCCATGGATTTCTTCATCGTCATTTAATTCATTGTTTCCTTCTAACAATAGTAGTTGTGATCCTTTACAACGATGACTTGGTAGAAATTTTTCATCACAGTTGAAGCATAATCCTTGGGCTCTCCGTTTCTGCATCTCATCCCAAGTCAGGCATTTAATGGATGAAGGTGCGATTGCTTTCGTTGGAGATGCAAGATCAGCTTGGACGTGACCTGATTGTATTGAATTGATAAATTTATGTTGACGATTTAATTGTTCATTACGCATTTGAGCAAAACTAATAGATTCTTTTAATGATTTTGGTTTGAATATTTGGATGCTGTCAGCAATTTCCGGCTTCAATCCTCCCATAAAGGTGCCCACTAAAGTTTTTGAGACAATTCTCACACTTGATTGCCCAATCTTTTGAATTTCTTCTAGTAGTCACGTAAGGACCCTGTTTGTATTATTTTCGACAAAGTTTTGTCAAAATCCTCACATTCAATAGGACCAAAACGAGCCCATAGTTCCTCCACAAAGAGTTCCCATGTCAGTGTTGTCCCCTCTTCTGCGAACGTACGACGTAGCCACTGCCACCATGTGTTTGCTTCCCCATGAAAGTGATAGGAAGCAAGAGATACTTTTTCCTCAGCTACGGTTCCTTGATATTCAAAGAATTGATCCACTCGGGTGAATCATTCTGTGGGATCGTCACCAGAATATTTAGGAAATTCAAGTTTTGTTAGGTTAGAAGAAAACATTGACCTTCCTCCATCTCGGGATTCTTCTTTGTTAATGCGAACTTGGTTGTTAAGATCATCGGTGTCGCTGGCTCCATCTTTGCTAAGAAGCCCCATCTCAGAAAATTGTTACTGCTGCTTCAATCCGCTATACTTTTTCAGTGATGCCAAGCTCCATCTTACTCATATCGTTCTGAAGCTGTCCAAGGGCTGCCTCAAGATTTTCATATTGTTCCTGGGAATGCCAACCGTGACCAACGTAGCCGTAACCAACAAGGATCTCGGAGTGGTGACCTGAAAGTGTCAGCCGTGACCAACATGGCCATGATCAACGAGGATGTTGGCTCTTATAGGGGAACGACTGTTACGATTTGATTCAATTGTAAGGTATGAGACTTGGATCCCACATCGATTAAATACAAAGTTGGTGTGAGATTTATAAGGACTTTGGGCTCTCTACTCTCATAAACTAGCTTTTGGGGTGTGACTCTCATAAAGTCCTTATAAATCACACACCAACTTTGTATTTAATTGATGTGGGATCCAAGTCTCATACCTTACAATTGGATCAAACCATAACAGTTTGGGACTATGCCAAGATTGCCAAACCTCTCACTCAACTACTTAAGAAGGAAGGGTATCAGTGGAATATGGAGACTCAATAAGCTTTTGAATCACTTAAGTCGGCAATGGTAAACCTCCCCACTCTAGCTGTTCCTGATTTTTCTAAACCGTGTATTATAGAGACTGATGCTTCCGGGAAGGGGTTAGGTGCAGTACTCATGCAGGAAGGAAGGCCTTTAGCTTATCTCAGCTGGGCATTACCTCCGCAAGCACTCTCCAAGTCAGTTTATGCAAAGGAGTTAATGACAGTAGTGATGGCGGTTCAGAAATGGAGACACTACCTGTTGGGGAGACGTTTCATCATCCGAACTGACCAAAGAAGTTTGAAATATTTGATAGATCAGCTATTGTTAGGAGAACAACAACAAAAGTGGACAGCAAAACTATTGGGATATGATTTTGAGGTGTAATACAAACTGGGAAAGAAGAACCAAGCAGCTGATGCTTTATCGCGCAAAACGGAATGTGCTGCTATATCAACAGTGAAAATGGTAGATTCAGATGACTTGGAGGCAGAAATTCGGTTGATCTGAAACTTAACACCATCATGCAAGATCTGTTAAGTACGAGCAAAGAACACCTGAGATTTTCAGTTAAGGGAGGCAGATTGTATTATAAAAAGAGGTTGGTTTTGCCAAAAACATCTAGTCGGATATCGACTATTTTGAAAGAGCTATATGAGTCACACATGGGGTGTCATTCAAGGTTCCTACGCACTTACAAATGGGTGTTGGGACTAGTTTTCTGGGAAGGAATGAAGAATGACGTTAAGAAGTACGTGGAAGCTTGTGAAGTGTGTCAACGAAACAAGTACCAAACATTATCCCCTGCTGGTTTACTACAATCTTTACCAATTCCCTCACAAGTATGAGATGATATATCTATAGATTTCATTGGAGGTCTACCGAAGAGTAAGGGAATGGACACCATCATGGTAGTAGTGGATAGGCTGACAAAATGTGCTCATTTTTTGCCATTAGCCCATCTCTTTTCTGCTCCCGATGTTGCTGCACTATTTGTTAGAGAAATAGTGAAGCTACATGGTTCCCTGCCTCAATAGTATCTAGCAGAGATAGGGTATTTATGAGTAGATTCTGGTCTGAATTATTCAAGCAGGCAGGCACACATCTGAGGTTTAGCTCAGCTTATCACCCCCAAATCGACGGACAGACGGAAGTCACTAATAGATGCTTGGAATCATATCTCCGTTGTTTCACCGGAAGCAAGCCGAAACAATGGACTAAATGGTTGTGCTGGGCAGAATTCTAGTTCAACACTAATTATAACAGTTTTACAATAACTTCTCCATTTTTCGCGTTATATGGTAGACCCCACCCACCTTGCTCGGTTATGCAGGGGAGTTGTCAGTAGTGGAAGAAGTGGACAGACTTGTTAAGGAACGGAACGGAGTCATTACTGAATTGAGGGACAATCTATTGAGAGCTCAGAATCGGATTAAAACCTAGGAAGATAAGAAACGAAAAGAAGTGGAGTACCTGGTTGGAGAAAAAGTGTACTTGAAGACCCAACCATACAAACTTCAGTCCTTAGCAAGGAAGCTGAATGAGAAACTCAGCCTCCGATACTATGGACCCTTTGTGATTGTTGAAAAGATAGGAGCAGTAGCTTATAGACTAGAATTACCTGCATATAGTATAGTTCACTTGGTTTTCCATGTGTCATTGCTTAAGAGGGCTGCTCCTAATCCTGTGCAAATATAGGCCTTACCTAAGCAATTAACAGATGAATGGGAGCTAGATTTACAACCAGAAATGGTATTGGGGATCCGAAAGGATGATAATGGGAACGAGGACGTATTGATTCAATGGCAAGACTTACCTACATTTGAAAATTCATGGGAATCATATGCTGCAATTTTGGAGCACTTTTCGACATTCCACCTTGAGGACAAGGTGCGAGCTTTGTAGGGGAGTATTGATAGAGCTAGAAGGCCATTAGTATATAGTAGGTGTAAGAAGAAGTTGGAGAATCCTAGCATGTGAGTTAGTTACAAATAAGTGTCACCTAATAATTGGGGTAGGATGGGATATAAAAGGAGGGGAATGACATGTTAGGGGGGGTGAGAGAGGTGAATTTTTGGACTGTGAGTATTGTTTAAGAGGTATAGCTCCTCATATAGGATGATTCCCATTTCAGTTGTATTTGCCTACTACTACAAAATATCAATATATCATACTGAATCGATGAGATTGTTTTGATCCATCTGATTCATTTTTCCTAATAATACAGTCATACTTGGGTGAGTTCTATCACTACTTAATGTTGGCACACAACTTGTTGATTTTACTGCATATAGTTAAGTACTGGGAACTCTTCAATACCTCTCCGTTTCATGTTTAGATGCATGTTTATCCAATAAACAAATTTTCTCAATTTATGTAAAGTTCCAGTTTTTTTCATTGGCAAATGGTGAAAAGATCACTTTACACTTGAAAGGCCACAGAATCCTCATAAAACGACAGGAAAAACCCTCTATCGCTGCCTTCTCATTTGCAGGTTAGGTTGTAAAGAAGGGATGATTATACTTCTATTATTACTTGCACTGTGGATACCTCTATTGTGATAATATCCTTGGTACCTATTTTTATGCCAATTCTTCTTTCATTATCTCATGAAACTACGAATTCAGCTCTACTTGAAAGATTTGAATAGTCCAGTCGATCATTGAAGACGACATTGCTCTGAAAAATTTTCCAGAACAATGTTATTTTGGATAGTCCATTGGAGCTCGGCATAAGCTTGGACAATGCAATGTGAGCATGTTCAAACTCTGAATTGAGATTAGTCATAAGACAAACTCTTGCAAACTTCGACTCGAACTTAAATGACATATTTATGGAATTAGACTAGACTGAGAACTCGACTTGACCAATTGTGTAGGACTCTTTTTTTTCTCCTTTTCAAATTGATTCCAATGTGAAATCTATTATTACCACCGTGTATTAAGAGAGTAGTCAAAGTGAATTATTCGTAAACAACATATATTTAATTAAATTATTGATATATTTTTTTGTGAATATCAATATTGTAGTAAAAATTTAAAATTAATTTTCATCTCAAAAAAAGTTTCAAATGGTCCGCTTTTATTTTGGACTTGCATAGGGCGACCAAGTGACATTGTGTTGGAAGTCAAAAACATGTGATCCTATCTGCATAATGTTATACTTCTTTGCTTACTGTTTCACTTGCCTTTCTCATGTAAACAATCCAAAAACTGACAAAATTTCCTTAGTTTCTTTCTCATGTTTTGCTAAGTTTTCTTCAATTTCCAAAAGCCAAAACCTTCATCAATTAATAAACAAACAAGAGAAAATTGACAATCATGTTGTCCGCGGACTAGATCTACGAACTAACTTTCTTCACCCGATGGCTCCCACTACTGGAGGCGTCAACAAAACCAATCCCTAATTTGGGTGGTTTTGATAAATCACGAAAGAAGCAGATGGATTTCTTAATCCTATGTGGAAATTGCATTGTATGCTTGAGAGATTATTGTTGCAAGAACACCTATCTTGTTTTAACTGAAGTGTCATCATTTGATGTTATATTTGGAACTTTATTTCTAAATCTACTCCCATTCAATGAAATTGCTTTTGATTTCTTAAAAAAAAAAAAAGAGAAATTCATAATATATAGAATGAATGGTTCGATGGTAGCGTCATCATTACTCTCAGAGTCTATACCTTAGCTACTATACTGCAATTACCACCGTCCTTGCAATTTTCTTTGCCTCGCCTTCTCCTTCACGAGTACTTCTTTTGGAAAGTATATGCGGGATTCTTTATGTCCTCCCATTGACCTCGAGGCCTAGATCCACTAGAGTTGAAGGAGCTCTGTATTCTGTAATGGTCACTTTGAAGGTTATATGCTCTTTCCCTAGTGACAAAGTTAGCTCGCCCCCATCAACATCAATAATTGAGCGCTTAGTAGCCAAAAACGGTCTTCCAAGAATTATGGGATGTCCTCATCTTCATTGATGTCCAGAATATAAAAGTCCATAGGGAAGGTAAATTTACCAACCTTTACTGGCACATCTTCTATGATTCTCATTGGTTTACGTGAGGTTCTATCGTTCATCTTAATCAAAAACTTAGTGGGTACTATCTCTTTTAACCCCAATTTTTAACTGAAAGTATAGGGCATCCTATTTATGCTTGCGCCTAAGTCCATGAATGCTCTATCTATAATAATATTGTTGATATTATAGGGGATGAAAAAGTCCCCTGGGTCATCTTTCTTCATAGCCATGTTAGGGTTTTCTTCCATTGATTACTCCTTAACCTTCTTCTTGACGGACTCCTGTAGTTTGAGCTTCGACTATACTTATTCCGTCACTTCCTCGATCTTGTTATGCTCAATTTCTTGTAATTTTTCTGCTTCCTTCTTTGCATATAACTCTCGTTGCTGTGCAATAGGGAATGGAAATACCCGTCAAGTTACTTAAATTGACTCCATCACGGGCTCAATCGAAAGGTCTTCTTTAACTACTTGACCTTTTCCTCTATCTTCTACTTTTTGTAAATCCTCGTCCAGAGTCTAACTTATAACCATGTTACGCTCCTTCAAGTTTGACTCGGTTTGTTTGGAAGAGTTCCAGCATGCCGAGTAGACATTACCTCTACGAGCTGCCCCATTTGGACTTCTAGATTGTGTATAGACGAAACATGATTTTTTGTTATTTGTTTGAACTTGCTCTCGAGCCTCCTATGAGCTTCTTCTTTGCCTCCAATCTTATCCAAAATTTTCTCCAATTTTGATTCCATTGAGCTTGTTTTATCTTGCTGGAAGCCCGATTCCCTTGAGGTTTGAACTACCCTCCATTATTGTTGTTCGACTAGGAAAAGTTATGGTGATTCTTCCACCTAGGATTGTAGGTGTTTAAGTAGGGATTATTACCCCTTTCTCATCCTAATTGTGCCCCCATGTAGTTCACTTGCTCCTGGTTGTCATCTCTCATCAAGTAACAGTCTACAGTATCATTATCTACTTAACCACAAAACTCACACTTCAATTGCATGGCCTTAACAGGAGCGGAGGATGATTCCTTCAAACCATTGAGTTGTCGCATCAAATTGTCGATCTTTTCTTGCATCTCTGTCATCTGATCGACCACGACGATTCCCTTTTGCTCTTTAAAAGTGGTAGGTTTCCTACCTCGCTCACTCGCCTATAAGCAACTATTGCTCGCCATCTCCTCAATTAACTTCTCTGCTTCATCAATCGTCTTTCGTATCAAGGATCCTCCTAACGCTACATCGATGGTGCCTCTACTAGGTGGGTTAACTCCATTGTGAAACTTCTGTAGAAGGAATTCTTTTGATAGGTTGTGGTGTGGGTACTTCCTCTGCAGGTCTTTGTATCGCTCCCATGTTTCATAAATTAACTCCTCATTATCTTGCTGGAAATTAGTAATTTCCTTTATTATCTTACTGGTCTTTGTCAACGGGAAGTATTTATTAAGAAAAGCATGCACGAGCTGCTCCCACGTCGTAATGTTAGCAGGGTTCAGTGAGTGATACTAAGCCTTCGCTATATCCCTAAATGTGAAAAGGAACAGTCTAATCCTAACAGCATCTTTCGACATTTGGTAATACCGAAAAGTATCACAAATCTTAAGAAAATTCACGATATTCAAGTTTAGATCCTCGTTCGTCAGTTCATAAAATTGAACATTCTGCTGAAGCATGTTCAAGAGGGCTAGCTTAATTTCAAACGAGGCCGCTTGATTTTTTTTATAAGGATCAACTGGATTAATACCACTTTTTATAGGATCATAGCCTGGTTCTGGTCTCTCTATCATGATCGTGGCCAAAGTGTCACGATCCTGGCCCAGATCCTAATGGTTCACATCTTTCTGTCACAATCGTGGCTTATTGTGCCACGATCGTGGGTCATAGTTTTGGCCCGAAACTTCTCTGTTCTTCGTCATCGACCCTGAAACACTAACAAACATATCAAGGTACCTCAAAACATAACATTTAAGCTCAAATACTTAAACGAATCCATAAAAACACTTAAACACAATTAAAACCTATATGCACACTAAACACTCAAATTAACACTAAATACCTAACAAATTAAACCCTAAGATATAATGCAAATCACAACTATCAATAACTCAGCCACTCATAATGACATTAACATCCCCACCAACTAAAAAATCCATTATAAAGATGCTAGAAGAGAAAAAGGAATAAAAATTGGATGAAGTAAGCTCCTCCTTTCTTTGCCCAAATCTGAAAAATCTAGAGATGTTGTGCTCTTTACCCAATTTGGAATGGAAATCTTGATTCTCTACCTCTCTCTAGGCTCTAAATTTGTTTTTTAGCTTAAGGAGACAGGTTCTCCCGTCACTCCCAGGACTTAGGAATTTGTGCCCTATATACGACAAGACAAGTCACAAAACCCTAAAAATAGGTAAAACCTGCATGTTTTTCTAACTCTAGTTTCCACGATCGTGGTAATTAGCGTGATTCCACGATCGTGGGTTCTTGTTCTACAGCTCCTCTACTTCTCTTCTCCTCTTTTGGTCCCTAGCTCAATCACAAAGGAGGCCACCCTCCATTCCTACACCAAAATGATGAATTCTTACCCTAAACTAACATCAAACATAACCATGAAGATCAAACTAAACAAAAACATACAAAATAAGTCATAAAACACAACAATATCAACTTGTTATGCAAGAAACACATGCCAAATACCTAGAAAAACACACACTAATGCACAACTATCAACTTCCCCATACTTAAATCTTTGCTTGTCCATAAGCAAAATCAAACACAACCAATCAATTCCATCTCTTCATTTTCAAAAATATCAAAGCATGCAATCCCTTAAAGTTTGGCTAACTCAAATGTCAAGCTACTACATATATGATAACTACTTTTCATTAGTGTACATAAGCAAACACAACTTATGGCATCATCACTCAAAGATAAGTATAAACGAAAAATGAATCTTCCTCATGGTTTCACTCATTTCTCTCAAAGTTTGATAGTTAGTGTTTCACTCAAGCTCTCTATAGGAAACTACACTATCATAAGCTTGCTAATACACCAATTCTCCTCTACAATGATTATATACATAAATAGATCAAAAGGACTTGCTTCGGGTTATAATGTAGTAAGGGTTAAGGAGGGTCAAAAGGGGTAAAGGGTTTAACACAAGCATTCATAAAGTAATAAGTGAACAAAGGGATAACAAAACTTATTTCTGAGATACACAAATGTAAATATACTACTACTCTGTACTTATTGATGCTACTAAAATGTTCTTCCTTTCTTCTCGAAATGAGTTGAATGATACTTATACTCTTGGATCACATTGCATTTAGATGTTATTTTGTTCATTGTTTCTTTTTTTAGACTAATACATCACTTAATACTCTACTAAGCTTATGAATGGGTAGGCTAATGGGATTTCGGGTTTTAAAATGTGAAACATTTTCAAAAAATAAAAGAGTTAAGGCTTAATGAGGGTAGCAAGGGATAATAAAAAGTAGGTCATTTAAGCCAAAGGTAAACACAAAGAAAGGCCTTAATCATCTCTATTAGGCATGCATCCAGTAGACTCAAACTAATTCAAAGCAAGTTCTAAAGGTAATAACCTAAGGAAGCATCACACAAACAAAGAAATAAAATGACTATAGATGGAGTCATACAGGCTCAATCCTCACATTGGATTAAATGAAAATTCATTATGCATCTCTGCACTACCTCATTACTTAAGTGTCAAATTCTGAGTAAGCTTATGCAACCATCTACTTTTCATCACTCAACATGGTTCACTCTCTACTAAAGTAGCTTGATCTGAGTTTAAGAATGCATTCAATCTCATTCCAACTAGCATGTAGGATCTCATGGAAAAACAAATCAAAATGATTCAAGTGTGGTTCCATTGTTAACATAAAATAACATAAAACAACAAGCTAGTATGCCTAAAACATGCATCCTAATTAAGAAAATGCAAAAGTGACGAACAAACTACGACAATGCATTTGACAAAGCAAATGTCACCTCCTCACATTTGGACAACACCTTGTCCTCAATGTGACAAGGCAACCACAAAAGGAAAAAAACACAAAACGCAACATCAAACAAACATGCAAGTAAAACAACTAACAAGGAAAATAAAACAAAGTAAAAAGTAAAGGGTAAGAAAGCTTCATGGACATTGTGGTGGAGAAGGCATAGGGGAAGGGACTTCAATGTTCTTCATCTGGATGAACTTGAGTAATTTCTTTTTGATGTACCGCTACCCTTTATGCACTTATCTCATTTGGGTGTCGATCTCATTAATTTTCAGTGCCATTTGTTGATGGTTTTCAACCATTTGGTTAAGGATTTGCTAGAACTTGTCAAAATCTACTACTACAGTTGGTTTGTCTTCAACTACTTTTTCTTAGGGCTCTGATCACAAGTTTTTGATATTAAAAAGCTTTAATAATTTAACCTCGATATTTCACAAGTGTACATGTCATTTATGTAGTACCTAAGGTGTCGATCCTACGAGGAGGGTTAATATAATCCTAAAATCTAAGGCTGAAAACAATTCGCAATAGCTCAAAATGAACAAAACTAAAGCAAGAAATTATTTTAATCACGAAATTAATTCCAAGAATCAAATTCAAAAATATAAACAAATAGCATATGCAACATCCATTAAGAATCAACCTAAGAACTATCGATTGAGAGAAAGGGGAATTTATCCGACTTTAATGAAAACCTAACTGATTATGAATTTACGGGATTACTGATTCTAGATGGTCCTAGGGTTGATTACTCTCTCTCGAGTTATAACCATTAACCCTAATTTATAAACCTTAATCAGATTATAGTAATTGTAATCTCTTGATTCACAATCTATCCAAAACCTAAATTAGATCTGAAGTTGTCCAAAAACTACTAAAAACCTATGCAAGATCTCTCTTTGCACAAATTTATCGATCTGATTTAATTCTTGTACTATTAAATTACCTAAATCTTGTTATCTCAATTTAATGATTTTTCACTCGATTTACCCTCTCAGTTTATCACCGAATTATGAAAGTGTAGAATTTAAATCACATGAAATTCAATAAAAACGTAACAATCAGATTTCATTAATATAAAAGACAAAATAACCCGAAGGTGAGTTTAGAAAATCCTCAACATTTAACAATCCTATCATCAACGGCTATCCTAAATTCTATACAATCATAAAATTGAAACTAAACCCAAAATAGAATCGAAATGGATGACGGATGCAACAACGACAGGAAACCTTCTGTTCTGGGAATTATTTTGTATAGGCTTCTTCTCCATGTCTCTATTCCTTCATCTCTTTCTCAATCTCTCGATAAACTCTCTAGGGTTTCAAAATTGTAGCTGATGCAAAAGCTCCCTCTCTTGTGTTCTACTTGTTCTTTAAATATCGTTTGTGTTTTGAGCAGCCCTAGGATTTTTTCAGAGTTGAAAAGGTTCAAAAAATCCCTCAAAATTTGACGTTTTATCTTGTTTGCATGTCTGCATGAGGGCCATGATCGTGGCCTGCATCCAACCCTTCTGTCACGATCTTGGCAATATGGCCATGATCGTGGGCTATGGCATAGTCTTCTGTCACGATCATAGACCATATGATCGTAGGCTGGCTCCCATGCTTTTGTTATGATTGTGGCCTATTGTGCCATGATTGTGAGTAGTTATTTCGACTCGAATGTGTTCAAAACTTCTCTATTCTTCGATGTTGTCCCTGAAATAATAACAAACACATCAAGATACCTCAGAAACATGATATTTAAGCTCAAAGACTTATACTAACCCATAAAAATACTTAAACACACAAACTAATACAGTTATAACCTAAATACATACTAAACACTCAAATTAACACTGACTGCATAACAAAATGTACCCTAAAATATGATGCAATTTATACCTATCAACATCCCCACACTTAAACATTTACTTGTCCTCAAGCAAACAAAGCAACAAACACATAACACACAATGCAGTAATGAGACAATGGCTTCAATTTCATGAAATAAATTTAATCTAAAGATAATCATTCAAGTTATATCAAATCATTAACATGCAAAATCTACTTTTAGGGGCTTTGAACCAAATATGCAAATTAATCGTAATTCGAGTGCTAATTTATTTACCCTTTTCAATTGCACACACACATTAATAAGTCTTTGGTCATTCAGACTCTATAACTGCACCTAAGTATGTTTTCATGAAAAGTCAAGATATTACAAGTTTAGTAGGTTTTATTAGAAAACACATTTTTCATCATTTTTCATTATTTATTTATTTATTTATTTATTAAACATGGACTTAGTCTTTTACAATGAGACAAACATTGGTAATGAATGTTGATCCGATTACTCAATCACGTCATATTTTTGTTAAGCTGCTTAGTTGGAACGTCATTATAGCTTTTTAACACAAAGGCACACTTTTGTGATGGGTGTTGATTTGATTACTCAGGTATATCACGTTCTCAACTGGCTACTAGCTCTATTTATAACTCGAAGGTCAGCGGAATAGTTATTTATTTAAAAAACTTTCTTTCTTTTAATTAGATTGCTACCTTGTTGATTTGGCTACTCATTTCCATGAAAATACTAGTAAAGCTACTTAAGTTAAACGACCTTAAATTATAAATCAATGTGACAATTTAAAGGGTGAAAAACTTACACTAAATCCTAATTAAGCTGTATAATTATGCAAAGACCTCAATTCACAAATTTTTGTGAGCTAATGATTCTTCACAACCTAATAGATTATGTTAAAAATTAAATTAATTTCAATCCATCTAAGCCATTGACACATCCAAATAATTCATAAAAGGCAACCTAACAACTATCATACCATATACAAAATCACATATAAAGAAAAATACATAGCCCTCCCCAAACTTAAACAACACATTGTCCTCAATGTGAGAAGGGAACAAACAAGCACATAAGAAAAGAAGAAATATAAATTAAAGTAAAACAGAAAATAAAAATAAAGATGAAGACAAATTTGAAAAAGAAAGGGCTTAGACAAAGTCTCATGGAGATGGAGGTGGGGATGGTGTTAGACATGGCAATTGAATGCTTTGAGCCTCAAAATATCGATGGATGTGACGTATATCCAGGCTATGATGTTGTTGAGTTCAGTCCATCTCCCTCATTATTCTAGAGTTCTCTACTAGTTAATCTGTAATCACTGTGTTGTTTACGGAGATTGTGTCCAGAACTTTCTTCCATCCCATTTTTTCTATCTCTTCTTCCTCTTCAGACTCTTCACTAGTTGAGTCCTCTTCATCCTGCTGAGGCAGTGCTGAACTCGAACTCGAACTCGCCTGACTGGCCTTAATCTTAACATGTGTCTTTTGGTTGATATCTCAAAGTTTCATGTTGTGGGACTTAAGAATTTCAGTCTTCCATAAAAGTTGATGATTTAGAAAGTTTAGGAGATGGATAGTTAACCAACTACAATCCATGCCATAATATTCAACAATGGGAGAAACTAGTTACCCCATACCTAAATTGTTGCTCCTCTAGTGCGGAGTTGCAACAATAGCATTTACCATATGTGTGGAGGTGCACACTAGAATGTTATGGTCTATGCACTACAACATAAAGAGTTCCTTTGTAGAACACTTGTTAGTTTTTAATTTATCAAAAACCAACTGGCTTATAAATTTTTGCAGTAACAAGTGTTCGTGGGTCCTTATTATGTTGTTGTGGGCACTTTTGGCATCAAATTGTTCTATCCCAATGAAGTCGTTCTAATAGCAAGAAGGATAAAAATCATCATACTGATAAATAATGGAGGTTTCGGGGAACCTACACATATCGCACATGATTTCTATGTTCAATTTATAAGCTTGTCCCCACAACCTAAACCACATTTTCTTGGGGTTACTAGGTTCATAGGAAAGGGAAGTGAAATTTTCCAAAGTGAGCTCCTAGTAAATAGGAAATTGGAAATGTATAAATTTGGCCTACTAGATTCTTTCAGCTAAGTTTTCTACCCTATCGTGCAATTCTAACCTATTGAGAGTTCAAAATCAAAATATTTAGGATCTACTATTTGTTTAGCATTTAGGGATTGAAAATGAATACCTCCCTCCTCTGTGTAGATCAGGAAGGGTGTTCTAAAGTCTGCTGCTCTGTTTCTTCTCCCTTATCCTGAAAATTGATTTCATCTTGATGATTGCTCCCATTTGGCTTATTGCTTAATGCACGACATATTTGCTTGCGAATGGGTAGAGTTTGGAAGAAATTTAGAAGTTCGAAATTTTTGTAGAGAGACATGAGAGCGTTTGTAAGTTTTAAATCTAGAGAGATAAAGTAAAAGTGAAAGTGAATGAAAAAAAGTTATAACTGAATATATAGGTAGTTGGAGGGTAAATTTGTAAAATTTCCTTTAAAATCACATGTTTCCCTTTTCTACCCAGTCGCGGCCATGATCGTGGCCTGTAGTTTTCCACCAATTCTTCATTTTTTCTTCTTTTGTTCTTTTAACATTTTTTTCAAAATCACTTCTTAATTCTTTTGTGGCCTTTTCACCTGTCTTTTGCTTACTTGATCAATCATCCAATTTATCTCGAAGTCCTATTCCTTCTCGATTTATTTGGAAACAAAATAATCCTAACTAGGGAATTCAAACTTTCCAACAAAAACAATCAAAGGAAATAAATTTCATAGGTTACCTCCCTTGCAGCGCTTCTTTTAACGTTGGTAGTTTGATGCACTTTTTAGCTCACGGTGGTTCGGATGAATGGTGAAATGGTAGTGCAGTCACTAATCTTACAATTTGCACATGAGCTGTCATGCTATAGTTTCCACCTTCCTTATGATTCTCCTTCCGTCGTCTTCTTCTACTCTATCATTTCTTTCTGAACACATTCTTAGGATCCTCAATATCTTCCCATTCTCCTCAAGGTTCAGGTTCTTTGATATCCGTTAGGGGTTAAGGAGAACAAAAGTCTTTCTTTGACACCTTGAAGGTTAATTGTTCCTTTCCTACTATCAGAGTTAGTTCACCCCATTAACGTCAATGATTGATGCCAGAAACGGTCATCCAAGAAAAATAAAGTTTCCACATCTTCTTCAATGTCCAATATATAGAAGTCTATGAGAAAGGTAAATTTATCAATTTGTACGTGCACATCTTTAATAATCCCCTTCGGTTGATGAACTGTTATGTCGATTTTCTTCACTAACATTTTTGTGGGCACTAACTCTATTCACCCCCATTTTAGACTAAAGATATAAGGCATCATATTGATACTCACATCCAAATCTGTAAATGCCCTGTCTATGTTGACCCCATTAATAGTGCAAGGAATGAAAAAATCCCCTAGGTCCTCTTTCTTCTGTTCTATATGTTGGCCCCCAAATTTTTTTATTTATTAAGCAAGATTTAAATGAATTATGAGGTGTTGATAGATTAATTTTTGGAGTTAATTTGTTATGACAAGGTTAGTAAGAGTTTATGATATGGGTCAATTGATGGAATTAAAGTATTAATGTTGTAAGATTGTATAAGGGCATTTTTGGCAAGACACTTAAGGTTAAAAGGCT
>JANQBM010000003.1:15027055-15040068 GCA_025594535.1 Erythroxylum domingense
TCTTTATATGCACAAAATTCACTATTCACAACTGCATGAGCATGAGGTGTGGTAATTTACCACACCTGGACCCGTTTTTCTGGTCCGACCCGTTCTCTGGAAACGGGATGTTACACCAAATCTAGTGAAAATCTTTTTGATAAATATTTTCACCACCTTGCCATCATTGGTTGGAGTAGCTACCACTTCAACCCACTTCAAAACATAATTAACTCCAACTAGTATGTATGTGTTACCTAAGGAGGATGAGAATGGTCCCATAAAATTCAAACCCTACACATCAAATATTTCCACTTCCATGATGTTCGAAAGTGGCATCTCATCTTGCTTGATATGTTGCCCACTCTTTGGCATCTATCATACTGTAGCACAAAGTTTCAGGCATCCTTGAACAAAATTGGCCAATAGAACCCACATTCAAAGATACGAGCCGCTGTCTTGTTTACTCCATAGTGTCTTGCATACACTGAACTATGACATTATATTAAAATGTCAGGCTTTTCATCTTCAAGGACACACCTACCAATCACATTGTCAGCACAAATTTTATATAACACATGTTCATCCCAAATATAACGAGAACACTGAAATAAGAAATGCTTCCTTTGTTGATATAAGAGATCAAAAGGAAGAATAACAACTGAGAGGTAGTTTGCATTATCTGCAAACCAAAGACGAAAAGGATTTTCTACCATCATTAAAGTCTCATTAGGAAGGAAGGCTCTCCTCAATTTCCTCTTCTTCTTCATGGTGCCCCCTTCAAGTTATGATAGGTGGCCTGCCACAACATTTTTCACTCCCTTCTTGTCTTTAATCTCAATGTTGAATTCTTGGAGCACAAGCACCCACCGAACAAGCCTAGCCTTAGCATCCTTTTTGGCAAAGAGATATCGCAATGCCGCATGATCTGTAAAAACAAGAACATGTAAGCCTAAAAGATAAGAACAAAATTTCTCACATGGAAATACCACAGTAAGCAACTCCTTTTCCATAGTTGTGTAATTCAGTTGTGCTCACGTCAATGTGTTGCTTACGTAGTAGATGGTGTGCATCCTCTTTTTCTTTCACTAGCCAAGGACACAGACAAAGGCATGATCACTTGCATCACACATAATCTCAAAGGGAAGAGACCAATTTGGGAATGTGAGAATGGGTGTTGCTGTAAGTGCCTTCTTTAACCTATTAAAAGCATCCAAATAAGCATCATCAAACATAAAAAGGCATATCTTTAACTAATAATTGAGTTAAGTGTCTAGCGATAAGAGAGAAATCCTTGATGAACCGTCTGTAAAGCCCTACAGGATCAAGGAAGGCTCAGATGCCCTTGATGTTGGTTGGAGGTGGTAGCTTTTCAATTACTTTGGTCTTAGCTCGATCCACTTAAATCCCCCTTGCATGAAATCTTATGGCACAATACAATTCTCTCTTAGACCATGAAATCACGCTTCTCCCAATTCAAGACTAGATGAGTCTCCCCATATCTTTGAATCACTCTATATAAATTAAATAAGCAATGATCAAAAGAATCTCCAAAGACAGAGAATTCATCCATGAATACCTCTATGAAATTCTCATTCATGTCTGTAAATATGGCCATCATGCACCTTTGGAATGTAGCAGGTGTATTGCATAAACCAAAAGGCATCCTCCGATAAGCTAAAATCCCATAAAGACAAGTGAAAGTAGTCTTGTCTTAGTCTTTTGGGTATATAAACACTTGATTGTACCCTTAATACCCATCAAGAAAATAGTAAAAAGAATGGCCAGCCACCCCCTCAATCATTTGGTCCACAAAAGGTAAAGAGAAATGATCTTTCTTGGTGGCTAAATTGAACTTCCTATAATCAATACACACTTGCCAACCTATGATGGTTCTAGTAGAAATCTTTTCACTATGTTCAGTCTCCATCACTATCATGCCATCATTCTGAGGCACACACTGCATTGGACTCACTCACTCACTATTTGAAATGGGGTAAATAATCCCCGCATCCAAAAGCTTCACAACCTCTTACATATTTGGATTTAACCTTCTCTGTCACTCCCTCACAGTTTTACATCCTTCTTCTAGGCTAATCCTATGCATCACCATATTGGGGCTAATCCCCCTAATATCATAAATTTCCCACCTCATAGCTCTCATCCTCTTTTTTTAATAGTCTCCACCACTTTCTCTTCTTGCTCACAATCCAAATGGTTAGTGATAATGATGGGTAGGGTAAAAAGGTGTATCTTAAGTGGGAAGGTAAGGGTTTAAGTTCTAAAGTGGGGGTCTTAACAATGAAAGGTGGTGTGGGTGTATCTATTCTCTCCAACTTCTTTAGCTCAACTTCCTCACATAATTCCTCTTCTCTCATACTCTCAATCTTGTGCACTTCAATAACTTCATCAACTTCCTCTTCAACCTCCTTCACACACCCATCCATAACATCAATTTTCATATATGCAATACCATCCATTAGTTTCTTTAAAGATTTAGTCATGTTGAATTCATCCTGCTCATCATCAATTCTCAAAACAAGTTTTCCTTTATGCACATCAACTAATGCCCTAATAGTATTCATAAAGGGCATACCCAAAATCAATGGATAATGTCTATCTGCTTCAAAGTCTAACATAATAAAGTCAATAGGAATGATAAATTTATCCACTTTTACCAACACATCTTCCATAACTCCAAATGGCCTCTTGATGGATTAATCCACAAACTGAATGAGCATGGATGTTAGCTTGACCTCTCTTAATCCTAATTTTCTAAAAATAGACAAAGGCATCAAGTTAATACTTGCACCTAAATCACATAAGCATTTAGAAAATTCAAAGTCACCAACAACACATGGAATAGTAAAACTCCTTGGATCTTGTAGTTTTAAAGGCATTGTGCTTGAGATGATTGAACTATAATTCTCTGTCAAGATTACTATCTGATTGTCCTCCCAAGTGCGTTTATATGTAAGTATGTCCTTAAGAAACTTCGCATACTTGGACATACACTCTAAGGTTTCCACCAATGATAAGTTAATCTGAAACTTCTTCAGTTTCTCCACAAACATGGAAAACTGAGTGTCTACTTGATGTTGTCTCACTCTTTGTGGATATGGAAGTTTAGGCTTGTAGGATGGTGGTGGTACATATGGCCTCTCTTCTACTTTCTCTTCTTCTATCTCCTTACCTTTCCTTTTGTTTGACTCTCCTTTTGCACACCTGGCTCCTTCAGTTGCTTGCCACACTAAAGTGTGATTGCTTGAGTTGCTCCTTTGGGTTGGCTTCAATCTTGCTTGGTAGGCTACTTGCATTTTTAGAAGACAAAGTAGTAGCAAATTGACCTTCCTAAACCTCCAAGTTATGGATGGAGGAAGCATGGTTCTTTAAGATTTGATCAAATTTAGCATCCTGGCTTGCAAACATCATTTTCTGATTCTCTTCCTGCCTTCTTGAATTTCCTCTTAGCTTGAGAATTTGGACCACAATATGTCCATTAACTTGTCCATTTTACTCTCCAAAGATCTAAGACGATCTTGCTAAAATTTAGGTGGTTCTTGTGGTTTTGCTTGGCCACCTGCATTCTTAGGACTCCAAAAAAATTTTGGGTGGTTTTTCCACCACGGATTATAAGTGTTAGAGTATGGATTGTTACCTCAATATGGTTGGGCCAAGTAATTTACTTATTCTATGCTAATAACTCCCAATAAGAAGCATTCTGCTGTGCAATGGTTGTCCTGGCTACATTAGACCTGAATGGCTTTGAATGTGGATGAAGAAGCTCCTTGCGTATTATTCAACTGCTTAGTAAGGGCAGTAATTTGAGCTTGCAAGGCTGTGATAGAATCATTTGGAATCATGCCTTTTTATTCCTCTATGCCTTGCCTATTCATTTCATTTGACCACATACAACTATTACTTGCCAACTTCTTCAAAAGATCATAAGTTGCCTCAATGATTTTCCTCATCAACGACCCTTTAGCAGCTGCATCTATTGTCCCTCTTGTAGTCTGATTCACATCATTATAGAATGTCTGTAGTAATAACTCCTTATGAAGGTTATGGTGTGGGAAGCTTTTTTGCAACTCTTTGAACCTCTTCCAGGCTTCATATAATGACTCCCCATCATTTTACTGAAATTTTGGAATTTCCTTGATGATTAAAGTAGTCTTTGTCAATAGAAAGTACTTGGCAAGGAAGGCTTGGGCTACTTGCTTCCATGTAGTAATCTGAGATGCACTAAATGAGTTGTATCATGCCTTGGCTCAATCTCTCAAAGTGAATGGAAATAATCTGAGCCTCACAGCATTATTAGACATCCCTTGGAATCTAAAAGTGTCGCATATCTCCAAAAATTTTGCTAGGTGGGCATTGGGATCTTTAGTTGATAACTTATAGAATTGAACACTGTTCTGGAGTATGTTCAGGAGTGCTGACTTAATTTCAATTTTGTTTTCTGTGATTGCAAGCTTTGCAACTCCTTGTGGACTAAATCCGGAACTCATAAAATCCATCAATGTTCTATCTGCCCCTCCTTGTTCTCCTTCTTTTTCCATATTTTTTTAAAGATTTTCTTGGAGCTTTGCTCTCCTTAACCTCCTCTCTTGTCTTATAATATCCGAAAATTCTTTCAAAAGCTTCGTCGAACCTTCTTGTACTTCTTGTGTTCATGCACCTACAAATACACAAGGAAAAGTATCAAACACTCTCAAATCAAAGTTACCCAAACTAAACAATATACTTAATAAACAATCCCTGGCAATAACGCTAAAAACTTGTTGAATGCAAAACCAATTCACTAGTTTTATGCTCAAAACTACAAGTATACGGAGTGTAACTAATAGCAAAGAGTAGATATCGATTCCTCAGAGATTGTGTTTAGACTCTACTTAATTCAGGCTACTTCGGTTGAGAACCAATTTTAGTGAATATAAATTGAAAAATTAAACTAAATCAAACAACTATCAATGAACAAATGATAAAGAAAAAGTGCAGAAACTTTGAATTTAAGATTTAACAATTAGAGATCACTTTTTTCCTATCTTATCTCCCTCCT
Source organism: Erythroxylum domingense (assembly GCA_025594535.1). NCBI lineage: Eukaryota > Viridiplantae > Streptophyta > Magnoliopsida > Malpighiales > Erythroxylaceae > Erythroxylum > Erythroxylum domingense. The sequence continues at coordinate 15,032,094 of JANQBM010000003.1, forward strand.
AGAATTTAAGATTTAACAATTAGAGATCACTTTTTTCCTATCTTATCTCCTTCCTACCTTTTTAATTGAATTATGCCTCACCTGAGATGTCCTAATGTATTAACTACCGTCTCTCAAGGTGTAATTAATTGTCCCTAGCCAAATTAAGTGGAAATGATTAAGCAATCTCTCAATCTATAGAATCAATCCATCAATTCAACTAGTTATGAAGTTATCCTATAGGTAATCAACAAATTAGCCAAGATCTCTCTCTAACTAATCAATTAACTTGATGAATGTATGTTTATAAAGTGTCAATTCTCATTGTACAGCCTTATACAATTTACCTAACTCAATTTCTCAATATATTGCAAGGTATAAGCTCAACATTCATCAAAAGCATCATTCGTTCAAATCAACAAAGTAGGAGTTCAAAAGTATTAAATAACAAGCAAAAGACATTAAATATAGGTATATAAATATAGTCAAATAATCATTTATCAATAATCTCCTTTGAGTAGTCTGAAAACAAAAGGTTTCACTAATAAGGATATAAGGGTGGTGGTATTCTCTCTTGGTCTTAATAAAGTCCTAAGCCCTAATGGGTTCAATGGCTTATTTTATCAACAAACTTGGATCTCCATTAAGTTCTATGTATGCAAAGCTATGCATGAGTTCTTTGCTAATGGCAAGATGCTAAAAGGATAGAGTTGCAATTATTTTTATTTAAACCCAAAATTTCAAATTTCGAACTATCTCAGGGACTTTGGACTGATTTCTTATCACCATACGTTTTATAAAATCATCTCAAAGTTATTGGCTAATAGGATCAAACATGTGCTTCCTTCATCTATTAGCCAATCTCAAGTTGCTTTTATAAAGGTAGAAATATTAGAGACAATGTGTTACTAGTAAATGGATGAGCTATTCAGTGTGTAAAGACTAAGAGTATTTCAATAATTCTAGGAATATAACATACAAGGATTTTACCATAAAAGTGGAAATTATGGTTGTGATAACTTGCCAATGTTTGTAGAAGAATTTAAGATTCTTACTTTTATTCTTAATTAGCTTTGTCTTTAATAAGCCTACTAAGTAAGGTTAAATTGAGTGTAGAAAATCAAATAGGGCATTCTATTTAAAGGGTATATTTAGCCCCCTAATATTCCATAATAATATTAAAATTAGGGGGAAGATAAAAAATTCTTCTTCCTCTTATTAGATTTCATCTTGACAACTTGCTAGAACTTCGATGCATCATTCTTACCATTTCTTAGTAGGATTATATCAAGCTTAGGTGAGTGATCAAAATCCTTTATCTCCCTTTTTTCCATCTCTTCCTCATTCATGGTAGTCCTTTCCTCATATATCACTTAGGAGCCCTTAGGTTGCTTGGTTTATCTATTGCCTACTAGTATAGACTATTTTTGGTCATCTTCTGTATTAGTGCAAGGAATCTGTGTTAAAACCTATTGTCATCATGCCCATGTTTTCTTTTTTGGTCTCTCAATGGTTGTGATGGTTAAATCTCCCTTCCGTATGTCCACTTCTCCTTTCTTTTGATGAATATTGGTTTTGTTATACAGTAATTCGACAAAAATCACTTTTTGTTGATAAGATTCTTTGGACTCAATTTTATCAATTCTTTAAATTTCACTTTGTTGAACCTTCTTCCTGTTAGCTTCTATGGTAATTTTACTTAATAATTTCATTTAATTTTTATAGTTAAACTAAATAAATTTGATTTAATAATTATTAATAGATTTAAAATAACTTCAAAATATTTAAATTTCAAATAAATTTGATTTTAATAATTAAAATAATTTTGAAATAAATATTAATTTATAAATAAAAAGTTGATTTTAAATTATTTATTTTAATAAAATAAAGCAATTTTATTAATAATTTGTTAATAAGTACTATATAAGAGATTAAAATAAATTTATTCTATTAAAAATAATTTTATTTAAATTTTATTTAACATGTAATTATTATGAATATAAAAATGTAATTAAACATTAACAACTAAACAAGTTTTTGTTTTTATTTAATAATAATAATAAGTAGAAATGAATCCAAATGGCTCTTCAATAAACATAGTTATTACCTAACAAATTCGTCAGTAAACATACTTTGATTATGTTTTCCTAATCTTAACAGGCTTGAAAAATGCCTCAACGAAAATCGCAACCCAATTCCATACAGTCCTTCTTCGAAAGCTGATTGGTTAATGTAATCAATTGCGTTTCAAGGCAACATCTTTTGATCGTCTCTCGTCGGTACAATGTAAATTCAGTAATGGACCACTCACTGGTGTCAAGATGTCGGGTTGGGAATCAAGTTCTGACATTACCCGAATCGCATTTATCTTGTTTTAATCCGGTTTTTAATCCAAAATGAGGTCATTTTATGTGTAAGCTGAGAAGGTTTTTCTAACGGAAAAAAAAATTTGAGAAGCATTTTGTTTAACGGTCCCGAATAAGTATCATCAATGCATCACCATTTTTCATTTTTAGTATCAACAAATAATTTTCTTTCAACAACGGTGCTAGAAAGTTCTTTACTTCGCATTTACGAGCAGGAGTGAATGAAATAATAAATAAGCCCTGAAATGCATGTTTTATGCTGCTTGCCATGATGACGAGCGGGCTTGGCGAAACTTGCCAACTTTGGTTCAATATTGGCTGGCCATCTTCTAGGTCGTCATCCACTGGCTCAAGACAACGACAGAATTCCACTCAATAAACCAGTATCAACTATCAAGAGGTCAGGATCAACAGCAGGCACTAGTCCAAGTCAAATGCCCATCATATACAGATAAAAACTAGTTACGCGTTGGTAATGTTTATAATAATGTCTTGATTCTCGGATTAGTTTTGATGCAATATCCCCTTCTGTCATATTTGATCACGTATTAATAAAAACCGACGAGATTGAAACAAATATCTGAATGATCTTTCCTTCATCTTTAGTCAAAGCGTTAACTTCAGAATCCAAGAAGCCATGCATTTCTCATAAAGAAGACAGTAGCATTGTGTCCATTATGCCAAATCTATAAGAAAACTACAAACTGGCCCAGCCCGGTGGTTATCTGTTAACCAAAAAGCAGGGGGAAAAAACAAAGGTAGAAAAGGAAAGAATAACATCCAAGCAAACTAAACCCATTGCTGTTTTGTGGCTTCCATTCTCTCCAACAATCCAGCAATTTCAGCCTGCATTCTCAGCTTCATTTTGTAATAATCACAATGTGAATTTTCCAAGACCTTAAGCTCGTCAAGTTTCTTCCTTCGCCTTTCCTCTGTTTCCTGCAACTGTAGTTTTGCAAATTTCTCTGCGTACTCTTCTTCCAATTTCTCAGACTTTACCCTAATCATCGTCTGATAACCTTCTGCCTCTCTGCGTGCTTCGTCAGCCTTGAGTTGGAACATCCTAGCTTCAGCTTCTTTAATTCGAACAATGCTTTCTAAGCTCTCAAACCCCTCTTTCTTTGGTACTTTCCCAATTTGAAACTCATCTTCAATTTTTAGGTCACCTAGGACGGCCTCTTTGAAGTTAGTTCGACGAGAATCAGATGGCAGAGAATTATGTCTTCCACTGGAACAGTTCATGTTGTAAATGGTGTATTTTGGAGGGAGGGTAGTGGCTGGCAGTGCAGGTAATGTATCTTTGCTTAGGCTGGCTTCAGAAGGTAATAATTCTTTAACAGGTACACTAGAAGTAAATTTGGTATCTGCATCTAAACAACCCAGGACCAAAAATGGAAGAAAACAAATACTAAAAGTTAGAGGAAAAATATTATGAAAGTTCAAAACTTAGAAATAATTATATGGAATTATCACTCATGAGGTCAAGTGAAAAATATTATAATGGGCAGCTGTCGTTTAAGCCATGAAAGAAAACTAAATTAGTAGTCAGGATGCCATCTTGAACGAGTCGAGAAGAAGATGTTTCGTAGTTTAAGCAAAGGATCTCAGCTAACCGCTGAGCATTTTTGGACATCACGCAGACATTGAATTGCTACATCAACGTATGGAAATAAAATATAGATAAGTAACCACCATATACCAGATGGAATCCAGTGTTAGCATTAAACCTTATATTACGAATCAATCACTGTCAGATGCCTTTCCATTTATTCATGTAAAAATGATTGGAAATACAACACAATCTCTGATGTTTCCAAACCAAACAAAAAAGAACATGACTGATTTTTAAGAATACACATCATCTTTTGGCTCTTGATTAGCAATTTGTTGTCAGTCTCTACGACGCTTGGCTCACCTGGTGGGGTTTTTCTTTTATATGTGTATGTATATATATGGTGAAACTTTAATTTTCTAGGCATGGATAATAAGCTCTAACAAGAGAATAAAAGAAGGAAAAGAGAACAGGATTGAGCTTAGAAGATCAGAAAACACTTTTAAGTTTGACTTGTTTGTTCAAGGTGTCCATAAGGCTTAAAGCTCCAAGGAACCTCACCTAACACAAATTCCATTATGTAACCATAATTGACCATAATTCAATTTAGACGATGAAATTATCTGTCAATAACCTCCTAGTCAGACTTACAACTAGAAATCCCCATTAAACCATTGAACTCTTATCCACAAGCCTAAAAGTAAATGCTTCTAGTATTCCAAGCAGACATAACTTTAAAATTTAAGCAACAAAATGTACAAAACACTAACAAGTGGTGGAGGATCAGTCTAGTAAACTAAAATATGACAGCACATCTTGCAATGAAGGAGTACTCATTAGACCCTCAGTTAGGATACTATCAACTATATGCTCTACTCAAGTGCTTAATAAAGTGAAAAAAGAAAAACCAATATAATTTTGTAGAGTAATAAGCAGAAGTCCAGGACAAAGATGCGTACAGTTGAAGAACTGAATAATAATGTTGCACGCTGCGGATGGCGATAAGGTTTTGCTTTCAAGCTTGGTCAGCAACTCCTCAGCCTTGTTATGCAGCTCCTTGCCTTTGAAATCCTCGCTTCCCTTAAAGACCCTTTTTACACACTCAAGTTCTTTTATCATGGCCTCCAGACCCCAGTCCTTTGCACACATTGCAAAGACATCTTTTACAAACCCAAACATCTCTGAAGCATGATTACATCCAATGCAGTAAAATTGCATCTCAGAGGTCCCTGATGGCCCCTTCAAGCTAGGCCCAGGACGAATACGATTCTTTTGCATTCCACACGCAGCATGGCACCAATGAGAACAAACATCACAACCAACCCAACTGCAAGTGTTGCTAGCAGAGTCAAATTTCATACAAACTGGACACATACATGAACTGCAAAATCCCTTGTTTGCCGAACAGAACTTACACTCGCAGTCATCAACAGGCAATATGCTTTTACAGTTGATATTCCTGCACCTCATGAACAAGAAAATTTCCACCAACTCGTTCGCAGGAAGCTGAAATTCTCTGGACAGATAACTTCCAACCCCCATCTTGAGAGCCACCAAAATATGTAGCTGTTCCTTTTGGCACTTTGAGAGAGTCTCTTTTGTAAGATCAGATCTTCTGTCGAGGCAATTTTGAAGGCCTACTAACTCCTCTCGCTTTTCAGATAACAAAGTAAGGTTTTTCAAGTAATCTTTAGTCGATTCTAATGTTTCCTCAGGAAGTTCTTGAATGATCTGAGCCATGACTGGAATAGACTCTGAAACTATCTCATGTAAAATTCTCTCCGGTCTGGAGAATTTTCTTGCCAGCCCTCTTCCATCCCCTCCCTCAAAAACTCTCAAATTGTCGGAATCCTTTCTCCTTGAATCACCAGAATAAGCTTCCAAACGTGGTCTGGCGGGCAATTCAGAAGGAAAGAATGAAAGATTATCAGAACTAGCAGTCTTATAAATACTATTATTTCCGGAATCCTTGTTAGCTACACGATTACCCTGAGTAATAGGAAATCCTCCAGCACCAGCGATAACACCACCAAAACCATGATGGCTGTTGTTCAAAGCTACAATTCCGTCTCCAATAGGCCTAAAACGGCTATGAACCGACCCGTTAGTCCCTTCTCCTCCACACCAAAGTTGATCGTCTCTCCCGACTGAATATTCATAATTCTCGGTCGAGTTACGGGTCAGAGAGCAACTGGGATTGTGTGAAAATGGAAGTGAATAAGAATAAGAAAGGGAAGCAGCAGTAAAATCATTGGAACATGTTGTCAGCGTGTTGTTGATGGAAGGTGCCGCACCTAAAGACTGAGTGCTCCTACAAGACTTTGACTTGACAAGACCGTTTTGCAGTGCATTTGATGCACTTAAAGACAGAGAAACTTCAGGCGGAGCTAGAGACAGATTTAAAGTACCCTCCAGCTTAGGCTTCTTCTCCATGGAGGAATTCTCCTTCACGATCTCTTCATCATCATGGTCTCCTCTTTTGGAAGAAGAGTTAGACTTTGTTTCACTCAGATTCAAGAAATCTCTCTCTACCCATTTGTCACCTTGATTAGAACTATCAGAAACAATAATTTCTTTGCCCTTCTGGCTAAAAGTACCGAACTTTGGATTGTCACAGAGGTAGCTGAGGGTGAGTTCTTGGGGTTTTGAAGAAAACCCATCAAGACTCATCTTTGACTCTCTCAGAAAATCAATACCTTTTTGAGACAAACCCAAATTCTCTTCCGTGTTGTCCTTGTTTTGAGGATTCTCAACCTCAGAGTTCGAGAGATGCTGATCTTTCTCTCCAAACATGGCCCGTCTTTAACCAGAAGGTAACTGACAGAGAGAAGAGAATATTTGATTGAAGAAGAAAAAGGAACAGAAGGATTTGAACAGGCAAAATGAGAAATTGGAAGGAATCTAAGAGGGTGGAATTTTTGGTTTAATTCACGTTGAGGTGTTTGATTCTTCGATTCTCCAGCAATAATAACAACTAGCCCACCATTACCAAAACCTTCTTCTCTATCTATCTTTGTCGCTCTCAATGGGCCAATAACGGCTGGAATTTCAAAGCGTTTACACGAATTATTAAAACGCCGAGGCCTTTATTCGTTTTCTTACTTTTTGTATGGGCAATAGCACCACTGTTGTTTTGTGAGATGCTGATGCAATTTGTTTAGGTTCCAATGACCACAGACTTCGGATGAAAATTTATGCTTGTTTTATCTGATTTTAGGCCTAATTAGCGGTAACATTTTTAAGTGTTACTCGAAATAAATTGATTGAAAGATTAATAAGTAATCATTTTTTTTTGTTTTTGGGTTTACAAAGGAAAACAATCAAAACTTAATCAAACAAGTCTATTGTACGACTCTTCGGAACATAATTCTTTGCTTATCCCGGTGAATAAAATCTAGAATTGACAACAGAAGCTCCTACAGAATATGTATGCTTGGGTTAGTTAGAACTGTCAATAAAAAATTACTTCCGTCAATCTCTATAGTAGAAGAGGATAGAAGATTCATGATTTCTAAAGAATTCACTTCTATCATGATACGCAATGATGTTAAAATCGGACCGAACCGGTCGGTTCGACTTGAATAAACACGAATCGGCCTGGTTTTCGGTCCGATTTGTGTTCATAACCTTTAAGAGAAAAAATCGGTCGATTTAATAATAAACCGACCAATTTCTTTCTAAAAATCGGACGATTTTTAGAAAACAACCAAATAAACCTTTAAGCACATGAAAGAGTAATACTTATAATAGGATCCACATGGGACCCACATAAGCATCAAAAGATTATTCTCTTTTGGAAAGCTAGCTCTGCATATGAAATCGTGCGTGTACATGATTGTCACTGACAATCTCCCATTTTAAGAGAATGCACCAATCTTGGAAGAAAATGTTGAGATTTTAACGGTCAAAAAATATTTAGAATTTTAAATGATTTTTTAATAATTTTCATACATAATTTAACTAATAAATTATATTTTATTTTTATCTTTTTATTTTTTAACTAAAAATTATTTTGAATTATAATTGATAAAAATAAATTATCATTTTTATCTTTAAAAATACTATATTTATTTATCCT
>JANQBM010000003.1:15048097-15064124 GCA_025594535.1 Erythroxylum domingense
TGTGATGTGGTAATTTACCACATCTGGACCCGTTTCTTTGGTCCGACCCGTTCTCTGGAAACGGGATGTTACAATTAGCTACTAGGAGAGTTCAGTTGATTGAAACAGTATAAAATTCACTCCATATGTATTTAGTATTCTCATTTCTTCCTATCTAAGGAGGAGCCTGAATTTGTTGACCATTTATTATTCAAGTGTTAAGTTATTTCAAAAGTTTGGAAAGTGATCCTTACTATATGTCACATAAATAGGCATGGTCTTAATTATGCTAATTTCTTATGTTTTTTGCAAAGAGATAGAAGTCTAACTAAAAGAGATAAGCTATTAGTTGAAGTTGCCTTCACCTCATACATGTTTTTTCTTTCTTTAGATTGTTAAAAGCTCTATATCTTTATTGAGGAAAGGGATAACTTCATAGATTAGAGAATAATTGTTCTTGAACAAGGAAACTGAAAGTTGTAATGGCATCGTAGTTTAATCGTAGGGACTATATTCATGCTCTAACTAAGGATGTTAGGATGAGGTATTTCTAACTAATGTGAAGTAATTAAGCATGAAATGGACCAAAGCTAGAGAAAGTTGTTGATTGAGGATTTTTTTGCTTATAAAGATTTATAAGTTTAACCACAAGTGCACGGTGTAGCTATAGCTAACACTAGTAAGTACAGGTCGATCCTATGAGGATTGTAAGTACTAATATTAAACCTTTTCCTTTTATATAACTATCAAATGAGGTTATGGATTTAATTAAAAAGCAAACTAAGAAAAATAAACTAAGATTGACAGAATAATGAACTCCGAAAAAAGAAAACACTATGAAAAATCAATATCAAATAAATAGTACCTAGGTGATGAATCCCCTTAAGAATTCTTAAATATAACCCTTTATCATGCAATTAAACTATTGATTATTGGACCATGAAAATTCCTATCTTATATTAATATTTTTCTCAAGACTATTAACGACTAACGCTCGATTGATTAACTAAAATCTCTTTCTAGTTAAAACTCCCAAGATTGCATTATTGATTCATGAATTTCACTATTAGGTTTGACCTTAATCTAGAGGATTTATGTCAACCTATCGCTTAGTTTGCATGATACTCCTTCCAATTATGGTATATGTATTCACATAAAACCAATATTCAGAAGAAAAATAGAAATAAAAGAAATCATGTTCTAAATCTCCATTTTGTCTCTAATGAATCTTCTTCCAATTTGGATTGAATGATGCTCACGATAGGATCTTGTGACATAATCTTTGTGTTTTCCTCATCCTCTATTCAAAATTGCCTATTCTTTATTTTTCTTACGACTTAAAAATGCTTCTAAATTCGTCTCCTTCTTGCAATTTTCCTCTGAATGTCCTTTTATAGTAAAATTAAGGTTTTTAGGATATACACAATCATGTAGGTGACCATGTATGTCTAAAAATACCTTAATTCGCAATTTTACATAGGCACAGAGACTTACACTAGCAACATACATGGCCAGAAACAATATTTTTGAATTTCCACATGTTTACAATGACTTACACAATCTTTGTACATGGACATGTATCTCCAAGTTGCTTCAATCTTCATTTTATGCCACGATTTGATCCAAATTCTTCTCCTTTTGGTCCCTAAAAGAAATTATCACCTACAAACAAACTTGAAGTGAAATAAGTACCAAAAATACTATTAAACCATTAAATAATAAGCAAAACACATTAAATATGGGTATATAAATATAGTCAAATATTCATTTATAAAACATTCTATACTTCAGCTTTTGCTTGTCCTCAAGCAAATCATAATCTAAATCATCAATCTTACAAACATCCATCCTTTATGAACCTCAATTTGTCCATCCACACTCTAAATTATCAGAACATATCAATCAAATTAACATACAATTAGATTTAAGATATATTAACATATAATTAAATTCAATTTATCCTAGAACTAACCTTCATAATTTAATATCAATAATAATCACATCGATAATATTTTTAAAATGAAAAGAATAAATTTTCACATTCTCACTAAGGATTCACTTAATGCACTCAAAGCGCTTAAGGTAAAAAAAAAATATAAGAACTCTCAAATCAATACATAGAAGAATTATTAACCATAAGCGAGCATTAAAATCAAATCGGCACCACTTATAAATAAACTAGAAACAAAAAATAAAAGTTCTTATTATAAGGTTTTAAGGGGGTTTATGTAAGGTATGATAACGATAATAAAAAGCATGATAAAATTGAAGGAAATTTACAAGAACAAAAAATACAAGAAACTTAGTTCCTCATAATATAAGTCCTTAACATCATAAGTCCATTGGTACTATAACTTTAACTCTTTTTTTCAATTATTATGCTCTTAACACATTTTTTCCAAGCATTCATCGTGTACCAGCAATTAAAGAAATATTGGACCTTTTCAAATTTCAATTTTCAAGCAATCAAGTAAATATAAATAACCTTCAGGATTCAAAATAATAAAAGGACTTCAAGAAAGATAAGGTAAATGCTACTAATGTGGTTATCATCAATGAAAAGGCTAAGTCTCAAGATTGGTTACTCCGAAAGGATAAAAAATGGTGGGATAATTAACAAGAAAATAAGCTAAACAAAGGTTCAATGTAAATTTCTTTATCATTTCAATGCTTCTAATTTAACAAACGTGGTCTCAATATGAATAATAAAAGCAAGTTCTGGAACTATCCAACTGTGCATGATAACACACGTGAAAGAATAAAAGAGCTTAAAATAATGACTTATTTGCTCTTAGGTACAAAAGCTCACAAAAAGATCTTATGTTTGTATATAATATGTAATTTTTATTCAAATTGATTATCTTAATGATTACTAAAAATATAATTTATAAAAGAAAGTTTATTCTAACTTTCATCCATTTGCATACTAATTCAATTCAATAATCAATAATGATCTCAAGTATTTGGGACAGATTTTAACTAATTTGGGATATCACTTAATAAGATTTAATAAAAACAGATTATAACAAACTTATGGAATCCCTTCCTCATACTTAAAATTCTACATTTTTGCTAATGTACATAATAAAAGCACAAATAAATAAAATATCAATATCAACATAAAAAGTAAGAAACGGTTTGAATTGGTACTGTGCTGCATAATATGAATTACAGAATTTTGATGAAGGGTCCACCATACTTGCAAAATATAAACAAAAATGGTTAAAAAGGTAAAAGAAAATAAAAATAATGAAAATAACTAAAGGACGTTTAAATAAAAAAACATAAATGACTTTAACATTACACTAACATTTAGACAAAATAAAATAACACAAGGAAGCAAATAAGAAAAATACACAAATAATGAGAAAAAGAAAAGAGAAAACCAAATTCAAGCATCCCTCAATATTGATGTGACTCCGGTTGTCCGTTGATGGAGGGTCCTCGGGTCATACAATCTCATTGTGACAAAGAATTCTAAATAGCTCATACGAATCATCTCCCCTAGCAGCTGGAATTGGATCATGTTCAATTGGTCCCAATTGTAGCAGCCTTTCTCCATAAAGAATGTGGACAGCACCTCTAGCATCAGCTCCCAGTACAAGGATTCCATGATCTTGAAAAGTTAGGACCATGATGTTGATAAGGTCTCGAACCTATTGGACCAAATCGACCTACTTCAGTGCCTCCTAATCAATGCTTCGGCCAGTTTCTAAATTCTTCTTCTTGAGCCGTTAATACTGCTCCTTATGTGATGTAGTATTGAAGAGTAACATCAAAAGTCGCTCAAGTGGTTGGAGTGGGCGATCTCCCCTCGAGTCTCTAGAGGACCCTTGTGCTCGCTGTCTCTTCTTTGGTACCTTTTTTACTCATCGTGGACCTATCATTGTGCCTAAAACTTTAAATAAACGTGAAAATTTTGCAATTAAAGTATGAAAATAACCGTTTCCATGCGCTTACTTCTTATGCTCACTAAATTATTAAAATGTGAAAACACACTAAATAAAGGAGATTGAACACATAGTGAACTAAAAAACAAATAATCTAACATAAAAAATTAAATAGATAATAAAGTAATCCTAGGCTATATATCATAATATTTCTCCAATCTTGTTATGAAGAGAAACATAAGCATTAACACGCCCATGTTCTAGGTTTTCACATTGTACCTCATGATCATAAGAAACGCGCTCTAACTCAACCATGTAAAAGGTTGCATCTTCTACATCAAAGTTCTAGTGAGGAACAAGCCTTGGCCACGATTGTACTAGGCCCTGTTTGTTCAAAGAACACAATCTACAACAAGTCGATGTATAAAACCATGTTTGACCAAGGAAGACATTCCTTCTTGTTTTGCCTTACAAAAACTCTTCAATCCTTAGACAAACTCATTCTTAAAAACATATTCTCAATTATCTAAAACAAAAAATAATATTGATTAAATTAAAGTAATTTAGATATAAAATATAATAAAAATAATTAGAATAATAGATATTACATATACATTGTGAAGATTGTGGGAAAGATCAACAAAAAAAGTCGTAGAATCAATAATGGTCAGAGAGGATCAAACACTTACAATAAACTCGTTGAGTATTGTCTGATAATTAGCATAGTCATTACTTAAAACAACTAACAAATTTTTAGGATTAACAAATAACTACAATTTTTAGGATTAACAAATAACTACGGATAAGGGATGGCAGTTTTGACGTAACCCAATCCAACTAGACCCATAACTGACCCATAGTAAATGGGCTAGACTTGAGTTAACCAAGCCTTGTGCTGACTCTTTGGGCCAGTTGAGCCTCAAGCTTAGGCTCCAACAGATAATGTAAAAAAATGATGTCATTTTATCAAAAATAATGTCATTGAGTGTTGTCTAACAACTAGCATAGTCATTACTTACAACGAGACTAACAGATTTTTAAGATTAGCAAACTAAAAATAAAGAATGACAATTTTAACCCAGTCCGGTCTAATTAGACTCAACCCAACCCATAATGAGCTAGACTCGAGTTGATATCGCATTTGACAAAACGATGTTTTTTACATTATCTTTCAAGCCTAGGGCCATGCAGGATAATAATTTTGTGTCAGGTCTATCTGAGTCAGTCAAAGCTCAGGCTCGGCAGCCCCAGCTGCAGTCAGGCCTCAAGCCCTACTGCAGATTCTTCTCTCCACTCTCAAATTCAAATATTGAAATTACCCAAATTGTTAGTTCTTAATCGCAATTAGAGTTTCAATCACGAACACTATTATCAACTTCTTTTATGTTATGAATTGTGAGACGATTTGTAAAAACAAAAATCAAATTTAAACAACTTTTTTTTTTTTTTGGTTATCAATTACTCCTAAAATATGCACGAGATCAGATCAATACAGCCCACAGCAGCGGAAGGCGGTAATTATGTACACAGATATGCAAAGCACAAGCAAATCCATAGAACACATGGTCTACTACTATTAGAACTACCACATTGTTTTAGGCATAAAATTGTATGTGACTTCTGGTTAACAAGTACTTTCCAAACTATTATCTATTAGAGTTGCTCTCCGGTAATCCTTCAAACTCAAAATGTCAGTAACTACGGGCCAAGGTACCCAACAAATAGCAGCAATCATACACTAGTGTACATTTGTTTATATTCACAAGGCTTTCAACCAAAGTATACTATCATGTACTTCTACAATTTTGCCTCTTCCTGCACAAAAGAAAAGTTCAAACTGCTCTGATATTAAAGATTTAACAATTCTTTGGATGACAAAATTGAAGAGAAAAAAAGGTTATTACCAGGAAAGCCATACCATATTTGTTTGTTCCTCTCTCAATTCTGAGGAGGAGAACCTGGGTCGGAGCCGCTGATAGATGCAAATGACATAGTATCTTCTTTTGATATGGCCACAAAGTTCAGGGGAGTGACAGACAACCTTCTCGCTTCTTTAAAGTATCCATTTTGACGTCCAGAATAGGACCGAGGTGTGAGTAGTTCAGGAGTTGCACCACCAACAGAGTTACGGCGAGGAGTAGGAGTCATGGAACCATTAACATTTGCACGGAAACCATTTGGTTTCCTGAAACTGTTACTTTTCCTTGGACTGGGTTTACACCCATACATGGCTTCCTTCTCTGTTAGCAGTAGATCTTGGAGCTTTTTCTGATCCTGAGGAATTATAAACTCCATTATTAACAACATATCTATTATGTTAACATTTAACTATCACATCACTTCAGAAAAATAAGGATGGTCTGAGAAATTGTTCAATAACTATCAGAGCTGATCTTTTCCCTCACAACAGTTAAAAGTAGGTTTTATATATAGCAAAGACAAAACAGATCATCACTTCTGCAATTGGATGCTCAACTTTCTGAAGATCCAAGAATTGCAAAACCAAGAAACAAGTCAACATAAATAAATGAAATTGATGATAAAGGCACCAAGTTTTGAGCCTTGATGTCAAGGGAAATGGGTTAAAGGAATTGTTGCATACATATCCTAGTAATCAAAAATGAAAAAGATAATTGAATTTACTCTAGATCTCTTTTTCTCTTCTTCCCTCTGTTGTCTGGTTAGTTTGTAATCCTCAAGTATTGTCACCAATCTTACCTGTATGTCAAGACAGGAGATTATGAAATGCAAAACTGACGAAATTATTGACTGTGGAATATGTTGTAAATACGCTCACCCCATCATAGAGAAATAACGTCTTTTTTTCACCTTCCCATGCTAGAGTTCTGATCATCAAATTGTCAACCATCGCTGGAAAGAGTATAGCAGAGCTTTGAGAAGTAGCAGAGATTCAGGCAGATAACAGTATCATCAAATGAAACAGTACCTGGAATTTTGTTTACGGGCTAGAGTATAGCAGAGCTTTGAGAAGTAGCAGAGATTCAGGCAGATAACAGTATCATCAAATGAAACAGTACCTGGAATTTTGTTTACAGTCACTCTAGCCCGCTCTGCACGTTTAAGGTTGATGTGTGCTCCTCTTCCAGCATTGTATCGATTACTATCCTGTTATCCAACAAGAAATTTTGTTAGACCACTAACCTAGGCTCCAAGACAAAATGTAAATGAACATAATCATCAACCTACTTCTATCAAACTTAAATTTTATGACAAGTTAGACCAGGAAAGATGAAAACAAATAAAATATGAAAAAATTGCTGTGCTAAAAACAACAGCCACAAGATTTACAGGAATCAACCTACTCCCTGCATTATAATCAAATCATAAAACCATTGCAGCGTACAAAACTTTAATTAGCATATTGCTTTCCGAACACAGACCAAAATAATAAGGGAGAAGCAAGATAGAAGTCCCTCTGCCTAGTCCTCAACAAATAGTTATCCAGTAGACACGATTTCATCTTACTTGATTATAGTCTTCAAGCCAATTTTCTTCTTCACAGGCTGAAAGCCATCGATCAATCCTATCCATTATTTCTTTTCGTCTTGTAGCTTCATCTTTAACTTTAACTATCTGGGATTCAATACTCGCCAGAAGTTCAGATGGATCAACTAAACCTGAACAAAAACAGCAATAATCAAAAAATATTGGCTACATCTAATACAAAAACAATAAGTTGTAAAGAAAACTAACAAAAAGTTGTAAAGAAAACTAACTTTGAAAATGAAAAAGAAAAGGGGAATGTGTCTACCAGAATCTATCAATGCGTTTGATTTATCAGCAGCAGTGCTTGTATCAGGCTCAATATGAGTCATTCTGCATATGTCTTCCAATTCAGATCTCTTTCTCAACACAAGTTCTTTCATTCTGCTTGCCTTCAGTTTGGTCAATCTCTCAACTTCTGCTGAAGCCTATCAAAAGAGGTAAAGATGACTATCCAGTTTCTACCACGGACAAATAAGTCACTCCGGGTGCACACCAACCTGTTCAACAAGCTCCATTGAAAGAACTCCTGGCTCTATTATTTCATATTCTGATGATCCAACAATTGAAGTAAGCCTAGAAAAGCTATTTCTCTCTTCTTTTGATGAGTCCATCAAATTCCAAAGTTCAAATAGTGAATCCGCAATATCTTTCAGCTGCATTTAAGAACATAGTAATAGTTTATCCAAAGCAAAATCAATAGTGGGGAAACGAAAAATCTTTATTACCTTTTGAAGCCTAGCTTTTCTTTCTGATTTCAACATGACAATGGCCTTTCCTAGGTCTTCCAACGTGTTATTGCTTATGTTGGTTGACTGTTCCTGGTTTGAACCATGCAAACTTGGATGCACTTCACTGACTGTCTGCCCAAAGTCCAATCCAAGTACACCACAGAGCAAATGTACATCATTCACATATCCGAAAACTTGCTGAAGGCGATCGGACTGCAAAAAGGAAATAAAAAATTATCAAGTAATTAATAGAAATGCTTCAATGCATACCTCCTTGTTTCAAAGGATGCGCAGATGTATTTGATACACTACAGATTGTATACCTTCTCCTTTTGAAGGGTGCGTAGATGTATTTGATAATCATTAAGCCTTCTTAATGACAAATCATGTTCATCCAACGAAAGGGAACTCATGAAAGCATTGTTAAGAATGCTGTATCCAGAAATCTCTGTGCTAATTTTTTCAATTTGTGCCTTTATATCCAAAAATTGCTTCATTCTTTCCTCCTTCTTCATCTTCATATCTTCTATCAGTGGTGTAATAGCCGCAAGCTTTTGTTTCAAGGATGCTGACCTCTTCTCAGTCTGGACATGAAAATCTTTTGCAATTATTTGGATGAAATAGACAACTATATAGATCAAGAATATATTCCTACATGGATGTATACATTAGATGAACACATGTATTTCCCTGTGTATGCATATAGCTATAGATGCAGTTTGCTCACAATAGAATATAGAAAATTGTTTAGAGATCACATTGCACCCAGCCAGATTGCGGAGTCCTATATAACAAAAGAAACAGCCTGAACCTTGCAAGACCTGGCTAATGATCTAACTAAAACAGAACTAACATAAGACAGCTTCTCTCTCTAACAATAATTATGCTGAATTATATATGAATATTGGGATGTGCCTTGAAACAGTTTACAAAGGCAATATATTTAGTTATTTACCGGTGAATAAATATTAAGTTCCCCAAGGGCAGCCATGAGGGTGGCTAATTCAGCTTCCTTGGCTGCAACAGATTGATGAAGGCTTGCTTTAGCATTTGCAGCCTCCTCGACTTTTCTCTTATAGACTTCCAAGCATTCCCTCTCCAATTCCATCAACATCCTGTCCTTTTCAGTTTCACTCTCGCCAATGTCATTCCATATTTGCTGCGCATAGTATAGCAAAACCAGTTAAGATATCGAAAGGAATTACAGTTTCTTTTCTGGTAAAATGCTCTTTTAATTTAAAAACCTAATTCTGGAGATAACATTTGTCATCATGTTCGAGTGTGAATAGTGCGACTATGCCAAGCTTGCGGCCAAATTAAGAACAGCAAGACCACGTAGCATGAGCAACTAAATTGAATTAAAGCAGTCAACAGTAAAACCATCATTAAAAGAAAAGGAGACACATCACGTAGTAGAATTACTCAACGCCAACCCATACCTTCCACCAAAAAAGAAAACACAAATCAACTTCCGTATATTCCTTATAAAAATTAAAGTAATTACAAAATGAAGCACTTTGCGGAAAATTCATCCAGAATTAAAAAGCCATGTATTGACTACAGTGTTCGTAGATACAACGTTTGCAACATCACAAAGTCGTCCAAAAGTAAGATTTTGACATAATAAAATTCCCGTAGAACCTCCAAATTTTACTTTGTTTTTCAAAGACCCATAAGAATAAAAATACTTGGTGTCTTAACCCATAAAAAGAAAAGTAGGAATTGCATCTCAACACAACTCAGAGAACAAAGAAAACTGAGAATGATGAACAAGAAAATTTCTAACCAACTCTTTACAAAAAGAAAATGAGGAGAATCTTAAAGTAAGCTTATAGTAAATAGGTAGTTTATGAGGCTAAACGAGTCAAAAGGGACTTAATTTCTAGCTCCGTTATGAGACACTAAAGAAACCACCAATGCTCTCTAACTTTAAGAGCATTCCATGATTACTTAAGTACAAAATTAATTTCCAAGAAGAGAAAAGAAACCCACTTTTACTTCTTTCCAAACAGGGAACTTTTGCAATCAAGAAAGTGCAGACTAGACAATAGCAAAAGAGGAAAGAGAAAGACCTGAAGCTCTCTGAGTAAAGCGTTGCAGGTAGTGCTTGTTCGGACACAAGCTGTAGTTGGGCTACCAATAGCCAGCATTTTCACAAATCTTGCTCCGTTTTCTTTTTTTTTCCTTTCTTCTTGTCTAGAAATTCTCGACAGCGTAGCTCGAAACAATAACCTTTTGGGCCACAAACAAAACCAACATTAAGAACCAAAAGAGACTGACTTGAGCTACTCTCTCAGAAACAGAGAATTCCAATACTAAAATTCAGCAACTTTAGCTCAAAAGTAAAAGAATTAGAAAGAGAAAGAAGCAACAAGCAAGAGGGTTTTTGGTAAAAGAAAAAAAGGTCCAATAGAAAACCAAGAAAATAAAGAGACATCGCTGGGAACAACCTCAGCCTCCTCAGATCTGAACCTTAAATAACACCAACTCCCTCTCTCCGCTCCAAAACAAAGCTCACTAATTAAAAGCATCCAAAAGAAAAACAAAAGAAAAAGTAGACACTAGACACCAAAAGGATCTTAGGTGGGTAAAGCTCAATTATTTCAGTTCAACCAAGATAAAAAGGAAAAAGAAAGGGAAATGATTGGGAAATTAAAAAAACAGGATAAATCTGAAAAGCTATGGCAAAGACAAAAACAGAGGACCCAGAGTAAGGAGCTTACAGGTTAAAATGTAGAAGCAGGTAAGCAAGTAACTGACATCTTTCTTCCTCTCCAATACATCACACATTCACTTACTATTTGTTTCTAGTTTCTATGGCTTCTCTTCTCTGCCCTCTATGTAAGTGAAGACAAGATGAGAGTTTGGGTTGAAAACTTTGACAGAGTACATCCATGGTTTCTCCCAAAATTTTGTAAAATAAATAACGTATAATACGTTGATAAACATCTCCGAATCGCGTGTCTAGCACTTTCGAGTTAAAAACTGCGACTAGCGGTCACGTGGACTCTTGACGCGTGAGTTAAGAACTTGCTAATTTGGCTGACTCATGTAGCTGTCTTGACGTCGGAGTTGAAAGACAAAACAATTTGTCTGTTACATCAATTTCTGCAACTTTTCTCAAAGCAATTGCCTTTTTTTCTTTTAGCTATTAAATCATTTATTTCATTTCAATATTGTTATATTATATATAAACGAGATTTAATAAAATAGGATAAAAATATCATAATTAGTACGGAAGATTTGATTCTTTTTCTTACAGCTACCTTCTCTATTTTTATTATTTTAATTTTTTCTTGTCTAACAATTAAATCTGACGATCGAATTGAACAAAAAATTTAAATTATATAAAAATTGTAATAAATATATTTATATTTTTTTTTTAGGAAACTAAATGTTTGAAGAATAAAATTTAAATCTTGATAAGGTTGAACTAATTTTTTTTAAAAAAAATCGAAAATAAAATTTTCATATTGTTTAATTTATGTGTTACGCTTGTTGAAAATGGTGTAACCAAATTCTACATTTATGGTGAAAATGGTAGGATGGATTTGGTGGCAATTTAAGTTGATTACGAGATGCCATTTTCCTTAGAAAATTTTGGAGCAAAAAGCATAATTAAAAGAGCTCAACAACTCAACAACCCTTACTGCTTCTACTGTTAAAATTGTGAAACAATACGAAAGACATCAATAAAAAAAACACATTATTAAGATCCAAAGGACTTGCTATCCAAAACACAATGAAATTAATAATAAAAATAATAATAAATGGAAGTCTTAGGCCTAAGTATTTTTTCTAAAGAAAGCTTAAGGCTTGTAAATAAACTTTATGGAGCAAGAAAACCCAAAGCTAAAAATTAGTAATCCCTAGGAAAACCAAATATCAGGCAATCAAATAAAAAAACAAAGG
Organism: Erythroxylum domingense; assembly: GCA_025594535.1. Lineage (NCBI taxonomy): Eukaryota > Viridiplantae > Streptophyta > Magnoliopsida > Malpighiales > Erythroxylaceae > Erythroxylum > Erythroxylum domingense. Next base: position 15,060,114 of record JANQBM010000003.1, read on the forward strand.
AAAAACTAAGAATAAATTTATCCCATAAGCTTGTTTAACGTACCCTGAGATACTTTTATGAACAAATGAGTCAACTTGAAGCCATAAATAACAATGAGATAAGACAAAGAAAAGATGCATGGGGAAGTCATCTAAGTTACTAAGCAAAGGAAATGATTCTTAAGTATCAATAATAACTCATAAAACAAAATTTTTCCTCCTAGTGAGCGTGTTGAAAATTGCATCAATCAAAAATAAAGTTTAGAATAAGAAGAATTGAAGCTTTTATGTTTATTTCTCTATGACCAATCAAACACTTGGTGAACAATATATAGGACTGAAATAATCAACTGAATAGCAAAAAAATCAATAACTCCTTATTTTTTAAAAACAAATGACAACTAAATTATAAAATCAATCATAATAATATAAGCCATATTTAATTAAATCAAAACATTTCTCCCTTAATTCAATGGGTATTGAACTCCTATCATGGACCTAAATTTCTTCAGCATCTTTAGCCAAAATTTTTATAAAGATGTCTACTAGCTGCATATTAATAGAACAATAGCTCAAAAATATCTCATCCTTTGTAACTAACTCCCTATTGAAATATAACTGAGTCTTAATGTGTTTTGTTTTACCTTATTTAATATAAGTTTGGTTGTTGTTGTGATTTTATTTATTTAGCTTTTGTACTTGATAAGGTTGTGCAATTCTGCTTCTTTGAAGTCTATGAAATAGCTCCCGATCTAAGGCTACATATGAATCATGTAGTGCTTTTTCAATCATCTTCACAAGTTATTCAATCACTATTTGTGAAAGAAGCAAGATTATTAGCTTCTCCTTTGTTATATATGATGCAAAATTTGATGTTGCTTTAATGTATTTGAGAATTCTCTTGGATGCTCCAAAGTGATGTTTATTTGGATTGTGCATAAACATAAAAATAAGATTAACTAAAAAAAATAATGCCAATTCTAGTGTGGGTTAAATATAGACCTCTCAGCAAACTTCTGATTTTTTTCTCATCAACTTTCTCTACTCCATCATATAAAGATAACTTCTTATTCACACTCAATAGTGTCTTTACTACTGGCTGACACCTAATCATACCATTCTTTTTTAACAAATCAGGCACATACTTATGTTGACTAATAAAAATCTCATTCTTATCTTGCACAACTTCTAAACTTAAAAAATAATGCCACAATCCCAAACCTGGCATCTCAAAAGTTCATGGATTTTTTTAATTTCTACAATTTGTACACCTTTTCTTCTTATTATTCCACCACTAAACCCTCAGGCTGCAAAACATAAACATCTTTTATAACTTCTCTATTAAGAAAAGTTTATTTTACATCTATTTGATAAACTAATCATCCATTGTGAGCAATTAAAGCCATTATTGTCCATACTATGTCAAATTAAGACCGGAACATAAGTTTCATTAAAATCAATAACTAGAACTTGTGCTTACCTTTTAGCAATCAAGTGTGCTTCATGCCTTTGTAATACTCCATTGTTGTGTCTAATTTCTATTTTTTTAATTGCCTTCATATCTTGATTTTGGTTACAAATCCTTGTGTTTCAATTCAAATGTGAGATTAATTGAGTGAAATTGGTGTGAATATTGCATGAATGTTAATTGGGTTATTTTGTAAATTTTGCATTAAAACACCAAAGACATGTAATTTTTGCATTAAGGCGGTGATTTTATGTCACCACTGTACATGGTTAATGCACAGGGGTGATAAGGGAGTCACACCCGTGACTCTCCATGCACGCCCTTGAGAAGTGTTAACATTTATTATGGCTTAATACATGGTAGCTCATGACGTGAGGGCGTGTAACCCTAAACCTAAAGAAAGTCTAATAAAAGGAAGAGAGGGTGGCGGTTGATAATCATTCATTCACTATTTCATTGGTTCACTCACAGAGAGACTCAGACAGAGGGGAGGCGTAGAGAGATAAAGAAGAAGAAGATAAACAGAAAAGAGAAAGAAAATAGAGTGAGTCAGGATAAAGAGCAAGACAACAGAGATATGGAAGCTTGGGAGAGGTCGAAAGCGAGAGCTGGAGCTGAATCCCGTTCAACTTGAGTAAACATTTGTCTAGGGAAGAAGCTAAAGCAGAAGGCGAGAGCCAAAGCTAGAAGCTTGAGAGGGACTGGAGATCTTCACAACTCTTCATCCAATGATTTGTTTGCCTATTCTATTTCTCATTTGTTACTTTGTCTCTTTCATTTTACTATATGTTATTAACTGACTTATACTCTTATTAGTTTAGCTGACCATTATTTGTTTCTTTTGATAATTCATTTGGTATTCACTATTTTATTATTGCTTTAATACTTTTGTTGATAATAACATGCGATTAAAGTGTTTAATGGTGATGAATATGGTGATATCTATGATGGGCTGATCTCTTTTCTTGAGTTATTAATGTAGCTATTTAGTTGAATATGCATGATTAGGTTACGGATATGTTGTCTTATATATTGTTGTGGTTTCTAAACTGAATGAATGTAATAGAATGGCCAAACTTTGCATCATTTTAGTGTTAAATGAAGATTTGAGAGATGAAGTTTAATACAAATCGTGAAACTATGGACACTTAGGTTAAGAACTAGAAATATATTAACTTAAATGATAATTGGTAGTCAAGTTTTCATTATTAATTTGAATAGTAACTTGTTGAATACAAAAGTTAGACTAGTTCATTATTTGAATCGATTTAGAACATAACTGTTAATTTTAGTAAGACAACAATATCTAATCATTTTCCCTTAATCATGTATATGAGATTAAATTAGTGAAATTAATTCCACGGTTTTGAATATCGTACTATACCGGCCGGTACCAGCCGGAAGGTACTATATCGGTCGAGAAACGGTATGATAAAATGACCCTCGGTACCGGCCAAAAATACCAGCCGGTACCGGGGTTTTCCGTTAGGTACCGGTCGGTACCGGGGTTTTTCGTTGGGTACCGACCGGTACCCAACGTACCGGCTAATTTCAGTAAATTTGATATTAATCAAGGACCAATTTAAAATTTCCAAAATTTAAACCTAATACTAAGATACCCCCCCTAGACCTAGCCGCATCTGCCTCCTCTCTCAACTCTCAACTCCCAACTCTCTCACCCTCTCTTAGTCTTTCTCTCACTCTCTCGGTCTCGCCTCTCTCTCGTCGCCTTCTGGGTTGCTCGTCGTCGTCGAGGTCGCCTCATCGCCCTCATCTCTGGTTGCTGTCATCACTCTCCTCCTCCTCGCCTCATCATTGTCGGATCTAGGAGCATCCCCAAAGATCCACCCCACCACCGCAACACCGAACGTCGTCGCTACACCACCACGCCACCCAGTCAGGTCGTCACCGTACTGCCGCACCATCGAACCCAAAAACCCAAAGCCCAAACCCGAAGAACGAGACCCTACGGCTTAAACATATTTTTGGGTCTGTTGATTTTTCTCTACTGTTTCCGAAAATTGCAGGTAAATTGTGTTGATTTTGTGTTGCTGGTAAATTTTGTGTTGTGGATTGGATTGGATTTGGATTTGTGTAATTATGTTGATGAATGTTGGAGGCTGTCGGTGGTGGGTGAAGGACATGGAGGTTGAAGAAGTTGCTGTCGATTTTGGATTTGGAACATTGTTTTGTTGAAGTTGTTTTTGGAATGGAATTGTTTTAGTTTAAATTTGGTTTTGGAATGTAATTACTGAAGTTGAAAATTTGAAATTGTTAGGTTGAATTGAAGAATACCGTGGGTTTTGTGATTTGATATGAATTTCTTATATAAAAAATAGAATTGGATTTGGAATTGAAAATGGAATTATAAAATAAGGTTAGTATGTAATTAATTAATTAATTATGTATCATGCAAAGATTGTTAAAACTTAAAATTGAAAGTTGATAATTAATATTTAAACTTAAATGTAAAATTAATAATCAAATGTGAAATTAATAATCAAATGTAAAATTGAGAATTAAATGTAAAATTGTAAAATTGATAATAAAATTTTGTAAAATTG
>JANQBM010000003.1:15077154-15090705 GCA_025594535.1 Erythroxylum domingense
AATTTATTGTTTACTAGGAGCCTTAATAGTACAAGAAGTTCAAATGATCCAATTTTCATTGATAACATCGATGTTTTAGTGGATTAGGTTTCTGTAGAATCAAATTTAGTAGATGTCAATGACTTGGAATTAGAAGATAATCTTAGATGGGAAATCCTTGACATGTCATTTGGTGAAATAAATTTGAATGATAATGATGATGAAGTTCCTCTTAATGATAAAGATTTTGTACCAAATGATAACTAAGGTCAATGCAGTTATACCGGGTATCCTCCTGTTGACGATTGAATTTCGTTGTAAGTTATTTTTCGACTTCTTTTAATTTTACTAATATTTGATTTTTATCTGTTTATGTTAATTTTTATATATGTGATGTAATTGTAAATGTTTTTGTTTCAAGTTTGACTTTAGCTTGATTGTTTCCTCATCACGATAAAATTGTAATAATTAAAGGATATTTATTGTTCTTTTATTAGATGTTTTGATGTGATTATTATTTATTCAAATTTTAAAATTGTATTATTGTAATATTTTAAATACTTTGTATTATTCTTATTTTTATATTTGTATTATGATGATTTTCTTTTTTCATATTAATTGTGGTTATTTTTTATATGTGAAATATTTAAAAATTATTGTCATTTTATATTAAGTTATTAATTGTGATTATTATTTGTTATTATAATTTTTGGAAATAGGGTTGATGTAAACTTGTAAACAGTAAATTGTACAGTATAAAACTGTACAATATATCAGTGGACTATTTTGCAAAATTTAAAAATTTCAGGGACTATTTTATAAATATAAAAAATTGCCCGAAATGGTACCCAGTATTGAGTGGTACCGATACAGTACCGTTCCAGAACTCAATTCGGTACCGAGTCCGATACGGTATTCGCAACATTGATTAATTCTCAAGAGTTTTTCCACTTAAATTAATCTTTTTGTCTTTGCTCCCAATTGATTCCGTCTACTTTTCAATTTAATTTCGTAATTTTCCTTAAAAGCTTTCACCTAACAATCAAGATAGAATGTTTAGGAATGCATTGATTTTGTTTTTGTTTTTATTTTTATTTTTAATTCAAACTTAATTTAAGTTGACCAATTTCACCTTCGTGGGAGATGACCTTGGGTTATTAACTACAACTATCTCGTATACTTTCGAGTATGATGGCTTAGTTCTTTTTATAACTTTTTGGGCATAACATCCATCTGTACTTAATTTCTCCTTATAAATCCATTTCAACCCTATTAATCCCTTTCCTACTTGTAAATTCACCAAATTCTATGATTTGTTTCTTTCAATAACTGGAATTTCTTCCTTCATTACACTAACTCATTCTTTCTTTTTCGTTGCATCTTTAAAGCATGTAGGTTCCAAAGCAAAAGACACATACTCATAAGAAGCATAAATATCAACTAAACTCCTAAACCTCTTTATTGTTGAATCAAAATATGTAAATTGATATTCAAGTTGAAGTTCAATTTGAAGTTCCTTAAAACCAATTTCCCAATTCCAAGCATCATTTAATTAAACACCATTTCATAACTTACAAGTAACTTGTTAGATTCTGTTTTATAAACCTATATCCTTTTTTTTTCTTCACCATAACCAACAAAAATACATTTAATTCTTGTATCATCTAGTTTACTTCTTAATTTAGAAGGCACAAAAGTGTAAATAATGCAATTAAAAACTCGTAAGTGACTTATATTGGGTTTTCTTGTACTTCATGCTTTAAAAGGTGTCATTCTTATTACAAATTGAGTTAGAGACCAATTTTCTAGATATACTGCTACAACCACTTCTTCAACCTAGATTTTCTTTGGTATCCCTTTCTCTTTCAACATGCTTCTGGCTAACTTAACAATCGTTCTATTTTTGCATTAGCTACCTTATTTTTCTATAAAGTATAACTTGTTGTCCACTATTATCATATGCTATGAAAATCAAAAAATTTATAAATCCTAAAGATGAAAATTCTCCACAACATTTTATGAAAAATCTCATAATAAAGCAGACTAAAATGTTTCTTTAGCTTTTGTCAATCTTGTTATAGCTTAGGCAGCACTGTGTTTGATTCCTTGTCCAGTAAGGATTTCCCTCCATTGTCGTTATGAGGAGCTGAGAGTTCTTCATCTCATTCAACTCTAGAGTTACCAAAACATGTTCTTGCCAAATTTGAAGTTAGGAAGAGCTGGAAGCAGGTAATAAAGGAAGGACATGATTGTTCCTTACATTGTTATCCCCCTCAAGAAGAAGATGGTAAACTGGTGATTTCTCTTGAGATGGAATTTCTACAAGTTGGTGCAAAAACCTAGGATTTTAACTTGATCAATTTTTTCTAGGAAAGGATACATACATTTCTAATAATTTAAAAATAGGCACAAACTATATAGAAGAACAAGTGCTTACTAGAAAAACTAATAGCAAAAGAAAACTTAACATTATTTACCTTCCCTTTCAAAGCTTCAACTTTAAAGGTAGTGGAATAGGGTCCTTGGCATATTTCAAAATATCCTCTATTTCTCTAGCATTAGCAACTGGGTTTCAAAGTTGAATTTGTAAAAAAATAGTAAATTCCTTTGTGGGTGCATTTATAAAATATCTCCCTTAAATATGTTAGGTTGTATGTAAACACATAAACATTACAAAATATGCTAGAGAATATACTAGTAATGAGATTGGGAGCAAATGGTACTCTTTATAAGGATAATGTATATGTAATTTACCAATGGAAACAATCTATGAAATCTCAAGGGAAAAAGTGGATACTTACAATGAAAAAATTCGTAAGGGGGGATTATGATGAACTTATGGCTGGGAAGAGCATGGAGATCAAGTGTCACCTATAAAAGAGACTAACTAAGTTGAACTTTAAGAGCAAAATTTAGAGACAGTGAAAGATTTCCAAGCTGTTAGCTTTAGTCCTTTAAGTGGGAATAATCAATTTGATTCACCAGATATGAGTGGGGAATAGCTAGAAGCTATACATAAATCAAAGGTTTGCAATGGCACTAACAAGAATGGTTCTTTAGACCCTTCCTCCCCTAATGAAATATAACGAGAGATGATATAAAGCACTCTTTAAGACTATGATTACAAGGAAGTTAAATAGGAGCAAAAACAAGAAAGGTTCCAAATTCAATTAAGCTATCTAATGAATTGGTTCACATGGAATGTTAGCAAGTACCATCTACTATAAGAAGTTTTTAACTTTGAGGGATTTTTTCTATCAAGAGAATTCATGGTTTTTTTTTCTTTTTTAGAAACAGAGGTTAAAGTAGGGATGTTAAGAAGTTAAATAAGTTGGGTTCAAATGGGTATTTGATGGATGCATATTTGACTATATTTATACACCTATATTGGATGCATTTTTCTTGATATTTTGTAATTTTGTTATATAATTAGTACTTAATTCACTCTAAGTGCATTTATAGGTTATAATTGCCTTCATTAACCAAAATGAGAGGAATTCAGGTCAAATCGTGGTATGAAATGAAGATTTGAAATAATTAAGAGATACATGGCCGTGTATGTGGCCATGTAAGTCTCTCACAACATGTAAAGTCATAATTTTAAGTATTTTTGAAGACACATTGTTTGATACACAGCTATATATCAGACTGTATATGTCCTAGAAACCCTAAATTTTGTTATACAAGGGCGTGAAGAGAGGCCAACAGGGAGAGTGGATTTAAAGAGGTGATTCCAAATGTGGAGATCATTTACAAGAGATGATATTGATCCAAGGAGTGGAAAACATGAAAAAATCATCAAAAAATCTAATATATTACAACATCAAACCTCATCCTTACAAGAAAACTTAATAGGAGATAAAGGGAGCTTTAAAATTATAAACTGTCTATTTTCTATTCATTTTTCTTTTTGTTTGTGTTTGATTTCATTTTCTATAATGTGTAACTAAACTTCTCTAGTGTCTAAGTGTGATGAACCCCAGTTTGTGCTACAATATGTTTCAATTGTTTTATTTAATGCAATTGTGTTTATTGATCTATTGTGATTCAATGATGTGTTTAATATATGTTCTAATAGATTCAAATATTATTTCATAATATGATTTTGTAAAATAGAAATTTGAGAAATCGTATGTATAAATAGAACTACTGTAATTGAAAGAATTTGATTACAAACCTAAAAATAGGTCGAGATAAATCCTCTAGATTAGAGTCAAACCTAATAACGGAATTTATAAATCGGTAAAGCAATCTTAGAAATTTTAACTCGAGTAATTTAGTTAATAAACCTAGGATTAGTTGTTAGTAATCTGAATTGAGTTATTAGCATACACTAGGAATTTTCATGGTCTAATAGTCAATAAAACAATTTCATAATAAAAGGTTAATTATCTAATGATTTTAGGGGGGTCTATTACCTAGACGCTAATTCTTAATATTGATTATTTTCTAAATGATTTCCATTGCTTCTGTGTTCATTATTGTTTCCTACTTTATTTTAATTATTTAAGTTTTAGTTTTCTTTATTAAAATCCAAAATCAATATATAAGTTAGATAGTAGGAGAAAGGTAATTACTAGTAATCATTGTCTTTGTGAAATCGACCTGTACCAGCATGTGCTAGCTACAACTATACTGTGCACTTACGATAAAATTAATATTGGTATAAAAACAAAAAATCAGTATCTAATCACCAAAAATATGCTTTGGGAAGATTTATAGTTGGCTTTAATCCTGATATAATTGATATTGAAGTCATTATAGTGAAAATGTAAGTAATGCATATGAGATGGCACTTCATACAAGAGGATATGTACATATTCTCCTCAGTAGTCTATAACTCTAACAATACTTTTCAAAGAAAGGAATTATGGAAAAGTTTGTTGGATTTTCCAAAGAACATTAAATGGTGTTTGGATTGTCATTGGTGATTTCAACTTTATCCTTTACAAAACTAAACCTGAAGGTAAGGGAGGCAATAAGCTGAGCCCAAGCCCAAGCTTGAGCTTGCGAGGTTCAAGTAGCCTAAAGCCCAATTTAATCAATCTAACCCTTTTTTTAATTTTTAAAAATATAAAATAAAAAAATTTGTTTTCTACAAAAACGATGTTGTTTTCCTCATGACTATAGTATGGCTTGAGGCTTGACTTTTAAAAAAATTAGGCCTAAGGCTCGATCAAATCGGTTCTGACCCATTGACTTCAAGTTAACAAATATGGAAGGATTTTAGGACGCATGGATAAAGAAGGAAAAACCTAGCACCGCTCAATACAAATACGTGTAGAGGTTTTAAGCAATTAAATAGGAGTTGAAAATATAAATGTTAAAAGAGTTTCCTCTACTAGTCAAGCTATTTCCATGGTTAAGATGAGCTATTAAGAGTTCAAGGTATGTTAGTTGGCAATCTTAAATATTCTATACTATTAGCCTTGGAGAAATTCAAGCTAAACAATTAATTCATGATATTCAAGAATCATGATAACCTAATGGAATATAGAGCAAGGATCATATGGTTGAAACAAGGCGATAAATGCTCAAAATTCTTCTTCAGTTCAATAATGGCTAAAATGAGCTTAAATAGAATATGCTCAATCAAGACAGAGAATAAGAGGTTTCTCAATCAACAATATCAATTTCTAAAAGAGGCAAAAAGAATTTTTAGAGGGTTCTATGGTCAATTCCAAAGGATTACAAACTCCTCACATATTCTAAACTTATTTATTACAAAGAAGATATCATAGGAATAGGCTTTTAATCTGGTCAGACCTGTATAAATAGTGAGATAAAAAAAGTGGTATTCTATATGAATAAACGAATTTATTGGTTTCTTTTTTCAAAAAGCATGTATTGAGATTATAGTAATGATTAAAAAAGCTATTGTAGAATTTTTCACCACAAGTGTGCTATTAAAAAAGATTAACAAAAAATTTGTATGTTTAATCCCTAAATAGTTAATTTATTTTATTTAAGGATTTCAGGCCTATTGTTTGTTCTAACTTTCTATACAAAGTGATCATAAAAATAAATCACAGCTAATAGAATTAAAATGGTTTTGGAATCTCTAGTCAGTAATAACTTAAATGCCTCTGTGTAAGGAAAGTTAATCGAGAATAATATATCTATAATGTAGTAACTATTGAGAGGGTATCAAAGGAGAAACTCTCCACTAAACTATGCTTTCAAGATAGACTTCAGGAAGGCTTTTGATTGTGGAGTGAAGATTTATAATTATGGTATTGGAAGTGATGGGTTTCCTTACAAAATTCATTGAGTGGGTGGAAGCATATATTACCATAACATCTTTCTCTGTATAACTGAATGGGGCACCTACTAGAAATTTCAAATGGCCAGGGGACTAAGGCAAAGAGATCATATGTCCCTATACTCTTCATCTTTTGTGTGGAGGTTCTTACTCCATTGTTGCATTACAATGTGGGTAATGCTGAAGGATTCAAATTTCATAAAAAAGTGTAGAAAAGTATCCCTAATCAATTTATGTCTTGCTGATGATTTGTTGCTTTTTTGAAAAGCTCACCTATAATCAATTTATATCCTAATGTCTTCTTTGAAGCAATTTAAGGAGATGTCAAGCTTAAATATTAATCTAACAAAGATCCATTTTGTGTTGGATATTAGTGTAGATAGTATAGAAAGCAGTATAGCTTCAATTACTAGAATGGAATGGAATCAAGCCCCATTAGTATAGATAGTATAGAAAGCAGTATAGCTTCAATTACTGGAATGGAATGGAATCAAGCCCCATTATGTTATTTAAGCCTACCTATCACCATTGGAAAAATGCAATTTAATTAATGCTACCCTTTAGTGGAAAGGATTCAAAGGAGATTAAGCTTTTGGACAAACATATTCCTATCATTTGGTGGGAGACTATAATTACTAAAAGTAGTGCTGAACTTCTACATGTTTACTATAATGCAAGCATATTTCTAATTAAAGGAGTAACTAAAGCAATTAAAAAGATTTTGAGAAAGTTTTACAAATGGTGGATTAATAAAGGTAAGATGGGAGGAGGTATGTAAGACCAAAGAATAAGGTCCTGTTGCCATTATCAATAGGTTCCTAATGCTAAAGAAGATAATAATGACTCTATGATTAAATGGATTCACTCATATATACTTAAAAGGAATTCCTTATAGTCCATCACTTTTAAAGACTCTAAATCCTTATTCATGAATAATCTTATGAAGTTGAAGTATAGATGTTGGAGTGTTATGTAAGGTGAATACTGGCCTTAAAGCCTCTTTTCAATATGATAACTAGATCAGGTATAGTCCTCTAATCAGAATTCCATCAACTATGCAATGTTGGGGTAACCTTTCACTTAAAGCTAAATTTATTATTGTTATATTTGAAAGGAGGTGGAAAGAATTTCCTAGATAAGTTCTACATTTAACGCCAAACTGTGAACCTAATTACTTTTTATAGGATAACGTCTCTTGGCTCAATCAACCTCTTGATTCTTTCGGTAATAAGGCTTATGTGGTTGGTGCAAGGTCAACACTATCTAGTCAACTGGAAGCCAGTGGAATGGCACAAAGATTTAATATCTAATACTTCCTTATTACTATTCTTAGCAATATTGAATAAAATGAGCACTATGGGACGGTTAAATTTGCTGAATATAGATAACAAATGTGTTTTATGTTAAACTAAATTTGAAACTAGAGATCATCTGTTTTCCCTATCTCCTTTTGCTGATGACTTATGGAATAAGATTAAGGAGATCTGCTTCTAGAGATAAGGTAAAATAGCTCTCACTGACATTTTGGGTTGGCTAAGGAATCAAAGGATTATACCGAAAGGAGAAAAAATTATCTATATTATCTCATTTGCTACAAGTATTGCTGAGATATAGAAGGAAAGAAACCTAGAAAATTCTGAGTTAAAGAGCACACGAATCAAGAGGTTTTGAATTCCTTGATTATGAATATAATAGTACAACTTCTTCTCTCTAAAGGAATAATAAATTGTAGTTGGATCTTGGCAGAGCATGGAAATTAATCTAGATTCTAGTATTAGAAACCATAATCACAACATGTAGAGTACAAACAATGGAAAGTAAATAGTAGGTTAAATAGAAGAGTAAAGTAATCTAGACTCAACTTTATAGAGGTTGTATATACTATAAGGTCGGTTAGGAATTGATACTGTCATCAACTGAGCTAGCTGAGAGATAAAGAAATATGCAAGACCAAATGTTTCTGTCTAATAAGTGAATGAATGATCTAAAAAGGGAGAACTATGATGATTGCAAGAGTACAATGCATAGCGGATACTTAGAGCTCCTGAGTTAATGACACGTATGAAGTCTAAAAATTTGGTTTTATCATATTGTTATGTATTTTTTTGAAGGAATTATTCAATTGATGGTCCTTCATAAAACATGCATTAGCTTATAAAATTTATATATCAAATCCATTTTAATTTTTCAAACAAAGGTCATAATAAAGCAACTTGTTTATTTCTCTACAAGAGCTTTGAAATTAATAAAAGTTTTAAAGAATTCAAATTTCTCCTTTAAGAAATACATGCATGTCATCCTTGAAAAGTCATTCGCGAAAGCCAAAAAATATGTATTTCCATTCAACGAAGGAGATTGCATTGGACAAAAAATATCTAAATGAATCAAAATTAATGGTTTTGTTGCTCTCCATCCTTTGCTTGTTGGAAATCTATCTAAATGATGCTTTCCGTAAATGCATGCCTCACAAACTTGCTTGCTTCCTTTCTTTACGGAAAGACCAAAAATCATATGCTATTTTCATAACAAGTTAATCCCATCAAAATTAAGACAGACAAATCTCCTATGCTAGATTTTAAAACCACTAGTTGAAACCTTAAAACCATTAAGAGTAACTTCTGAAAATATAAAAGGAAACATTTTATTTGTAAGTCATTCTAATTGAATAAATTAAATTTATACTTTTCTTTTTATAATTCTTGCATCCATTATCACCAAAAACCACAAGATAACCTCTCCTTGACAATTGTCCCATACTTGATAAATTTAAAGTAAAACCAAGAACATACATAATATCATGAATAATCCTTTTTACAAAATTTGTAAAAATAGCCATGGTTCCCATACCACATACCTGAACATAGTTATTATCTCCCATCTTCAGTTAGTGTTTATTCTAATTTTTCAATCTTTACAAATAATTTTTTGGCATTTGTCATATGATTACTACACCCATTCTCAAGATACCAAACATCTTTAGACATATTAGTCTTAATAGCCAAGCACACAACAAATAAATTCTCTTTTATTTCATTATTCTCTTCATGGAAATTAACTTAGTCTTTAGTTTTTTTAATAACATTTTTATCAATATGAACAAACTTATTATAGCTATGACATTGAGGACCATTCTTTTTTTCCTATTTCTTTCTTGATGCCAACAATCCTTTTTCATCATGATTAATTTTCCTACAATTGAACATTCCTTATACCAAAAATCTTGCTCATCATGATTTCTCTTTCTACAATATTTGCACAAAAGAAAAATATCATTGTTATCTTCATAATTTGAATTTCTTTGCTAGTTATTGTGTCTACCTCTTCCTCTACCACGAGTTCCTTTTCCATAACCTCGATTACAACTTCCTCTTTTCATATAATCTAATTTCTTTTTTCGCTCAACTTTAGAGTGGAAAGCTTAGTGGATAACATTTCTTGTATTGTGATTTAACTGTTACTCATATGATTCAATTGAACCCATCAATTTGTGAAAGGTAATACAAATCCTTCGACTCTTCAATAGCTACTACCATATGATCATACTTCATAAGAAATCTTTGAAGTATTTTCTCCACAACCTTTTATTCTAACAAATCTTCTCTAATGGCTCTCATTTGATTGATGATTAAAGAAGCCCTCAAAAAAATTCTTATATTGATTTATAAGCCTTCATGCTTAAGCTCTCGAGCTCCTGCTGAAAACCCTGCAACCTCACTTACTTAGACTTACTTTCTCTTTGATACACCCTTTTAAGTCCATCCCAAACCTTATTGTTTTGCTTTCACTTACTTTCTCCTTGATACACCCTTTTAATTCCATCCCAAACCTTTTTGTTTCTACATTCATAAATTTAGAGAAAATATTTTTGTCTATGGATTATTGGATGAAGGAAAGAGCCTTGGAATCTTTCTTCTATTCTTCCTTCAAATCATTCAGTTGTGAAGTTGTAAATCTTGTGCCTTCCTCATTTTTCGTAACTTAATATCTGTTCTCCACTATGTCCTATAAATCATAAGAGAAGAAGATTGTCCTTATCTTGATTTGCTAAAACTAATAATTTAGTCTCATAAGCACAATCAAGATTTGAGTTGAATTTGTAGTTGTAATGGTGGTCATCCTACCTCTAATACCACTATTGAAAAATACATCAAGCAGAAGCAGAGTTTATAATAAGAGAAAGAGAAGCTTTTATGTTTATTTCTCTTTAACCAATCAACAAACACTTGGTGGACGATACATAAGACTAAAACAACCTACTGAATAGCAAAAGGTCAATAATTTCTTGTTTTGCTGGCAAAAAATGAAAACTAAATCAAAAAATCATTCAAAACCATAAGACCATATTGAAATAAATCCTAACAAAGCGGTGACTGACGAACATAGATTAGAAATTTAGCACTTGGATTTAGAGAATAAAACATAGTCAAGCTGATAGGGGAAAGGAAGAGAGTTCAACTACTCAAACTATTTTTCACTAACAAAAGATACCATTTGAAGTCAAATAAATTTAGCTGATTTAGTTAGAGTCGAATTGTAAAATCTAAGTTCAAACTCAATTTAAATTTTGAATCTTATAAAATTTTTATTAAACTCAATTCAAAACCTAATTAATTCAAAATTTATCTATTGACTTTGAGTTGGGCTAATTATAATCAAATTGATATCCCTAAATAATTATACTGTGTGAAAGGAGTAGTTTAGACCATTTTTCCTTTTATTGTGACTTTAAATTTTTAGTTTTTTTAAATTTAATAAGATATATTTTATTAATTTTAATTTATATCTTTAGTTTTGATTTCTTCTCTTTTTTCTTAAATTATAAAATCTATAAATTTTGTTTTTTTATATAAATTCTTCTCTTTTTGTAGCAATGAGGAACAGGTTAACACACCGGACATGATAGCTCATTACACGTATTTCACTAATTAATTAGTGTTGTTTATGTAAATCTTCTGCTGAAAATGTTGATCATTTGTACTTCCAATAAATATCTTTGGAAACTCATGGTCAGAAATCATTAGTTGGAGTATTAAGCTGCAGTTGAAGAATCAAGGAGATTTATGGATTTATAAAGTTGCTTTCACATATCTTGTAGCAGCTATTTGAGAGGATAGAAACAATAGGACTTTTGAAAATTCCATATCCACCAAGGAGGCTATTTTTCATATGTTATTCAGCAAGATCAGGAACCATATCGTTGTCCAACGAAATGAGTCACAAAGCAGAATAACATGGAGAATCTGATAATCCTTCCTATTTTGTCATACTTGCGAATTTGTCAAATCTAGCCAGTCTGTGATATTGTGATCATTTTGTTTTTGTTTTTGTAATAGCAAGACATAATCAAATATATTGTATCTTAAATCTTATTTATTAAATCAATTCCATTTTTAAAATAGTTTAATAATTATTATTAATAATAAAAATATAATTATTGATATTAATAAATCAATAAGGTTTTTTGTTTAAAAATATAAACTAAAATCGAAAAAATTAAAAGTAAAATAACTGGTCATAAGTCAAAATTTTACCTTTTGAGGTTGAATTGATCTTACCTAAAAAATGGTTGGCTTGTATGCTATTTTTAGATTGATGATGTGGGCAATTGGGGTCCAATCCGGTTTGTTCGTTGTTTAGAACGAATTGTTTGTGAAGGCATATTTCCTATATTTATTTTCATTTTAACGGTGCAAACTGTAAAACAGTTGTAATCTTATGCATCAAATGTTAGTCGTGGAGGGAATATCACCATCATCCTTTCTTAGTCATTATGATAAGTTGGAAGGAATTTGTTTACTTACTACTTGCCAAGCATTATATTTTATATGTTTCATCAATCGATATAAGAACCAAGCCATCAGTGTTAAGAAAGGACGCTGACGCTGATAAAATATGTCCTTAGCTCGTTAAAGTGCCCTGATACGTACACAAATAACTCTTAAAATAGAGGTTCATAGGCCAATACGTGAATTAAAAGAACTATAATTCATTATGTGCTTTTTTTTTTCTTGTTTACAAACACGAACAATAAAGTGAGGAATAATTTACTATTCTTAATTAATTTCATAAGTTGTACTATCAATTTTAAACTTACCCACTTCTGTCCATATTTATCACTAAGACGTATTCAATCCTAATTTATCATATAAACTCTTGTACAATTTATTATAATCATCAACACCAATACGTTGTTCACAAAAACATAACATTAAAAGGACAATAACAACCATAGAATTCTAGATCGAGTTCAAAGAATCCACAAGTCAATATAAGGATAAATACCAACTCAAATGAAGAATAAATATCGAAAGAGGAAAAGATTAAAGATGATCATGAGCGTCACATGTTTTAGCCTCCTTAGTCCCCACCAAAGTTGTGAATACTGTACTGAACTTAGTATGAGATTAAGTTCTAGTATGATATTGTGTTAGTATCGGTCAATACTGGATACCGTTTAGAGTAATTTTTTAAATTTATGAAATAGTCCTTGAAATTTTTTAAAATTTGCAAATAGTCCATTAGTATATTGTACAGTTATATACTTATAAGTTTACATCAACCTTGTTTCTAAATATCATAATAATAAATAATAATCACAATTAATAATTTAATATAAAAATAACAATAATTTTTAAATATTTCACATATAAATAGTAATCACAACTAATATGGAAAAAAGACAATCATCATAATACAAAAATAAAAATAAGAATAATACAAAGTATTTAAAATATTACAATAATAAAATTTTATCATTTTAATATATAATAATTATATCAAAACATTCCATAAAAAGAATAATAAACATCGTTAATTATTACAATTTCATCATGACGAGGAAACAATCAGGTTGAAGTTAAACCGCAAACAAAAATTATTTATAATTACATCATATATATATAATTTAACATAAATTGATAAACATCAAATATAAGTAAAATTAAAAGAAGAGGAAAAATAACCTGGAACGAAATTCAATCGTTAACGGGAGGATACCCGTTATAACTGCACTAACCTCAGTTATCATTTGATTCAAAATTTTCATCATTGAGAGGAGCTTCATTATCATTATCATTCAAATTTAATGCACCAAATAACATGTCAATGCTTTCCCATCCAAGATTATCTTCCAAGTCATTGACATCTACCAAATTCGATTCTTCAGAACCCAATCTACTAAAAGATCGATGTTATCAATGAAAATTGGATCAGTTGAACTACTTGTACTATTATGACTCCTAGTAAACAATAAAATTTAATTATTAGAAAATTATAAGAAATTATATCGAAAATAATAATGATAATAACAT
>JANQBM010000003.1:15090805-15103873 GCA_025594535.1 Erythroxylum domingense
GAATAAGGTACGAATTAAATTTCGCTTTATTATGATTCATGTTAATCATTTTATAGAATTAAATAGATCTTGGTTTTTCGGGAAATCAAAAAGTCACGAAAAGGTTTCGTGATTATTCCGCTGCGGTCGGATCAGATCCGGATCCGGTTTCCTAACAAAACATTCATAAACTAATTTTCAATTCCAACAATTCCCAACAATTCTCATTTCCAACCATCTCAAAACATTCATAAAACAATTTCCATTTCCAACAATTCCTAGTAATTCTCATTTCTAACAATCACAAAACATTCATATAACAATTTACATTTCCAACTATTATCATTTTCCAACAATCACAAAACATTCATAAAATAATTTCCAATTCCCAACAATCACAAAACATTCATAAAACAATTTCCAATTCCCAACAATTCTCATTTCTAACAATCACAAAATATTCATATAACAATTTCTAATTTCAGCAATTCTCATTTTCGACAATCACAAAACATTCATAGAACAATTTATATTTCCAACAATTCCTAACAATTCTCATTTCCAACAATCACAAAACATTCATATAACAATTTTTATTTCCAACAATTCCCAACAATTCTCATTTCCGACAATCACAAAACATTCATATAACAATTTCCAATTCCAACAATTCCCATTTCTAACAATCACAAAACATTTATAGAATAATTTTCATTTCTAACAATTCTCATTTCCAATAATCACAAAACATTCATAAAATAATTTCGAATTCTAACAATTCTCAACAATTTTCATTTTCAACAATCACAAAACATTCATAAAATAATTTCCAATTCTAACAATTTTCATTTCCAACAATCACAAAACATTCATATAACAATTTCCATTTCCAATAATTTCTAACAATTCCCATTTCCAACAACCACAAAACATTCATATAATAATTTCCATTTCCAACAATTCTCAACAATTCCAATTTTCAACAATAACAAAAAATGGGATATAATTTAATTATTAGAAATTATAAGAAATTATATCAAAATTAATAATGATAATAGCATACCTTTCCTGAAGCTTTAAATTGTATCGAACAAAAACAAAGTCATTCAACCTCTTATGCTCTAATCTATTCCTTTTTTTGGAATGGATAAATTCAAATGTGCTCCAATTTCGTTTATAGCCTGTTGCACTTAATATTGACTTAAAATCTGAATTACAAACCATTTCAATTCTAGAACACCATTTCTAAATTGATCCTACCAAGAAATTGTAAATTATAAGATAAAAAAAGTAGCGTTATAAACAAAATAAAGTGATAATAAATTTTCAACAAGTAAGTAAAAGGAAATAATTAATACCTGGAGAATGTTTTCCTCTTTGCCGAATAGCAATCGACATTCCAAAATTCCCATAAGACAATGTATAAAGCTCCATTTGTGAGCTTAACAGATCTTGCATCGCGCCAATATTAACAATTATAATAATAGTTAAAAGCATTCCTCTATTAACTTCAGCTTTCTTACTAAGATCTAGTCTAAAATAAACATTAGGATTCGAAAATGCCCCAATTGCAAACAACGGAGAAAAAAGTTGTTTTTCCCTTCTCTCATTAATTATTCAAAGATATGGTGTGTACAAAAAAGGTCTATGTTTCAGATTGTCCTTGATTGCTTTCGTCGCTTTCTCTGTGGCATCAAAAATATAACTCATTGTTGGCTTTTCTTCACTATCAGCCAAGCGAAGCACCCTCACTAAAGGCTCACAAACTCGAATAACAAATTGACATTGAGACCAAAATTCTCTATCTTCCAATATAATATTACAAACCTCCACTCCAACGTTAGACCTAGCATACTGAGATGCAATCCACTTATCACTTGTAAACATTTGTCTTAACTCTTTCTTTGTCGAAACAAAAGACTGAAGTAATAAGAAATTTGTTGCAAATCTTGTCACAGCAAAACGACATAAATTCCTACCATTAGTAAATTCCTTTTTCATCAAATTCAATACCCATACACGATTATAAATAAACTTTGTCACCTTTTTAGCTTTCTGCATAGTCTAATCAATAACAGTAAAATACTTAGGATCTCCTATATTTTTCAGCATTAGGTCAATGCAATGCGCAACATAAGGAGTCCAAAAAAAGAATTATACTTATTCTGCATCCTTTTTCCTGCCGCTTTATAAGCTGAATCATTGTCAGTAATAAACTGAACAATGTTTTCTAATCTTAATTCATTCACAATTTCATCAAATATCCCAAATAAAGTCTTAGTATTTCTAATCAGGCAAGATGCATTAATAGATTTCAAAAATATAGAGCTATTTGTAAAATAAACCAAAAAATGTATAATAGGCTTTTGTCTCCTATTTGTCCAACCATCACACATGATTGAACATCCATAAGTACCTCAATTCACTCTTCTTTCAGCCATATAACTTCTAATTTCAGAAACAGAACAACTTAAAAGTTTATCTCTTAAGTCATCAATCGAAGGACCTTTGTATCCCAGACCATAAGAGGTCATTGCATCTATCATAGGTTGATAATAATAAGATTGAGAAGCATTAAATGATGATCCTGTATCATACTACCATCTAGCTACTGCTATATCGACATTGTGAGCCGCATTTTTTGATTGCATTGCACCATGAATTGAAGATTGAGCTCCAGGAGTTATTCATGGTGCAAAGAAACTAGTCACCTGCCTTCTTCTCTTCCTCACATCAGGTTCAGATATTTCTTCTTGAGCCTGAGATGGAACACTACCGGTACCACTACCACCACTACCAATACCACTACCACCTTCAACATTTTCATAATAACCACGGAAACTAGAAAACAAACTTTCACTACCAATTTTAAAATTCAACCTTTCCCTTCTTTTTCTCTCATATTGATATTCATCAAGCAATGTTTTCATTTGCCACTTCACAGTATGACTTACTTTTTTACAGGGTTCTATATTTCCTTTAACCCCAGCTAAATGCTTCTTCAATCGGGTGATTCCTCCACCTTTCAAATGCTTGTTACAAAACAAACAAATTGTATGATTCTTCATACCTAGGATTAATACAGCAAGAGCCCAAGCTGGATCATTATATCTTCCTGAAGTAGTTTGATCAGGAGTAGTTGAACTTCCTTCCATTTATCTATAACAGAAATATGAAGATGTTAGTTTTGTAAGAAATTAATTCTTCAATAGTTTTATCAACAAAATTAGTAATGATATGTAAAGAACCTCCCAAACCATTACCATATTTTTTTTTTTACTAATTGTCTTCTTACAATAATCAAGATGAATCAAGAAGATTAGGGATAATAAAATATTTCACTGTAAATTTGGATAAGATTATTAGGATTAAATTGAAATTTAAAAAATAGTATACACCTTAAACATTGCAATTAATTATGACTTCTTAAACAAATAATAAAAAATTAATTTAATCTAAAATTTAATAAATCAAACTTTAGATATATCTAAAGTAGTCAATTCTAATTGTTGTCTTTCTTCTATATGAATATGATGCCATTGAGCTCTTTCAATTAGGTTCTTTTTTGTGTATTTTTAGACAAATTATCTTTTCTTCAAGTAATGGCAATGTAATTGCACTTATAGCTAGATGCCATTTAGCATAGCATGAATGAATCTTCTTATGAATATGATGCCATTTAGCAAAGTATGAATGAATCTTCTTAATTTTCTGTTTTTCTTTTTAATTATGTTTTTATTTTCAAGTTTAGTGAACAAAATTTGTTTGTTTCAAAAATTCAATGTAAACCAAACCAACCAACAAACCATTACAATTAACCACAATACGTTGCAACATACGACTTTCAAGTTTCATGAACCAAACAAATGAACCAAACATTCGGCTCTACCATTTTAACTACCAAATACCAACCAATCAAACCAACCACAAATTTCATGTTTTCATTACCAAAACTATAAACCAACCGAACCAATCACAAATTTCACATTTCTGTTACCATTTACTAACTTCAAATCCGTCTCCAACACAAACAATTTACCATAAATCCTTCACAATATCATTCCTCACAGTCACAACACAAAGTCACAAACAATTAACAGAAAAATTTTAACAGAAATTGGAAAAAAACACACTCAACAAACAGAAATTCACAATAAATTCGGTGATGGGTCAGGTCCAGATCTAGCGGAAGTGGTGCCTTGATGTTGGTGGTCGTTGGAGACTGGAGAGCAGAGTCAATGGTGGTTGGTGGCGACAGGCGGAGGTGGCAAACATTGTGTGGTGGAGGAGCAACCAAGCACTGTCGGAGAGCACAGCCAACCGCCAGGAGTGGAGGAGAGGACGATGAGAGCGATAGAGAGAGTAGAGGATGAGTCGGTGGAGGAGTGAGAGAAAAAATAAAAAATGAAAGGTAGAGAGCAGAAGAGGCGTCGGGGGTAGGGGGAGGGGATAGTATTAGCGAAAAATTTTTCATTTCTACATATCAATCCTCAGAAATTGAGGATTCATGGTATCGGCTATCGTCCGGTATTATGAGTATTGGTACTTGCAGCCAGTACCACTCCTCCCGTATCGTTCTATTTTTCGGTTGGTACGGTACCGTATGACCAGTACCAGGCAACGGTATTTGTAGCTGATATCACTCCTCTCGTATCGTTGTGTTTTTTAGCTTCTACAATACCGTATGATCGGTACCGACTGATACAGAACGATATCATACACATTAGTTTCTACCCACTGTTGTATGGATAAGGATTGCGCAAACATTCAGGGCGAGGGAAATACTATAGATAGTTAAATACTGAAGATTCTTCAATTTATTCTTGTCAGACAATTATAAAAACATCATTGTAGTGCAGAATTTAGGCTGAGAACTCATTGATTGGCCGGATATAAAAATCAATTATTGGTAACAGAGAGAGAAAATACAAAATTAAATACATCGCTTTTCATTTTGGACTCAAATTATAATTGGACAAAAGTTGTTAGCTTAAAATCTGTTCTTAAATGAAAGGTCTTTGTTACCAAGTATGACTGGTGTTTGAGACCCCTTTTTCTCTGCTTTGCTGTCATGCCAAAAACCAGATATCCTCTTTCCCTTGAAATTGTTTTTGGGCGGCGACTATTTGGTTCGAGTAAACGCACTTAAATGATTGATAAAGGAAGAAATAGATGAACAGGGAAACGAAGTTTATAACCCAACTGAGGTGAAGATGCATGATGGGACTCCTATTGTAGTTGATTGACGTGCCATCTGCCAACATATGGATAATCATTTAGAAGATAATTAGCTAATAATTGCACTGGTGGTGGATTAGGTTAGGGGCACATATCGTATACAGGTAGTGGAATCATGGAGGGTTCCATATGCAATTGCAACATAATATTATTATAATTATTTGTCATCATTCAACTACTATATAATCTTATAGGAATTGAATGCTCGTGGTCCTACATTAGATATATGATATTTTTTTGGTACGTCAACGAGTCGGATTGAATCCGGGTCGATGGTTATGACGAACCACAGGCTGACTTGTGACCTGCGTAAGTTGGGATGGGCTGGCCCGTAGCCTAGCCCGTAGCCCGCCTTATGACTTGTGACCCATATTATGGTCCGCCTGGTCACGGATTGGTGGGTTCAGCCCGACTTTGTTCATTAATTTTTTAAAGAAAAAATAAAAATGACGTCGTTTTGAGAGAAGTGAGCGTGTCCACCCTGGCCCTTTTATGACCCGGAAGCCTAAAAAGGGACAAATTAGGCTGAGCGAGAAATAGGGCTATAATTGTCATTCCTAATATTTTTAATTAGGATTATTATAAAAAATTCATATTTTTTTAATTTCTTAATAATAATCCGAATTTTAAAAAATGATAATCAAACATTTAAAATTTCAATTTTTCGCTAATATAATTTGAGGTTAGTTTTTCAATTAACATTGTTGATGAGATTTTATTTTTTACGTAAGTATATTATAAATTAATATTTAATATTTAAATATACCATAATTTATGATATTTAGAATTAATGAAAAAATTAATGTATGACAAACCCAAAACTTATCCGCATTACTTCTCTTACGTTTTGTTTGTTTGTTTGTTTTCATTTTAGTTTCTTTGCTTTCGACATTAATCACTTATTACCATCTCTTTTTCTACTATATAGATTTTCTCTTATTCCTTTAGCTCTTTCTTTTTCTGGTTAATATTATCTTTAATGAGAAACTAAAGAAAAAGCGGAGAAGGTAGAAAGAGAGAGAGAGAGAGAGAGAGAGAGAGGAAAAGAAGAGAAGGGGGAGAGGGAGGGAAGAGATTTCTAAATTGTTTACATCAATACTTCATCATGAAATTTTAAGTTTTTATTTTCTATAGCCTCAATTATGTGTTGTTTTGCCTTTTCATATTCTAAGCACAGTGAGATTTGTATACACCCTTCTTACCACATTTATGGATAGGCAAAATTTACACATAAGTTAAAGAAAAGAGAGCTAGGAGATAATGAAGAGAAAATGAAGAGAGAGATGAGAGATACAAAGTAGACTCTGGAAGCCGAGAGAGAGACATATGATAAATTAATGGAATAACTTATATTGACATATGATTAATTTAATTATCATTTGCATTTTATTAATTTACAATCACTTTTGCAACTTTTTAGGAGTTTATTTTTATTTATTTAATTTTTTAGAGAAAAAGGTCTAACACCTATACTAGACCTAGCATTAGGTTTGAAACAAATTGTTTAAGCTAATCTAGTCTGTCCTTGCCTCACTTGCTACATATTAATAATTTCACTATATATTAACACGAGGCTACCAATTATTTAGGACTTGTTTGTTTCTATTTAGGTTTTAGATTTTTATTTTTGTTTTCAAATTTAATAAAAATTTGTTTATTTCAATTTCTTATTTTTATTTCTAGTTTTGTTAACTTATAAAAATAATAAAAATTGATTTTTTATTTTCATTTTTAACATAATCTAATTTATCATCAACTAAATATATTATTTAATTATTTATTATTAATTACTAATAGGAGTTATGATCAATACAATACAATATAATATTATTTATTTTTTAAAAATATTTTTAAAATCTAGATATTATTTAATAAATGTAATTTAAATTAAAAATATTCTAAAATATACAAAATTTCAAATAAATTTAGTCTAATAATTAAAATATATAATAAACAAGTAAATATTTTTAATTATTTATTTTTAATAAAATGCAGTAAAATTTTTACAAAATGTATTAATAAATGTTATACGAGACACTAAAATAAAATTATTTACTTAGTTAAATTATAATAAAATTGATCTAATATTGAATTATTATTAGTAGTAAAACACAATTACATTGTTTTTAAAATTACATAAAAATATAAGTACATTGTTGTTAACAATCAAATAAATTAATTAAGTTCCTTTCAGCCTACAAAACTATAACAGGGATTTTGGCTCCCAACCTAATCCTTTTTAAGTCATTTTGATAGATGTAGATTATAGAATGTTTTCTAGGTATTTGAGTATGTTTTGTAAGTTTTTTCTTAGATGATAATCATATGTTTAGTGTGTTTTAATTGTTTGATTGGTTTAGAGTAAGAATTTGATCTTAATTTTATGTTTCAAGGGGTTTTTTTGAAGTTCTTGTGAGTAAACGGGAAAAGAAAAAAAATGAAGAAAAGAATTTGAATGTGAAGTGTGGCAAGCGAGGCACAGAGTAAATTCCAACAAATTTTAGCTTTTCCAACACACAATTTTTCTAATACTTTTGACTTTTCGGGGCTATTTTTGGAACTAAATTAATTAGAAAAACCCTACAAACATCCCTAGAAGCCTTAAGAAGTATTTAAGGATAAGAAAAACACAAAAAAGGGAGCAACCATCAGATTCAAAGAAGATCAAAGAGGAGACATCAAGAGCACTCTTGATTTTCCAAAATTCAAGGTTAAGACTCCAAATAGCTTTTTCTTTCTTTTCTCTTTGTCTATCTCATTGTCTTGGATGTTGAGTTGGATTATTAGGATGTTGAACATGATTATGAGTTTCTACATTCATATTAGGAATTGTTCTTGATCTATTTTGTTAAACTTTATTCTTGTTGAATTCAATATATATCTAGAATGCTTTGTGATATTTATTATGCATATTCTTGGTAATAAATTAAGTGAGTGAATCAAGTTACATATGGTTAAGGAGTACAACAAGAGTTGATATCTTAATATACCTACAAATATTAGATTAATAAACAATTGAAAAGAGATCTTAATTGTGAATTAATTATACTTATGATTGCTTTAAATCCAATTGAATAGTTATGAGTAGTTTTGTGAATTACGAGGTTACAACTCTCTTATTATCGATTTCATTTGGGATTACTTTATTAGATAGAGGATAATAAAAACTTTAGGATATTTAGGATCAAACATAAATTGAATCAATAAGATAAAGTGAAGACAAAACAAGGATATAATAATTCATAAATTTCTTTCATTGATTAACTTTAATCTTATTGCTAATCTCAATTATTCACTTATTCGATTGTTTATTTTTATTGCTTATTCTAATTTCAGTAAATTTATTTTAATTCAATCGATCTTTTATTACCCTAAACAAAGTTTATGCAAGTTGTTCAGTGTCTAATTAGTCCTAGTGGGAATGATACCTTTTGTACTATAAGTTACAATCTTTATACTTGTAGTATTGATTCTAAGGTACCCTTATTGCATTGTTTTATGATTGTATGTTTATGTATTTTCTTTATGTTTATGCCTTTAGTTTTTCTTAAGGACAAGCAAAAGTTTAAGAGTGAGGATGTTGATAGGAGGATGTTATTGTATGTTTTCTAGGTGTTTGAGTTTGTTTTTAAGTGTTTTTATAGATTATAGTAATATTTTAGAACTTACAGTTATGTTTCTACTAGTGATTTTATGTGTTTTAAGTTTTTGATTAGTTTAGAGCAAGAATTTGATCTTGATTTTATGTTTCAAGGGGTGTTTCATGTGTTTCTGATTGAATGGAAATAGGCAAATTAAAGAAAAGATGAAGAATGCGAAGCATGGAAGATGTTATGATTGTGGCAGGCGAGGCAAACAACAAATTCTAGTTTTTCTAACACGTAAGTTCTTTTGTACTTTTCATATTTTGGGGCCATTTTTGGAAAAAAAATTAAGTGAAGAAACCATAGAAGCAATCCTAGAAGCATCAAGAAGTATTTAAGGATAAGAAAAAGAAAGAAAAAAGGGAGCAGCCATCAGATTCAAAGAAGATTAAAGAGGAGACATCAAGAGCACTCTAGATTTTCCAGAATTCAAGATCAAGACTCTAAATAGTTTTTCTTTCTTTTATCTTAATTTATTTCATTGTCTTGGATGTTGATTGGGATTGTTAGGATGTTGAACATGATTATGAGTTTCTAAATTCATATTAGGGATTATTCTTGATCTGTTTTGTTAAACTTTAGTCTTGTTCAATTCAATACATGTATAAATGCTTTGTGATATTTTTTATACTTATACTTGATAATAATTCAAGAGAGTGAATCAAGTTACATGTGTTAAGGTGTACAATGAGAGTTGTTAGCTTACTAGACCTGTAAAAATCATATTAATAAATAAGTCAAGTGAGATTTTAATTGCAAATTAATTATCCTTAAGATTGCTTCAAATCCAACTAAATAGTTATGAATAGTTTTGTGAATCGAGAAGTGACAATTCTATTATTATCGATTTTAATTAGGATAACTTGATTAGATCTCGAGAGAGGGTAATCAAAACCTTAGGATATCTAAGATCAAGTATAAATTGAATCAATAAGATAAAGTGAAGACAAAATAAGGATAAAATAATTCCTAAGTTTCCATCATTGATTAACTTTAATCTTATTGCTAGTCTCAATTATTCACTTTTTCGATTGTTTAGTTTTATTAGCTGTTCTAATTTCAGTAAATTTATTTTAATTCAATCAATCTTTTAGTACTTTAAACAAAGTTTTATTTAAGTTTTTAGGTATCTAATTATTCCTTCAAGCAATCCTATCATTTTTCAACTTTCTTTTTATAAAAGAAACATATTATATTCCTTATGATATCTACAAGACCCCTTATAACACTAGTATGACCTTGTTTTTTAAGTGGTCGGTTTATATAAGTTTTACCTTTGTACTTTATAGGTTTAGCTTTAGTTTTTTGTTTGGTGGCTATCAAGGCTATTTGTGTGGTCTTTTTTTTTAGTTTGTCTTCTTACATAATGAGTAATTAAATAATTGATGTCCTAAGATTCATCCTGTAAGTTGTAAGAGGTTACACAGATACCAAACCAAAAGGAAGTATTTTCAAAGTTTAGTTAATAATTCAAGCATAAAAAATCACAATATTTAGGGAGTTGAGTTTACTACATAAATCAACCATCTTAAGGATGTATTCTCTTACTCCCCCAATCCTTATGTATCTCATAGAATATAGTTCTTTAAGTATAGTTCTACTTTTAGTATTAAAAAAACTTTGTACCCTTATGAAACATTATTGAGAAAATCTTTTGTTATATTTGTTTATTCTAGCCTACTAAACATATAATCGTGAATGGATCTTTTGATGGTCATATAACATATTATATCTTTTTTAAATTGCATAGGCTATTTTTTTAGCTTTTACACTTACAAGTGTGATAATAGATAACTTTTCTTTAGTCATTTTCATGTTAATATCTACTGTCTCGAGAGCAAACTCTATATCCTATTTCTACTTATTAAAATTGAAACTAATCAGGGTCTCAACGGTAAAGCTTTTTTATTTATAGAAAAATAAATTTCAAAATAGATAATGTATATCATTAGTTCAAATATAGGATTACAACGATATTGAATGTTATAAAAAGTGTAATGAGTATCTTATCAAATAAATTATAGAACACCTATGGATAGAATATAAAATACTAAAATATAAGATCCTTACATAAAAAAGTGTTAGAGTACACACTATTAGCTTTTATGATTTTATCATACGGGGGAGTATAGATCCCTCATCAAATTCCTTCATGCATATCTAAAAAATCATATAAGGTCAAAACATATGCACAAAATAACTAAATAAAAAAATTAGGATTATCTTTTAACATGTAAGCAATAGAGTTTAAATACCAACTTAAAAGGCTATTGTGGTCATTATATTATTATTTGCATTTGAAAAATTCCATATGTAAGGGATGCACCTATATGTTATTATAACATTTTTTGTATAGCATAATTATTTAATAAACTTATCATACAAAAAAATCTTAAAAAGTGATAAATCATATAATATATATCAATAGATAAACCTAATAAGATGATAAAAATATATAATGATAAAAATATATATCTCTATTATTTTAAGTGAATTGCATAAAAATTTATCACTTTCAATTTATTTAAATTTTTTAGATTTAAATATTAATTATTACTATTGTAATAAATTTTAAAAAATTAAAATTCAACTTTATACATCTACATGATCTTAAAAATTACCCAAAATAACTTTAGGGGCCATTTTATAAATTCTAAAACTTTTGAATTTTTGTCTTATAGTGTAATGATGTCAGCGTGTGTGTGGGGTTTAAGTGTAACACGTTGTATGCACCAAACAACATGCTCTACCATATGCATATGGCACGTGTGTTGTAAACACCCAATGTGAAGCAATACACGTCGTACTTCATGGCATGTGTTAGAACCTTAACCTTCGAAGCACTTCACAGCGACCTCCAATAAGGAGCCTTAGGGGGGAGGTTAGCTGGATTACACGCATGAGGGAGGCATGCAAAAACACTAAGGCAAACGTAGGCGAGTGTGATCAGACTTGGTGCGAATTTTGGTAGAGTCTCAGACCTAGTGAAGATTGACTCGGCTCAGGCTAAGGACTTGACGGACTAAGGACTTACGCTATGCTCGGATGGATAGACCACGACTAACAGACTTGTTGTGGGAAGCATTGGATCGAGCCAGTACGCTATGTGGGCTTCGACTATATCACACTGCATCATCAGCAGATAGAGATCGTGGGGAGATCTTGGATGTTGTGGCGATGACGAGGAGTTGGAGTTACAGTGGAACACAATATCTGAAGATAGCGAATATCTTCGAGGATAAGGATGCTAGTTTCTTAGTCGAATGTAAACTCTATCTTTTTGTTATCTTGTAGATTCTATCTTATCAGTTAGAGTCCTATTTAGATGGGGGTGTATCTAATTGGTCCACGTGATGTAATCTGATAGAGATAGACGTGATCTTAACATGATCGTAGGTAGTTCAGTTTTAGTGGGATTCTGAATATAACTTGACTTCCAAGTCAGGATGCCTATATATAGCTCATTCGAGCTTTGCTCTCAACTAGTTCAGAGAGAGAGCATTCTTTGTATTCTTTTGATGGAAAGTAATATAAAGGTTGGTTCAGCCGTATCTCTGTTATTCCTTTGTTGCCTATCTTTTCTTATTGCTTTCTTAAGCATTGTTTCTTCGAGTGAGCGAGTGAAACACTTCGAGGGTCGTTGAAGGCTGAGTCTTGCTAAAGCGAACCTTAGTGAGACTACCGTGCAAAGGGTATTGGCGATAGAATTCGATGAAAGTTCGAGTCCCAAGGTGACCTTTGAATCAACTAGTATCAGAGCCAAATTTCGAGATGGCAGTAGGCAACTTGATAGAATGAGTGTCTAGAGGGGAAGCACTCATTGGGCTAATTCCTCAAGGGGAGGAAGAGGTCACATTTCACAATACTCGGTTCGAGATGTTGGAGGCGCGGATCCAACAGTTGTAGCAACAAATGGTGGATATGTTGAAGGCACAGGAGGAATCCCAACTAGAGATTACAGTACTGAGGCGTGCCGTTGTAACTCTAGACATCGAGCGGGTTGAAAACTCCACACCACAGCTTTCCTCTGTGAAGGTACGTGAACCTAGGGTGTTCGAAGGCGTGCGGGATGATAAGGTGTTGGAGAATTTCTTGTGGGATATGGAGCAGTACTTTGCAACTGCTAGAGTACCTGTAACATCCCCTCACCAATTGCTAGTGAACAGTGACATATGCATGCATTTACATATGCACATGCATAGTAGAT
>JANQBM010000003.1:15112055-15122401 GCA_025594535.1 Erythroxylum domingense
ATAATTAGAATTTGATTTTAATTATAATTAAAGAGATTTAATTTTAATAAAAGACTCTTATGATTTTTCTATTTAAAAAAGGGAAGAGTTTATAGAAGTTAGCACTTACGTCTTTTTCCTCTCAAAGCAGTTGAAAATTGCTCTGTGGATACCATCAGAGGCTGGACGCTTGGACAGCTCGTGATTAATCGATTTGAAAATTTTTTCAAAGATTCCCAACAAGAAAGCGAATAAGGTACGATTTCGAAATCGTTTTTGTTTTTATTCAAGTTTTACAATTATCGGGATCCTTTTAGAATCCGTAAATTTTTTTTATTTTTCGCTGTGTTCGTGATTTGATCACGGTTGGATTCCAACACGGTGTACTTCTTAAAAATATAAATAATGTTATGTAGATAAATTAATCATACATTCTTAAATAATTTCTTATATGCAAATATATATTACCAGTGATTAGTTAATATAACAAAATCTAATCAGTAGTGGATTATAAATTTCAAATTGAAACTATTGTCTTATTATATGTAGGAAGATATTAAATAAAAATGAATCAAAATGCAATAATTATATAATACTTGAATAGTTTTATATGGCAGATAAAGGGATACGGTAATTCTTCCCGTGAGTAAAGAACCAAGCTACAGTACAAAAAGGCACTGGGTTTTATCTTTCTTATCTGGCGAAGGATAAGAAGCCGCCGTACCAAATACGTACTCAGTAAGTTCTGATTGTTTTAGGGTGAAATCGAATCAAAGCCCCCGTGTGCTTCAGCCTTTTGAACATTAGAGCATCCTTCGTTTAATATCGTTACATAGCATTAGTTGCAGGGTAACATAACTTCTTCTTTTCCTTTTCTGCTTATATTTTGTTGAATAACTTTATTTTTTGTAATTTTTTGTAATTTTAGCATTTTCGAATCAACTTGTGCTTAAAAGAATAATCCAAATGAAGAGATATAATACAATTAACGATGAGGAGTTAAATCTCCTTGCACCACTAATCTATCTCACTTGAATAATATGGCCGATATGATGAATATATTCCCTCGACTACAAAAATCACATTCTTTGGATTGTCAGTTAATTTATCCAATCAGTTGAAACTTATTATTATGTTTACATTTCAAAATAACACTTTCTTCTAATTAAATTTGTCCTTCAGATGGAATCCAAGACGAGAAGATAATGTTAACAATAATAACTAGAAGAGAAGACCCATCACAAATTTATAGTTGAATAAGGTAGACGTCTGGTAGACCCTACAACGAAGTGATCTCATAGATGTGTCGGCAATGGAACTCGTAACCTTTTCCTCCGATTTAGCCTTTTTGCCTGTCTTTCACAAATAAAAGGCAACTTTTTTATTGTTGGGACTGGAATCTTTACTACAACCTTTTATTATCGTAGACATCGTTAGCTAGATGTCGTAACTACTTGAACAATAAAACATTTGAGTTTAGAAGTTAATTAAGGTGTTGAGAGAGCAAGTTTTAATTCATATTTCGCATAATAATAACTTATCCAAGTAATGAACTGTCCAACAACATTCGCCGCAAAATAATCACTCCCCTCTGTCCATATTGTAACTTTTAGGAAAACACTCTTCACTGTTTCCACCGTATCCTCTTCTTTGAAAGCTGTCAAGAACTTGGTTGCTTCCAACAGCTAGTGTATTAAATATGCGTTGTTGACTAGTAGCACATAAGCAGACAAATCTATTTACAGGGACTCTGGACCTTCATTGAAGTTTAAGACCATTAAACCATCTTGTAGTAATATAACGCAATTGAAAGACCATGTGATTAGGCGACCTGCCCTAGATCTCTTGATCCATTTGTTCTGCGTGCCCAAAATTTCAGAAAACAAGTTTAACGATCATACTAGAACCTTAAGGAAGTTAAATCCTTAAAACCCCGATCTTAAGACGTCACAAAGGTTGATCTCTCCCTTGATAAGTTAGATTTGTATTCTACCAAAAACACCAAAGAATAAACAAAGCTTGCTGGAAAATAACTTAATTTTTATTGATAGTGATGAAGATCTTGTAATACATGAGATGACTCTTTAAATAGGCATCATAATATCCTAATCCTATAAGGAAAGGGTTTTCTGATCTATTCTTAATTCATACCTAAGTAGGAAAGATCTAAATAAGAAAGGGAGCCCTTAATTTGAGGATACACATCAGTATTGAATGTGGATATCTCCTAAATTAAGGAAACAATATGATTTATCAAGATATGAATAAAATTATTAAGGAACAAGTCTTAATAAGGCCTTGTTCACACAAAAACATAAATTGGGCTGAATTAAATCAACATAACCAGCTCACTTGTTGATTGAATCTTAATTATGCAGATTGAGCTTCCTTCAAACCCATGCGTGATGATCAACACTGTATCTTGGATTCCAAGCTTGGTTCATCATGTACAAAGTCTTGTCCAACATCTTGTACATGAAGACAAGTAATTAATTTTGGTAATGCCTTAGCACCTTCAATAATAACCTCCTTTTCTTGCATCTCTATGATTAATCCTTGTAAAGCTTCTTTCATTCATTTTGTTCTTACTCTGGTCATTAGACCTCCAATTCCTTACAATGGGTTTTGGGAAAAGTTGCTAACATCAACTGGAGTCATTCGGTTAGTGTCTTGATCCCCATCATTCCACCCCTCCTCGAAAGGATTTATCCTTGAATCACCTACATCAAACAAAGATAAATTATCAATATTAAAAGTAGCAATAACATTACCATAGTTGCTTGGCACATTGAGCTTATAGGTGTTGTCATTGATCCTCTCTAAGACTTGAAAAGGTCCATCTCCTCTAGGCTGCAATTTGGACTTCCTGTATGTGGGAAATTGTTGCTTCCTTATGTGCACCCACACTCAATCTCCAGGTTCAAAAAACAACTTTTATATACTGCTTGTTAGCTTGTCTTGCATATTGTTTATTTTTCCTTTTAATGTTGGTTCGAACCTTAGCTTGTAAATCCTTCACAAAATCTGCCTTTTGCTTCCCATCAAGATTAGTATGGTCATCAGTAGGCAAAGGTAAAATATCCAAAAGAGTTAAAGGATTAAATCCATATGCAACTTCAAAAGGTGAAAAGGAATTGGTAGAATGAACAAACCTACTATAGGCAAAATCAATAAGTGGCAAACACTTTTCACACTGTTTTAAGTTCTTATGTATGATAACACCCAACAAAGTAGTGAGTGTCCTATTAACTACTTTAGTTTGCCCATCCATTTGGGGATGTGCAATAGTAGAAAACAAGGGTTTAGTTCCTAACTTAGTCCACAAAGTGTGCCAAAAATGACTTAAGAATTTAACATCTCTATCACTAACAATTGTCTTGGGCAAACCATGCAATCGAACTATCTCTTTAAAGAACAAATCAACAATATATGTTGCATCATTAGTTTTAGAACATTCAATAAAATGAGCCATTTTGCTAAATTGATCAACAAAAAAAAATGTTGTCCTTACCACTTTGAGACCTTGGTAAACATATGACAAAATCCATAGAAATATCAATCTAAGGTTAAGTAGGCACAGGTAAAAGAGTATATAAACCATGCGGTTTTACTTTAGACTTTGCTTGTTTGCATGTTATACACTTGTCACAAACAAATTTGCACATCATGTATCATTTTAGGCTAATAAAAATGTTCATGCAATATGACTATAAAATTCAACAAATGCACACTTAGAGCAAGCATCCCACACTTAGCCAAAATCAGAATCATTTGCATACAATTCTTTAAGCAATGCAGAACCAAGTAGTTTATTTTACAAAAAAGTAAGTAATGCATACCTTCTAGACAATGCATACCTTCTAGACAATGCATTAGCCACAACGTTCTCTTTTCCATGTTTGTAATTGATGACATAAGGAAACGGTTCTATGAACTCTAGCCATTTAGTATGTTTTTTATTGAGCTTACTTTGGGATTTCAAGAACTTTAAACTTTTATGATCAGAATGAATGATGAATTCCTTTGGCTACAAATAGTCTTTCCATGTTTGAAGAGTTCTTACTAATGCATACAATTCTTTATCATAAGTAGGATAATTCAATGCTGCCCCATTTAACTTTTCACTAAAATAAGCAATTAGTTTAGATTCTTACATCAATACAAACCTTATTCTAATTCCAGATGCATCGCATTCAACTTCAAAAGCTTTATCGAAATTGGGCAAACACAACAAAGGTGCATTAGTTAGCTTATCTTTCAATATATTAAAAATTTGATCATGCACTTCATCCCACTTAAAACAAAATTCTTTGCAACAAGTTCATTCAAAGGTGTAGCAATGGAAATAAAGTCTTTAACAAACATTCAATAGAAACTTGATAGACCATGAAAACTTCTCACCTCATTCACATTCTTAAGTGTATGCATAGTCCCTTATCGCCTTTACCTTCTCTTCATCAACACTAACACCCTTTGAACTAAAAACAAATCTAAGAAACATAACATATTCCATGCAAAATGTACACCTTTTAAGATTAGCATACAATTGGTTCTCTCTTAATACACTAAAAAAAACATGCAAATGTTCCACATGATCATTTACATTCTTGTTGTAAACTAAATATCATTAAAGTAAACTACTACAAATTTTCCAATGAAAGCACATTAGATATGGTTCTAAACCTTATGAAAGTACTAGGTGCATTAGTTAAACCAAAGGGCATTACTAACCACTCATACAGTCCATATTCAGTTTTAAATGTTGTTTTCCATTCATCTCCTTCTTTTATACGAATTTGATAGTAGTCATTCTTTAAATCAATATTAGAAACCAAGCATGAGCTATGTAATTCATTAAGCATATCATCTAAGCGAGGAATAGGATGTCTATACTTAACTATATTTTGTTTATGGCTTGGCAATATACACATATGCACCATTTTCGTCTTTCTTTGGGACTAAGATTACGGGAACTAAACATAAGCTAAGACTTTCTCGCCTAAATCTCTTTTGCACCAGGTCATCAACTTGTCGTTGTATCTCCTTCGTTTCCTCAATGGCTTTAGGGGTAGTTCAACTAAGAATAGCAGCCCCATGTATGAAATCTATTTGATGTTCAGTGCCTCTTCAAAGTTGTAGTCTATGTGGTATCTCTTCTATAAAAAGGTCCTCAAACTCCTGTAATAAAGAAACAATCACACTAGGCAAAGTAGGGTTAAGATCATTAGTATAAAAATAAACATCCTTGTACGTAAGAACAAATAGTTGCTACCTTGCGAACTAGCACTCTTAACCTCACTTTTTCCAACAATTACATTTAATTTCTTGCTTTTCTCTCTTTCTTGAACACCTCTCTCTTGATTTTTCCTCTCGGCTTTACTCTTTTTCTTTTCTGTCATTTGCTATTTTTCTTTCTTTTTCTTTTCCTCTTACTTATTAATATGATTTCCTTTCATTTTATTCTCACTTGCTATCCTAATATGATCCTTAGGAACTTGTAAGGATTTAAGATGGGTTAGTATAATGGTTTGGTTATTAAGTATAAAAGAGTAACAGTTCGTGTACCCATCATATCTAACCTTCCTATCAAATTGCCATGGATGGCCTAATAAAATGTGTCCAGCATGCATTGGTGCTACATCACAAAGAACTTCATCTCTATATTTGTCAATAGAAAAAGACACAAAAACTTGCTTTCACACCTTAATTTCTCCATATTAATTCAACCATTGCAGCTTATAAGGTTTAGAATGCTTGAAGGTATCTAATTTAAGCTTATCTACTAACAAAGTACTAGAAATGTTAGTACAGTTTCCACTATCAATAATCATGCTACAAACCTCATTTTTAATGTGGCATCGAGTATAGAAAATGTGCTCATGTTGCTCCTCTTCATTTTCATCCTTGGACTAAATCTTTAGTGCATGCCTACGACCAACATATCTCTATGCGTGAGTTCTTTAACATCAACATTAGAACAATCCTTCAATGGTGGCATTTTATCATCATTTGAACGAACACCCTCTATATCACCATTCTCCAACATGATCATAGTTCTTTTTTTTGGACATTAAGAAGCAATATGTTCAAGCCCTTGACACATAAAACACTTAATATCACGAGATTTAAGAGAAGATTTAGTTTCAGTTTTACCTTTATAAGCAGTAACCAAATCCTTTGGCTTTGCATCTCCTTTCGATTTTAAGGCTGAGTTGGTGTCTTTATCTTTCCAAGTTAACTTCCAAGAAGAGTTAGAATTTGAATATGATTTTCTTGATTTTTTTTGTTTCTCATCCTTAATGGCCTTATGTAGCAATTCCTCCATCTCCACATAATATTGTAAGTCTACCACATCCACAGTCTCTTTGTTTAAACGACTTATGAATCTTGCCATTGTTGCCTCTCAGTCCTCCTCTATGTTTGCTTTAATCATGGCCACCTGTATCTCCTTGTAGTAGTCTTCTACACTCTTGGACCTTTGAACTGGCCTTTGCAACTTTCTATGCAAATCTCTATAGTAATGGCTAGGTATAAATCTCTTGCGCATTACTATCTTCATTTCTTCCTCTGACTGAATTGGTCTCTTACCATTCCTCCTTCTATCTATCACTAGTTGGTCCTACAAAATACTTGCATAATTTATGACTTTGATAGCTGCAAGTTTCACTTTCTTCTCCTCAGAGTAGTTATAGTAGTCAAATGCGTGCTCAACCTTTCTTTCCCACTCCAAATAGAGCTCAGGATTGTTCTTTCCTTGAAAGATCGAGATCGTCATCTTTATGCTTCCTAAATTTTTGTCTATTTTGGAAAAGTCCTTTTTGCAATCTTCGTACTCTGATTCATCTTCCTCTTCATCCTTAAACACATGCCTTCTAGTGGATTTAGAAGCTCATGAAGATTGCAAATCATCCAACCTAATGTTTAACTTCTTAAATTATTCATTGACAGCCTTCATAAATAGTTTGATTTCAATTTCGTATTGTTCTCCTTCACTACTGATGTTTATAACCTACAAGAAAAAGTTAGTAGTAGAACAAAATAGAATCGTCACACACTCACTCACGAGTTTACACTCGAAATAATGTAAGTTCCACTTTTGTTTCGCTTTATTTTTGGCTTTTCATGATGTTGATCTCACCACCTTTCCTTTTTTTTCCATTTAAGCCAGCCCCCCTTTTTATGTTCTTAAGATAATCAAGACTAGCAAATAAAGAGGAGTAATCGGTTAGATGATGGTGTTAAGTCAGGAGGACTTTACGATAATTAGTTTTAATGACAATCAAATAATAATAATGTTAGAAATAAATGAACTAGTTTGATGAGTGTGTTAAGTGTGCAGAAGTACAAAACACAGAGGACAAATATAGAAGAAACAAAGTACAGAAGAAGTAGACACAAAAGAAGTCGAAACACAGACAAAACACAGAAGAAGTAGAAGACAGAAGAAGTCGAAACATAGAAGAAACAAAACACAGAAGAAGTAGAAGACAGAAGAAGTTGAAACACAGAAGAAACAAAACACAGAAGAAGTAGAAGACAGAAGAAGTCGAAACACAGAAGAAACAAAACATAGAAGAAGTAGAAGACAGAAGAAGTCGAAACACAAAAGAAACAAAGAACAAAAGAGGTAGAAGACAGAAGAAACAAAATGTAGAAGAAAAGTACAAAAGAAGTAAGAGCACAAAAGAAGTACAAGTTACAGAAGAAGACAACACAAACGAAACAAAGCAGAAGATACGCTGGTACGTCAAGCAGTTAGTTAGTTGGAGTTAGTTACAGAACTTAACTAAATAGCGGTTATCAAGAATCAAGAAGCGGTTATCAAGATTCAAAGAAGCAGTTGAAGACTTAGACTATAAATACGAGTCGTAGACGAAGAATGAACAACTTTGAACTACACAACTTTTCAATCTTTCAAAAAACCTTTGATTCTACAACTTTTGAGCTTTCAAATGTATACTTAAAAATTTTGTAGTGTGGTACTGGAAGAGCTAAACTACTGTAACAATAGCTCATGATACTTTTCTAGTGAGAGAAAGAAAAGGCTAAGAGCCTGGAGAGGCTAAGATAGCAAAAAAGAATACTTGGTGTACGAGACCTGAAGAGGCTCGAGAAGAAAGAAAGAATACTTGTAATTTGTTGAAGTATAGTGAATACTCATACGAAATCTGAGGACTGGACGTAGCCCATAGTTTGGGGTCAACCAGTAGAAAATCGCTGTGTCTATCCTATATCTCTCAACTTAGTATATTTTGTTTTTATACAAGTATATAGAAGTTATATGCAATTCAATTCATAACAATTTTTGTAGTCTTTTAACAAGTTAGAGAAGTTCTTATCAAGAAAAATTAAAGAATTTGTAGTCGCAAAAAAGGATACACAATTCAAACCCCCTTCATGTGTATATCATTTATTATAAATAACGTTTGATTTACTTCAATTAGTATCAAAGCTTGGTTTCCAAGAACCACCTTTACAAAGTGAGGACAAAGATCCACATCACATGTTTTTATAGCTGAAGGTGCCTCTATCACAAGACCTCCTGCGTTCAATGGTGAAGATTATCATTATTGGAAGGATAGGATACGACTCTTCATAGAATCCACACACATTGATCTTTGGGATATCATTGAGAATGGACCGTATGTACCAGTAGATGATGAAGAAAATACCATTCCTCGTATCAGATGGTTAGCTGATCACAAAGCCAGATTTCAACTAAATTCAAAGGCCAAGTTTTTTTTGAGTTATACTTTAAGCAGAAGTGAGTATGATAAAGTTCATGGATGCAAAACTGTGAAGGAGATGTGGGACATTCTATCCATTGCATATGAAGGCACAAACCAAGTGAAAGAGTATAAGATCAGTATTCTTGTACATCAGTATGAGCTGTTTAAAATGAAAGAAGATGAGTTTATTGATAAGATGTTTGGACGATTTCAAACTATCATTAATAGACTTAAAGCTCTTGGGAGAATCTACGATAATCAAGATCATGTGAGGAAGATTCTCAGAAGTCTATCAAAAAGATGGAGATCTAAGGCACTGCAACACAAGAAGCCAAGGACTTAAGTAAACTAAAGCTAGATGAATTGCTTGGTTCTTTGAAGATACATGAAGTAGAACTTGATGCTGAGGAAAAACCTAAAAGAGACAAGTCTATAGCATTAAAGGCTGGTCAGAAAAATCACAAGACTCAGATAAATAGAAGTTCTTTGTCAAAAGCATTAAAGATAGAAGAAGTCAAGAATGATGATACCAGTGAATCTGATTAAGATTCAAGTGAAGATGATGATGAATTATCTTTCATTTTAAGAAAGATCAGAAGGATGTGGAAAAATAAAGTAAAAGGAAATAAGAAATTTTCTTTTAAGAAAAATAGCAAAGAAGAAGTCAAGAATGACAAGACCTCTATTATTTGCTACGAGTGTAACAAACCAGGACACTACAAGTCTGAATATCCGTTGCTTAGAAAAGAACCAAAGAAGAATAAAGGAAACAAAAAGAGTATGATGGCAACTTGGGAAGATTTGGATTCATCCGAATCTAATTCTGATTCAGAAGCGTCAGAACAAGCAAATATACGCTTGGTAGCTGAAAAAGAAGGTGACGACGAGGTAATTTCTTATTTTAATGAACTTCAAGATGAATATTTAGAATTGTTAGAAGATTCACATATTATACTAAAGCAGTATAGATCATTAAAATTGAAGTTTGTCGAAAACTTGAGGAACATGGAAGTATTAGAAAAGGAAAATGTCTGTCTTAAGAAACAAGTAGACGATATGAAGAAAAAAATTTCTATTGATAGATCTGAGGAAATTAGTCAGTTAAAACAACGGATTAATTCTTTTTCAGCAGATTTATCAAAATTTACTGAAAGTACGAAAAAAATGAATGACATGCTTAGAAATTATCGACACCCTAATGATAAAAGTGGTCTAGGGTTTACGAAAAGCAATAGTCATTACAAAAAGAAGTTTGTTCTTTATAGAAAGAAATTTCATCAGTCTTCTTTTTATTCTATGAATATTTCTAAGACTAACCC
Organism: Erythroxylum domingense; assembly: GCA_025594535.1. Classification (NCBI taxonomy): domain Eukaryota; kingdom Viridiplantae; phylum Streptophyta; class Magnoliopsida; order Malpighiales; family Erythroxylaceae; genus Erythroxylum; species Erythroxylum domingense. Next base: position 15,122,083 of record JANQBM010000003.1, read on the forward strand.
TAAAGGACTCAAGAAAATCTGAGTACCTAAAAAGGATATAATATCTATTGTAGATCTCCTTCCTTAGAAGAATCAACCAACACCAATGGTATTTGGACAGTGGATGCTCGTGACACATGACGGGAAGAAGGTCTATGTTCCTAGATCTTCAAAGTAAGAAGGGAGGATCAATAACTTTTGGAGATAACTAGTAGGGTGAAATAGTCAGAATCGGCAAAATCGATAAAGATTCCTTTGCGTGTATTGATAATGTTCTGCTAGTTGAAGGTTTAAAACATAATTTGATTAGTGTCAGTCAATTATGTGATTCTGGTTTTGA
>JANQBM010000003.1:15152281-15168856 GCA_025594535.1 Erythroxylum domingense
CATTCACAACACTTCCATTATAACCTTTGTTCAAGTTTCTGTATTCCTTGGGTTTAGACTTTAATATAGTCTAAGTTTCTAGTTTCATTGTTTCTTGAGTGTAGGTTCTTTATACCAAGGTTCTTGTCTTTTTAGACAAAGGGTAAAGGTCCATCAAAACCATATTTGTGTTTAGGTTTCTTGGGATCTTATAATCAGATTCTTGTGGGTTTTCTAGGTTTCATCTCTCTTGGGTTCACATCAACAACTTGTCATCCACAAACAAATGGACAAACAAAAGTAGTAAATAGGACTCTCTCCATACTTTTGAGAGCCATGCTTGAAAGAAACTTGAAGAATTGGGAGAGTGTTTACCACACATGGAATTTGCTTACAATCGAAGTGTACATGCTACAACTAGCCATTCCCCATTTGAGGTTATGTGCAGGTTCAATCCATTAACTCCTATAGATTTGCTACCTTTGCTAATCGATAGAGCTAATTTGGATGGAAAAAAAAAGGTTCAATTTTTCAAAGCCCTGCATGAAAGGGTACATGCATAAAAAAAAAGAGAGAACTCTTCAATATGAAAAGCAACACAATAAGAATAGTAAGAAGATTGTATTTGAACCTACTGATTAGGTTTGGATACACTGGAGGAAAGAGAGATATCTTGTCGAAAGGAAATCAAAATTGGTTCCAAGAGGGGATGATCCATTTCAAGTCCTTCAAACAATCAATCATAATGTATACAAGCTGGATTTACCATATGAGTATGGCAATATAAGTGCCACTTTCAATGTTTTTGATTTAACTTCATTTGTTATAGGTATTGAATGTGATGATTCGAGGATGAATCCTTTTAAAGAAAGGGGGAATGATATGAATCAAAAAGGTGATGATTCGGCCAAGGTTGGAGGTAACATCAAGAAGCAAGATCTTTTAAATATTCATGGAGGACCAATGATAAGAGCTAAAGCTAAAAGAATGAAAGAAGCATTAACTTGCTTACTTGAAGATATTTGGAAGGAACAAGCTCACCTAAATTATGCCAAGGTCTATATATGCAAGAAGAGCATAGGCCTACTAAAATGATTCAAACATGTTCAAATCGTGAAGACAATGATCTAACCCACATTTTTTGAATCAGTCTGGCCCATTGAAGAATAAAAAAGGCCAACCAACCAGCCTTAACATGTGTTTGGATCTTGGGCTATTATTTTGTGTTATCTGTTGTGTGAAATCAACATGCACAAAATTATGGTTTTAATTTTGTTAAGTGTGAGTTTTATTGTCTCTTAATTAGAATAAAGAGTTAAAAATTATGGAGTTGTCATTAAATGAGTAGTTAAAATTTGTATTAAGTGTGAGTTTAATGTCTCTTAATTAGAATAAGTAGTTACAAGTTGTAGGACTATCATTAAATGGGCAGTTACAATTGGTATTAAATTAAAATTGAATGTTGTACCTTAGCCTTTGTCCTATATAAAGCCAATCCCCTTTTTATGTTCTTAAGAGAATCAAGACTAACAAATCAAGAGCAATAATCAGTTAGATGATGGCAAAACTTAAAAATCATAACTTTAAAAACTTAGCTTAGGCAAATGGTAAAAACAAAGAAAATAATAATTAAGGAGTCAAGGAAACAAGATAACTTCAAGAGGAAGCAAACAACATGCAAAAGCATGTATTAGAATGCAAAAATAGAAGTGAACCACTTGTAATTGCTCTATCATGCATGGATTGTCTAATAAAGAGAGGAGCACGAAATTAGTCAAGAATTAGACAAATGATCTAAAATCAATTAACCAAAGTCAGAAAAAGAAAGAAAATATCTTATGAATAATTGTCTTAGAATATGATTCTTTGATTACAAAAATGTATCAGATTGCAATCCTAATAGATAACTCAATCAGATGCAAGAAACACAAATCAGTTCACAAAGTCTTCTTTCTTTTATTTTTTGGTTCGATTTTGTTTTTTTTGAATGAAGCTGATTCAAAATGAAAAGAACAATCTAAGCTTTAAAAGATAGCAGCAAAAGAATTGCAATGAATCTGAAACTAAACTTAGGTGAATGAATGAACTAAAACTATAAATCACAAGGACTTCAACAAAGGACAAAGGAAACAAACACCAAACAACGATAAAAAAAGGATAAAAACCTGATTTGTACAAACCTAAGGCTCTAAATCCAAATGATATAAACCCACTAGGTGACCTGCCTTAGGAACTTTTAGTTCATTTTTTACGCGTGCCTAGAATCTTAGAAAACAAGTTGAACTATCATATTAGAACCTTAAGGAACCTAAATCCTTAAAACCCCGATCTTAAGACGCCACAAAGGTTGACAATGCCCTTGATAAGTCAAATTTATATTCTACTAAGAACATAAAAGAACAAACAAAGCTTGATGGAAAATAACTCAATTTTTATAGGATGATGATCTCGTAATGCATCAGATGGCCCTTTAAATAGGCATCATAATATCCTATTCCTATAAGGAAAGGGTTTTCTTACCTATTCCTAGTTCATACCTAAGTAGGAAAGACCTAAATAAGAAAGGGAATCCTTAATTTGAGGATCCTTGAATGTGGATATCTCAAAAATTAAGGAAATAAATGATTTATCAACATATTAAAATTATTAAGGAACAAGTCTTAATAAGGCCTTATTCACTCAAAAAAATGTAAATTTGGGCTTAATTAAATCAACATAACCCCTGTTGATTGCATGTTAATTATGTAGATTGGGCTTTCTTCAGACCCATGCGTGATGATCAGCCTTGTATCTTAGATTCCATGCTTTGTTCACCATATCCTAAGCCTTGTCCAACATCTTGTACATGAAGATAAGTAATTAATCTTGGTAATGCCTTAGCACCTTCAATAGCAGCCTCCTTTTTTACATCTTCATGATTAATCCTTGCAAAGCTTCTTTCATTCGTTTTGTTCTTTCTCCAGTCTTTAGACCTCCATTTCCTTGCAATAGGTCTTGGGAAAATTTGCTAACATCTTATGGAGCCATTCGATTAGTATCTTGAGCCCCATCACTTCACCACTAAGGAAAAATTCTCTTTACATTCTTGCAAACCCCTTAAAATTGTAGTTCTATCAACAACTAGCAGCTCCTTGCTCTTTGTTTCTTTTGTTGTTGGTGTTTGTTTCTCTTTCTCTTTTTCTTTTTCTTTTTCTTTTTCCATTCTATTCATCTTATTAAAAAATATTGATTTGATTACTATCCAAAATTCAATTTCATGCTTATTATATTAGTTGCATTAGGTTTAAATTAGCTTTTAAAAAAAGAAAAAGAAAAAAAAGAAGAATTCAGATAGGTGCTTAGTGTTAAAATCAAATAAAAAAATTGTTGCTTATATCTGATTTCCTTGTCTATCTACACTGTTATATAGTTTTGAACACAAAATTTACAACTTCTTGTTTCTTTATAAAATTCTCTTTGTTAAAATCTAGTTTCCCTTACACTCTTCTCATTTGAATATTAGTTTATTTCTTGTCTTAATTCTAAAAATCTTCTCTTTATTTTCCATTTCTTTTGCTCCTTTCCCAAATTGTTTGAGTTGATTTGTTTGTTCTTGAGTGCTAAAAGTTAATTGTTGGCTATTTTGATTAGTTCCTTAAAGAAGTAAAGAAACATAATTAAAAGTGGAAAAAGACAAGAGTGGTGAGCTTAAAAAAGAGTAAAAGCCTATTTTTTAGAGAGGAAAACGAGCATGAGTGTTATCAATCTTGAGGAAAACACATAAGGGAGTGTTTCTAAGGTAAAATAATATTATTCTTTTAGGTTTTAAACTTAAGGAAAAAATAAAGATCAGACCAAAGGCATTCAAGACACTTTTGACATCAAATTATACATGAAAATTGTGCAACAAATATTGGAAACTTTCTAGGAGATTTGATGTGGTTGATGAATGGCTTGAAATGTTGAAAATCAGCTATACATAAAGGGAAGCTTTGGAGCATGATGATAATTTTAGTGATGACTCAAATGATAAAGAATGAGCCTTAATGCAAGTTTAAGAATATTTTAGCATAATAGTTGAGTTATGATTGATAATAACTTAGGGATAACAAATTTGAAAATTCTATCATTCCAAGAGAATAATGATCTTGAAGCTTATTTAGAATGGGAAAAGGTGGAGTTAATTTTTGATTACCATAACCACTTTGATAGAAAAAGATGAAGTTGGCCACTATAAAATTTACTAATTATGCAATTAACTGGTGGGATCATCTGTTACTTAATAGGAAGTGATTTTTTGATAGATCTATAGACCAATGTTATAAATATCATATTAGTACTAGTATTGGATTTAGTTTTGGTACAGTTCTATACTGGTACCAATCAATATCAAATACCATATTAGATAATTTTTAAAATTTATAAAATAGTCTCTATTTTTTTAAATTGCAAATAATCCTTCAATATATTGTACTGTATAATAATAATTTTACATCAATCTTATCTCTAAAAATCATAATAATGAAAATTAAAATAACAACAATTTATTTATTTTTATTAATATTATTTTCACATATTTTGCAGATAAATAATAATCAAAATTAATATGAAAAAGATCATTTAATCATCATACAAACATAAAATTAAGAACAATACAAAATTTTTTAAATATTACAATGTTATCATATAATAATAATTCTATCAAAATATCAAATAAAATAATAATAAATATACTCCCTCCATTATCTACTGTTACTCTCTTCCATATTAATAATATCTCGTAATTATCATTGCCACGTGCCTAGGATGACTTCTTCATTATCTTAATAATCAAAATCTTGAAAATATATATTCATTTATCTTAAATTTATTAAGAGTTAGAAATAAGTGGATAAGAAGACACCTTGTTTATAGAAAGCTCAGTTTATAAAATTTTTATAAAAGGAAAAACTTAAGGATTGCATGAATTTAACAATTTTCCTATAATAGCGGCAGCCTAGTTAGATTATTTTAGAATATGTTTAACTCTCCTATCTTGTTATATGCTTCCCAGTGTAAGAATTTTCCAATTCAAAACTTAAAACCATTGTTCAACATTATAGATATTAAGTTTTCCAAATATATACAAACTTTGGATATAATTCAATGTTTAGGCTTATTGAATTCAAATTCCATGGAGGTGAATGTGTAGGTTATATATAATAGCTAGCCCCAAAACTTTATAATTTACTCAATCCACTAAAGACTAAACAATATTATCATATAGATTTGCATGTTCTATTGTTCTTCAAACTTCAAAGGCTTCTCTCCTATGCACCTCTACTATTGTCACTGCTTATCCAGTAGTTCTATCTACTGTCAAAATTGGCGACCATAAGCGATTATCTTCTTAGTAATGACAAGAGGGTCAAAGACATGACCAACGAATGGATACGGATTATAGATAAATGAGGTCTACTTTTCTACTGCTATCGTTTAAAGGTTCATTTTATAATTACGAAAGCGGTGGTCAACTAGAGGTGTGCAGTGGTGGTCAGTGGGAGAGATGATGCTGGCACTAGGCTGAGAGCAGGATGCTGGGTGGTTGGGGCTGGAGATAGAGAGGAGAGAGAGAGGCAGAACAGACATCGACGAGGAGATGGGTGTTGTTTTAAATTTTTATTTTTTCTCAGATAAGTCCTTGAATTTTTTAAAATTTATGGTATTGACTGATATTTAGCTGGTATTTTAAATACCATCTCATATTGGTCTATACTAGGTGAAATTGCATGTACCAGTCGGTACTAAACTTCTGAGTTTCTTACAATTTTTTTGCCGATTCAGTACAAATCTCATCACAATGCTATGGACCCATTAGAAGAAATTAGGCATGTGATGAAAAGGCAATGCGTTTTTAGTCACTATCATAAATTTTTTTTGAAAAGGCAAATTGTTGCAAAAATTGCAAAGCTTTTCTCAAGGGAGTCAAAGTGGAACATTACCATAAGGAGATGGAGATTGCCATCCTTAGAGCTAATGTAGAGGAGGATAGGGAAGCCATAATGGTACGATCTCTAAATGGGCTGCATAAAAAAAATAAAAATGTGATGGAGTTACAACAATATCCAACTTGAAGACATGTCACATGTCGCTATTAAAGTAGAGCAACAACAAAAGAGGAAGTGCTTAAATATGATAAGACAAAATTTGGGTTCCATTTCTTGGAATTCAAATTGGAGCAAAAATGATATGATCCCACTGGGTGGCCTACCCTAGGAACACTTGACCATTTGTTACGTGTGACCAGAATCCTAGAAAACAAGTTGAACTATCATATTAGAACCTTAAGGAAGCTAAATCCTTATAACCCCGATATTAAGATGCCACAAAGGTTGATCATTCCCTTGATAAGTAAGATTTGTATTCCACCAAGAACACAAAAGAACAAGCAAAGCTTGCTGGAAATAACTCAATTTTTATTGATAGCGATGATGACCTCGTAATACATCAAATGGCCCTTTAAATAGGCTTCATAATATCCTAATCCTATAAGGAAAGGGTTTTCTTACCTATTCGTAGTTCATAACTAAGTAGAAAAGACCTAAATAAGAAAAGGAAACCTTAATTTGAGGATACAAATCAGTCTTGAATGTGGATATCTCCTAAATTAAGGAAACAATCTGATATATCAAGATATGTACGAAATTATTAAGGAAAAAGTCCTAATAAGGCCTTATTTACTCAGAAAATGTAAATTTGGGCTTAATTAAATCAACATAACCAGCCCAGTTGTTGATTGTATCTTAATTATGCAGATTGGGCTTCCTTCACACCCATCCATGATGATCAGCCTTATATCTTGGATTCCAAGCTTGGTTCACCATGTACTAAGTCTTGTCCAACATCTTGTACATGAAAATAAGTAATTAATCTTGGTAATGCATTAGAACCTTCTATAACAACCTCCTTTTCTTGCATCTGCATGATTAATCCTTGCAAAGTTACTTTCATTCGTTTTGTTCTTACTCTAGTCATTGGACCTTCAACTCCTTGCAATGGGTCTTGGGAAATTTTGATAACTGTTTGAATTTTATAGCATAAGTGCTACAAATTTCATTTGATGCACCAAGATATATTTGAAAGTGCTTGGGTTTCATGTATGGAGCTAACCCTCAGCTTAAGGGAGCTCAATAAAGTTCATGTAAGCTATAAGTGGCTTGACATGACTGTCCCTTAGCTCAAGTTTCTAAAGCTAGCTTAAGGTGAGCTCGTTGGAGCTCATTAAAAATAGTTAATAGCTAGAAAGTTGGGAATAAGCTCAATCAAACTAAATTGAGATTACCCCATCTCATCTCTGGTTCTTGGGAATTGAATCTACCTATAAATGTGTTCACACTAGTTAAGCTAGAAGAGCTATTAAGAAGCATGAGTTAGAGTTGAAACCCAAAGCTTAATGGGCGAAATTGGTGGTGCTAGATAAAGGAATCTAGCATGCTTGAGTGTACAATGAACATGCATGACACCCTTTCAACAAGATGTATGTAATTTGGATGAGAGGATGTGCTGTTTTGACCAATCATTGTGTCCATTCGGCCAAAAAGTGGCTCATGTACAAGAATGAATGGTCGTGAGTGTACCATCATGACTTTAAGTGAAGATACATGACTCTTTGCCAAAGGATGTGTCCCTTAGACAAGAGTCATGATGTTTCGCCAAGAGACATAACTCTTGGAAGAGTCATGACTCTTCAAAGGCACCTTTTGATGGCCTATAAAAGGGAATTTCGTAGTTCCTTTGAGTGAGTTTTTTTTATGACCGGATACTACACTCTTCTCCCCATCTTTAAGCTGAAAACACTCCCTTCTTTCAAGTCTTCATATGTTGAAGCACTCTCCTATAAAATAGTTGTTAAGCTTATTAAGAACATTGTGGGTGAACCATAAGGATTGTTACTTTCATAAGTTAGCAACTCTTCTGACCTTAGTGCATTGTGAGGAGATCGGTCTACTCCATCCGTTCCAACCACGATGAGTTGGAGAAGAACGAGAAACCATAGTGGATCTCCACAAGGGAGGCAAAACATCAAGCATACAAGGAGTTATTATGTTGTGTTTCAAGTTAGTATATCATCCTACCCTTCTTGGTGACATGTGTAAGATCTTATATGCTAATAAAGTCATGAGATTTTTTGTTTGAGTTATGATCTAAAATCAACACTAAAATCATCTAGAGCCATTCGGTCAATACCTTGATCCCCATCAAAAAAGGAGGACAAGACTACTTCTAAGCTTAAAATTGATGCAAAAAGAACTCTAAAGAAGAGTGCATGAATAAAATCCAAGGGGTATTACAAGTGAAATTGGATTAGATTTGAATGATGGGTCTATATTACTCTTGGAGGAAGTGATGTTTGTTGAAAATGGAGAAATGCCTGTGACAAGGCATACTTTGAGTGTTCAAGTGAAAGAGGAAGAGGTACAAAGATGCAATATTATCTATACTAAATTTCAAACCAATGATAAGGTTATGTTTGGTTGAAAGTAAGGTTTTTAGTGGAACAAAACGGAATATAATGTAATGAAATGTAAATGAATGTAATATTTAGAAAATTATTGTTTAGGAGGGATGGAAGAGTTCATAATGTAATATAGTGAAATGTTATTTGGATAAAGGGTTTATAATGTAATATAAAGTTGTTTATTATTTTATATTCTATCTTAAACCACCAAAATCGGAGGTTTTTCATTTTTACTGTTTAAGATGGAATCAGATGTAATACGAAACAGTCCTCTTCCATCCCATTCCATTATAAACTCTCATCCCAAACGATGAAATAATATTACATTACATTACATTCTATTAATAAACCCCTAACCAAACATAGCCTAAGGTATGTCATAATTGATGGCAATAGTTAGATCAATGTTTCTAGTCTTTCCCAATTTTAAACAACCTAGACCTTATAAATTGCAATGGTTGAATGAATGTGGATAAGTTAAGGTACATAAGCAACTATTAGTTTCTTTCTTTATTGAGCTTTATAAGGATGCATTATGGGATGTAGTAGTACCTGTGCATGTCAAGCACATCTTGTTGGGTCATCAATATAGGTGAGTAGTTTAAGATGGGTTTACAAATAAATATTCCTTTGTATTGAATGAAAAACCTATTACTTTGTACATATTACTCCTAAACAAGTAGATAAAGTTAAAAAAAGAGCAAGAGAGTGAAAATGAAAGTGAGGCAACAAATTCAAAAGAAAAAAGAGGGATTAAGGTAAAAGGGGTAAATAAAAGGGAGAAAAATAAAAAGGGTGAAAAATGAAAGGATAGAGGGAAAATTGAACCTCTATGAAAAATAGAGTAATATCAAGATAACTTATTTTTCAAATTAGCCTATGCTTGTACTTATGTACAAGGAAACTTATTTTATCAACTATACAAATCTTGTTTGTTAGTGTTTTCCTTTCTTTATTGTAGGAGTTTGATGATTTATCTCCTAAAGAAATGCCTGACATAACCAATAGAAGACATCAAATTGACTTCATTCTTAGTGCTAGAATTCTAAAATAAACCATAAAATAAAGTAGTTCCAAAGAGACAAAGGAGATACAAAGACAAGTTGAGGAATTGATGGAAAATGGATATGTGCGATATGTGTATTGATTGTTGCGCCATAAACAAAATTACTACAAAGTATAAACATCTCATCCTTAGATTAGATGATATGCATGATAAATTGAATGGTGCTTATGTATTTTCCAAAATTGATTTAAAAAATGATGACACCAATTCGTATAAAAGAAGGTGATTAGTGGAAAACAACCTTTTAAAAAATATGGTTTTTATGACTGGTTGGTTTTAACTAATATGCCTAGTACATTTATGAGACTTATAAACCATGTTTTGTGAGCTTTTATTGGAAAATTTCTGGTTATTTATTTTGATGACGTTTTGGTTTATAGGAAAACACTTGATGATCATGTTGAAGGATATGATTTTGAAGTTTTAAAGAAAGCTAAATTGTATGCTAACCTTTAAAATCAGATATTTTGCACATACAAATTGATCTTTTTGGGTTATATTGTGATGGGATTGCCTAGGTTGAAAAAGGGTAATGATTCTTTATATGTTGTTATTGATAGATTTTCTTATATGGCACATTTCATTCCATGTCATAAAATCAATGTTGCATCCCATATTTCTTAATTATTTTTCAAAAAAATTGTGAGATTTCATGGCTTGTCTAAAGTATTGTTTCTCACCATGAAACTAATTTTTCTTAAGTTAAATTTAGACAAATTTGATGAATAAATTAAGAACAAAGCTTTTATTTTCTACATGTCATCTTGACACGAATGGGAAAACAGAAATAGTTAATAGAGTTTATCTACTTTGTTGCATTATGTAATTCAAAAGAACTATAAATCTTAAGAAGAGTGCTTTCTCCATGTTGAGTTTGCTTACAATAGATGTATTAATAGCGCAACTAAAATTTTACCTTTTGAAATTATGTTTGGTTTTAATCCATTAACTCATTTGGATTAATCTCCTTTACCTATTAATCAGCATGTATATTTAGACGGTCAAAAAAGACAGACCTCACCAATGCATAGTATTCCTTATCATAAGTTGGATAACTCAAGATGCTCCACTAAGCTTCTCACTAAATTAAGCAATTGATTTGGAATCCTACATCAAAACAGCTCCTATACCAATTCCCATTGAGTCACATTCAATCTTAAGAACTTTATCAAATTTATGTAAAGAAAGGAAAGTGCAGTGGTCAAAATATCTTTCAAAGTATCAAAGGCCTTATCATGTACATCAATCCATCTAAACACGATATTCCTTTTAACAAGTTCATTTAAGGGAGTTGTTACAGAACTAAAACCTTTACAAACCTTCTATAACAACTTATTAAACCTTGAAAACTTTGTACCTCATTTGCATTCTTTGGTGTAGGCTACTCCTTAATTGCATTGATCTTTTCCTTATCTACATTAATTCCATGTGCACTCCTAACAAAACCAAGAAAAACGGAAAACTCCATACAAAATGTTCCTTTAAAGCACAACGCACAAAATGCAAATGTTTGACATTGTTATCCAAATTCTTGCTATACACTAAAATATAATCAAAATATGCGAAAATAAACTTTTTGATTAAAGGTCACAAAACATGGTTTATTAATTTCATGAAAGTACTTAGTGCATTAGTTAAACCAAAAGGCAACACCAACCACCCATATAAACCATATTTTTTTCAAAAGCAATCTTCCAGTCATCTTGCTCTTTGATGTGAATTTGATAATACCTACTTTTTAATTTAATCTTTTAAAAAAGTAATAACCATGCTACTCATCAAGCTTATATCTAATCTAGGATGGGCTATCTCCCTCATGACCCTTTCTCCACTAACTCATCCACTTGCTTTCGAATCTCCTTGTTTTCCATCTAATCCCACATCTTTAACCTTTTCAAAAGGTAAATATGTAGGCTGGGCTTCATTGAAAACAAGTATGTGGGTTATCCTTGCATATTGTGCTCCAAGCATTATTTTTCATACTTTAGGTTTTGTCCATCATCTTGGGGTTGAAGATAGGTAATTAAACTTAGTTATGCCTTGGAAACTTCAACAATTGCCACATTGTCTTGAATGACTATATCAACCCTTGTGAAGCCTCATTCATGTGCTTAGTTCTTGTTCTTGTCATAGGACCTCCAATGCCTTGTAACGAATCAATGAATGTTGATACAAGTTGATCTCCATCATTTTGGGAGAGCATAAGTTGTCTGATAATTTTAAGAGATGCTCATTTTGCATGGAATCCATTGCGTTTTCTAGTTTTGTTGTGAGTTTGCATGGAATTAGAGTAGATGAAGAAAAGATTAAGGCAATTAGGGAGTGTCCTACACCTAGGAATGCAAATGAGGTTAGGATTTTTATGGTCTAGCAATTTTTTATAGGAGGTACATAAAGGATTAGTTCTATTACCAAATCTTTGACTAAATTTGTTAAAAAGAATGTTGCGTTTGACTAAGGTGATGTGTATGAAATGGCTTTTAATACTTTTAAAAGATAAGTTTACTAATGTACCTTTGTTATGTTTGCCTATCTTTGATAAAACTTTTTGAAATTGAGTGTGATGCATCAGTTATTCTTATAGGAGTTGTTTTAATGCAAGAATGCAAACTAATTGCTTATTTCAATGAGAAGCTTAGTGTAGCAGCATTTAGTTATTGTACTTATGACAAGGAATTGTATGTGTAAGTGATAATTCTACAAACATGGCAACAATAATTATGGCCAAAGGAATTCATCATCATTCAAATCATGAGACCTTGAATTTCTTGATACCCCAATGTAAGCTTAATAAGAGACATTCCAAGTGGTTAGAGTTCATTGAAAAGTTCCCATAAGTGATTCAAATAAGAAAGGGAAGTAAAACATCATTATTGATGCATTGTCTGGGAGGTTTGCATTACTTACTACTTTGCAAACTAAGTTGCTTATTTATGAAATTATAGAAGATTTGTATGCTAATGATGTTGATTTCAGCCAAGTATGGGGTCAATATGATAAATGTGGCTACTGTGAGTATTTAGGCATGATGGTTTCATTTTTAAGAAAGATAAAACTTTGTGTGCCTAATTGTTTTATGTGCAAGTTGCTTGTTAGGGAGACTCATGATGGTGGTAGGACATTTTGGTGTGTAAAAGACTTATTATGTATTTCATGAGCATTTTTTCTAGCCCAACATGAAATTTGATGAGCAATTTGTTTGTGATAACTGTATAACATGTAAACAAGCTATGGTGTGAACTTTACTAAGAGTAGTAAGACTGAACAACTAAAATTGATATCTTTGCACTATATCAGATTTATGAAATTACTTATATACTGATAAGAAAGGTTGTAGATACCACAATCAAGAATAAAGAAGAGAAGGTGAGTGATAATTCTTAAATATAAGTGCAACACTTTAGAAAATTTAAAATTCCATTTGGATTCTCATCATTCCCTCTCTCTTGAAAAGGACTCGTCCTTGAGCCAACATCTACATCAAACTATATTCTACTTTAAAGGTTGTTTTCTAGTCATCACATTCTTTTATGCAAATTGGGTGATATCCACTTTTTTAATCAATTTTGGAAAGCACAAAAGCACCATTTTATTCATTAAGTGTATCATCTAATCTAAGGTCGGAAGGGATATGCTTTATAGTAATTTTTTTATAGCATGACAATCGACACACACGGACTCATACATTATCACACATATCCCTCTGCCATCAATTCCTCAACATGTCTTTGTAGCTCCTTTGTCTCCATAGGATCGCTCATATGACTGGTCTATCTAGATTACTAACAATGAGAATGAAGTCAATTTGATATTCTATTCAACTAATTGGTGGCAAACCAATGGGCACTTCTTTAGGAAATAAATCATGAAACTCATACAATAAAGAAAAAAACTAGTCAACGAAATTTTTTTAATCATTAACATTAAAATAAGTTTCCTTGTACGTGCATAGACTGCCTTGAAAAATAAGCTCTCTTGATATCACTCAGTTTTGAATAGAAATTTACTTTTCTATCTTTCATTTCATTTTGTGCACTTTCTTTATTTTTCTCTCTTTTATTCAGTCCTTTGATCTCACTCTATTTTTTCTTTTGAATTTGTAGCCTCTCTTTTATTTTCACTCTCTTGGTCCTTTTTTTTACTTCTGTAATCTTACTAGATCTTTATATACATATTTAGGAGTAAGGATGTAGATGACAGGTTTTCCATTCATTACTAAATAACTTCTATTTATAAACCCAGCATGAACTATTCATCTATTGTATTGACATGGACATCCCAACAAGATGTGCCCAATATGTACACAATACCTCATCCTTATAATTCCTAGTAGAGAACTAATATAGTACTTGCTTGTGCATCTTAACTTCTCTATGTTCATTAAAACATTTCAATTTATATCTTCTAGGATGTTTAAGAGCATGTAAAATTTATCCAAGAAATCAGCACTAGCAATGTTGGTGCAACCACCCCCATCAATTATCAAACTATATACATTATCTTTGATTTGACATCTAGTATGAAAGACATTGTTTCTTTGTACCTCTTCCTCTTCCACTTTGACACTCAAAGCATGCCTTGTCACAACCATTTCTTTATTTTCAGGAAACTCTACATCACTTACAACCTCTAAGGTTGGGATAGACTTATTATCTAAATCTTTTTCACTTTCAGTTGTGATACCCATTTTTTTAATTAGTATTGTTATCTTATTTGAATATTGAGAAGCAATATATCATGTACCCATACATCTAAAACATTTAATATCATTACTTCTAGTTGGTTAAATTTCAATTTTACCTTCGGTTTTATTGTTTCCCCCTTCTTTTGAGTTCTTTGTTACACCAATTTCAGGCTTAGTATTTTTGCTCCAATTTGACTTCCTAGAAGTGGAATATGGATTCTTCTCTATCCTATTCGAGCTCTTCCTCTTTTATTCTTGCTCCACTTTCATAGTCATGTGTAACATATCTTCAAGTTCCTCATTGAAATACAACTCCATCACACCCTTGATTTTTCTATTCAGCCCATTTAGAAGCTCTGTCATTGTGGCTTCCTTATCCTCCTTTACAGTGGCTCTTAACTATTTCCATCTCCTTATCGTAATGTTCCCCACTCTTACTCCCTTAAGAAAGGCTTTGCAATTTATGGAACAATTGCCTATGCTGGTAGTTAGGAACAAATCACCTTCTCATTTCGCACTTCATCTCTTCTCATGTGTCCATAGCACTCTCACCATAACACCTAATACTAATACAAACTGATCCCACCAATTAATTGCATAATCAGTAAATTCTATGACGACCAACTTCCCCTTTGATATAACCTTAGCAAGGAGGTTCAATGTCACAATACTACTTAACAAGACAAGTTTACTATGTCTAGTGGACCAATTACAAGGCAACAAGCTTCAAAGCTCAAGCAAGCTATGCAAGGATTTGGTCAAGGCTTAATCACATCTCAAATTCATGATGAGGCCAAGACATCCATAGAGGAACACTAAGGCATGCCAAAGCTTGTAATTTTGTTAAAGGAGGCATGAAGAGGCTAGTACTTAACCAATTTTGAAGACAAGCTCAATATCTCTTATAAAAAGGGCTGATTGTATTATTTGGGCTTGTAATTTAGTTGCTTTTATTTAGTTTAAGTTTTGAACTTGTTTTATGGGCTGTTTGTATTAAGCCCATTGTTTGCTTTAGAAGTTTAGGTCATCTTATTTTCTACAATATAAATAGAATGAGATGAGGGCCGTAATACAAACGTCATTTGATTAATGAAATTTCCAGAATTTGGATTTTTTTCAATAGAGGTGTGATTGCCTTCTTGGTTACTTCTAGAAATTAATTTGCTATAACAAGTAAGTACTTGCAATGTGAATTAGTTTTTGGTTTCTTTGGGATTGGGACTCAATTCACGAAATTGGGATTTGATCTAGCATGTTCTTGGGATAGAAAGTTGGGGTAATGAACCAATAGAATTAAGGGGGTTTCAAGAACTCAGATTTCTTGGAATTTCCGTATCATCTTGGTTCAGAGCTTTAGCTTAATTCTATTGAACTCATATGTATCCTTTTATTCTTTCTTGTTTGTTTCTTTGAAAATCTCACAAAAATTCGTTTCTTTTTTTGTTGTGACAAATCTGACCTTTCATGTTCTTGTTTTTGAATTCTTGTTCTTGTTTTCTTTTAGTGAATCTTTGCTTTCTTGATCTTCAGACCTGAATAAAAAAATTCAGAGAAAAAGAAAAAAAAGTGAAAAAGAAAGAAAAAGGAATCAGAAAAGAAAAAAAATCTTGAAAAAAGGAAAGAAAAATTCAGATTGATCAAGATAGTTTTCTTTGAATCATATATGCAATTATTGTTAATCCAAAATTGGACAATCATTTCTTTTGCATAAATTCAGGTTGTAAACTCAAATTAGCCTAATTTGTGTGCAATAATCAGTAAAACACATTGAATTACCTATCTTTCATTTTGGGGCAGATTTGAACTTGTTCCTCTAAGTTCCGAATTTTTGGTGAGTTCAGTTATAATTGGTGTGTCTTTCTTTGTTTAACTTCTTGTTTGTGTCTATCTTTGCCTCTAACACATTTAATTCGACAATTTTACACTTATATCCTTCAATTACTTATAAGAATCATTGCATACACATTCTTCATCCGTGTATAGGCGTAGAAAATTTGTTGCTGCCTGTTCATTATATTTTCTTCTAGTTTTTATTCATTTTGTTTTCTTGTTAGGATTTATCTTGTTCTTTTCTAATTAATTTGTGTTGTTTGCTATTTGGTTGTCATTGCTTAAATTGGTTTCTAAAGAGTAACCTTCAAGGCATCACTTGAGAGGTAAAAGGCAAGAGAGTGTGAGCTTATCTAGTGAAAAGACAATATTTTATATGAAACACGAGTGGTAAAAATTTTATTCTAGAGTTGATACAACTCACCAAGGCAATGGAGACTTGAGGATGCCAATGGGGCCAATTACAAGGTCACGCTCCAACAAGCTCAAAGCACAATTTTAGATTTATGTACAAGCTTTTATTTCACAAGAACTTCAAGA
>JANQBM010000003.1:15168956-15196449 GCA_025594535.1 Erythroxylum domingense
TAATAACAAGTTCAATTCATCACAAAAGTCATAAATGTAAAAATTTAAAGCATTAGGAAACATTTAATGCAATTTTTCAAGACATAATTATTTGCTTCATGCTTAATTATTAAAAAGTCACCCACCTTAATTCCTTGAGCTTAAGCTTGATCAAAAACCCCTTCCTCTTGCTCCTCTTGTCTTGAATGTTCCTCTTCAAGAACACAAAAACCCTAAAATTAATCAATAAGCAGTAATCCACAAGCAAGGCAAATCAAATACCATCGGTGCAAAATGAAATATCCAGCCTGAAATACCTGGTGAAAAGAAGAGATCCTCTGATAAACTTCCTCTTAGAAGCATTATTCGGGAAGGATCGATGCTATGTCCCTGTCACCAATAGATCGATGTCAAAACTGAAGACTCTATTATAAAGAAGGAAACCACAATATGAGAAGTTCACCTGAGGTAAGTTCACCCCTCTATATCCCTCCGCTGAGAGTTAATCCTAGAAAAAGTTCTATCTAGAAGATGAAGTTTTGAAATACCTTAATCGCTAGAAGACAAAGGAGGAGAGATTTACCTGAACTTGTAACATCCTTAGCGCTGAGCAAAGAAACAGATATGGGAAGACGTCAAATAACCTCTATTGACAGAGCTTGTGCCTTTGTTATCTCCTTCCTATATAGAGAAAGTTCTATAGAAATCACTAAAGCTAAGGGTCATTATACCCTCATTGTCTAAACGACATTGTCTTTAATGGTTTGTAACATCGTCGTTTTTGATTTACTGAGAGCTGATATAGTTGAGTTTCGATATTTCTTTTTAACATCGACAAAGTTCTATAGAAATCACTAAAGCTAAGGGTCATTATAGCCTAATTGTCTAAACGACATTGTCTTCAATGGTTTGTAACATCGTCGTTTTTGATTTACTAAGAGCTGATATAGTTGAGTTCCGACATTTCTTTTTAACATCGACGTTTTGACAAGCAAATATAGCCTATCTCATATCCAGACACTCTTATTCCTTTATTAATGAATTTTTTAAATTCTAAAAAAAATAATGACATACAATTAAGTGCTTCAATGACCACTGATATTTTATGGTAAAATGTCATATAGGCACAGATCTACACCCCCAACTCAAACATTATTACAGAGATGATGACTTTCCATTAAAAGCCCCATTTCAATTTGGTATACATGATAAAGTAACTTTTGAGGAATTAACTATTAGTAGCCAAACAACATACCTACCAAGCAAGAATAAGTGCCGCACTCACTAGAAAATCATGATCCTAAAGGAAATTTATCAGACCATATCTACCGTATCTTCAGATCGATTATGGTAGTATTCTTCAAACCAGGGGTATTTTTATAGATCTTGTGTGGCCATGAAGCATCATAATATAGATTTTCCTTGTCTTGAAAAATGAAAATAGAGATATTCATTAACAAGAACACTGTCCCTGCATGTATATAATCTTGGAGCAAAAGTCTCAGACTTCACACTACAACAAACGGACTATTTAGTGACGATTTCATTGGCGACGAAACTGTTTTTGTCGCAAAAATAGAACATATTGCGACAAAAAAAAAAAAAGTCATCACTAAAACTTGTTGTTTACCTACGTAAAACTAAAGCGTTGCCGAAAGAAAAAATTTAGCGACGAATAAAATTAATAGTAGCAAAATGCTTAATGTTTGGTGACGCTGAAACCATATCGTCACTAAATGTAGAACAATGGGTGACGTTTAACGCTATTCGTCACCAAATACGTCACTTTAGTGACGAACCTTTAAATCGTCACTAAATATGTTGTACATTTGGTGAAGATATGTTTTAGCGTCACTGAAAGTCCATATTTGGTGACCAAAATTCTGTTTAGTTGTAAAAACTTTAACATCCGAACGACGATCATTCATAAGCGTTACTAAATGTCCAGTATTTTGCGATAATGTTTTGGTAATCGTCGCAAAATGTCCAACATACAGTGACAAATTATGGAAAACGTCGTTGAATGTTTGCAATTGGTGACGATTTTATAAATTGTCGCTAAATGATTTACATTTGCAAAAATTTTAAAGCTAAAATTTTTATAATCTATCATAGTTAATTAAGATATGTTTTATTCAAGATTTTATTTGAATGTTTACAACATATTATTAAAAAAAGTCAATATAATTTTAAGTGTTAAACGGTAGTATTAATTAATCATTAGTATTTAAAAAATTGGCAAAATAAGTTATATAAAAGTTAATTAATTTTATGAATATAATAATATGATATAGCAGAAAATACAGTTATAGTACAATACAGTACAAAGTTTTTCCTAGAAATACCCAAATCATATAGTTATAGAATTAGAACAATAACAGTCCATAGTCGATAGGTCGCAAGTTAACCTCTAAGTAGTAGATATGTTGTTTAATAAATTATTACAGATACAACAATAAATAAACTTTAAAGTTGAGTTCAGTTGATTGACTCGTTAATTGAGAATGATATATTTATTTGTTTAGATTGTAAGTAACATGTGAGTTGGTAAAGGTAAATGAGTCCCCGATGTCTAGATTCCCTAGAATGGTCCTGACACATTCGAACGCATCAATTGAAACAGTAAAACTTGTTCCCTCAATGTAGGGTTTTTCACACCCTCTTACAACAGCTTTTCCGCTATAGCTAATAAAAACAATCAAAGAAATTAGTTTTCTATATATTTCCTCCCATGCTGTGTTTCTTTTAACATCGGTAGCTTGACACTCTTTCTTTGAAAACTCAGTCGGGATTAATTATGAGCAACTTGCTTCCGGCCTTTTCATTCAATATCACTTTTATAACCTCTAAGTAAGCTAAAAATTGCAAAATAAACAGAAGGACAATATTGATAAAGTTTAGAAAATTAATTAATTTCATCAATGTCCTTCCCATTAACAAACTCTCAATAAAATAGGGAATAACGAAACTCCCTGAATCTTCTATCAAATCCAACAGTTTGTGCTTTACGAAGGTGAATTACTCTCCTTCTTCCTTAATCACCTTCGTTTCCTCTGCTTCTTCTGCTTCCCGAGCAGATACTTCCATACTTTCTTAAAACCCAATGGCTATTGACATCTATTCTTCGTCCTCTTGTTCTTCAAAAGATTCAAACACATCAATTATCCTAAATGAGCTACTAACCATCAGATTCTTATTTATATCATTCATGTTGAATGTCATTTTATCATCATCATTCTATAGTGAATAATAGGGATGGTTGGCATTATTTTCTTCATCCTCTTCTTTGATTCTAGGTCTTCTCTAAGGTCGAGTTTAGCTTTATTTCTTGCTAATTCTCTAGCTTTACCCCATTCCTAAGTGTGATAACCTGATATAGCTTTATTGAATAGATAGTTTTCCACACTTTGCCTACAAAATTCCTTAGAAAGGTGGCCTATTCAAACTTCTAGATTGTGAATAGAAGAGGCATGATCTTTTACTACTTGCTCAAACTTCTCTTCCAATCTCTTTTGGTTCTCTTCTATATCTGTGAGCTTATCTATAATTTTGTCCATTATGGAATCCCATTAATTGGATTCATTGTGTTGCAATTCAAATAGGTCTTGATGTCCCATATGAGTACTTACATCGTTAGACCATTAGAAATTGGATGATTCTGCCACCCCAAAGTGTACGAGTTCATATAAGGATGATGATTTCTCCAACCAAATTAGAGCTCATTGAACTCCGTAAGCATCCCTTGCTCCCTATAATATACATCCTTCATAATTGTTCTTTTTTGTCTCTTCTTAACATTCAACTCTTCATATGTCTCATTCTCATTCTAAAAAGTCTTAATGTGTCTCTACTTTATGTCCCAATTTTTTTAATTTAAAAACAAAAAACCTTAGACTAAAGAACTAAACTAAAATCCTCCCCAATAACGGTGCCAAAAACTTGATCATCATATTGCATATCCTAAGTTTTAATATTTATATCCTTGGTCGTTCGCGTAGTACCTAAGTTATCGTTCCCACGAGGATTATTCTAATCTTAAAATCTAAGGTCAGAGATTATTAAACAAAAATTTAACAGACATTGAATTTTAACACGAAGACTAACTAAATCAACTAACAAAACAATAATTTACAATTCACACTTAAATAAAAACAATTATGATGACGATTAACAATTTTAAATAACAATTAATAGAAATTTATTGATTTGTTGAACAATGATCACATAACCTCAAATTCAACCTAATGAGTTTATTGAAAGAGAGAAAGGGACAATTATCTATCCTTAATGTCAACCTAACTGATTACAATTTATTGAATTAACGGTTCTAGGTGATCCTAGGGTCGATTACTCTCTCTCAAGTTATAATTGAACCCTAAAGCATAAACCCTAATCAGATTATGGGAAGTTATAATCTTACCAATTACCAACCTAAGGTGAGTGTAGAACATCAATCATAATGCAAGTCTATAGTCAAACTATATATCCCAATTATATAATCAAATAAAATGGAATTGCATAGGAAACAAAACTCGACTGGATGATAGGAGGCCGCGGCTTTGAAAAGCTTCTTCTTCTAGGAAGCATGTCGTGTCCATGTCGTCTTCCTCTTTTATCTTCCTTCGTCCCTTTCTCAATCTCTCAAGGTTCTCTTTTAGGGTTTCCTTTTTGGTGGATGATCAAAGAAAACTTCAAAAGCTCCCTTTTCTATTCTTTAATGTTCTATTTATATCTTGGAAGCTCTAGGGTTGCTTCAGGATCGAAAGGGTCCAAAAAATCCTACAAAACTTGACATTTTCAACTATTTTTGTGTCTACCCGATGCAGGCCACAATTGTGGCCTTACCTGCCATGATCGTGGCCAGTGCTTAACCCTCTCTATTACGATCATGGCCCAAAGTGCACGATTGTGGCCTGGTTTAGAGCTCTCTATAAAATCATGAACAAAATTTCATGATTGTGGGCCGTGTTTTTGGCCCGAAACTCTTCGAAACTTCTCTATTCTTTGTCGTTACCCTGAAACAGTAACAAACACATCAAGGTACCTCAAGAATATAACATTTAAGCTCAAAGGCTTATAATAACCCATAAAAACACTTAAACACATAAACTAACACAATTAAAACCTAAACACAGACTCAATACTCAAATTAACACTAAGTACATAACAATTTGAACCCTAAAATATAATGCAAATTACAACTATCAAATGATACAACTGATATTTCTACTTGATTAACAACTCTCAGAATCCACTAAATTATTTGAATCCTTTCAAAAGGTTACCTTAATATTAGAAGCGTCACATAGGTCTATATGTAGATCTCCATACAATCCTTAATACATATGCCTAGGTTCATCTATACATAAGTGATAGGTTGATGTTTCCATACTAATTTCGGTTAATTTACTTGGTATTTGGTAGCTTTATAATAAATTTTATATGGATTTTATTTTGTTTTCTATGTTTGTAGATGATGGATTTGAAGAATAATCAAAAGATTTAGTACAATTTTTTTTGTATTTGTCCAATTAAACAGATTTTGGATCCCTTTAGAAGAAAAAATATAACTTTATAGAAAAGCTAATTCTGACTTGAAAAGGTTAAGAAAAGGAGAAGCTAAATGGGGTATAACATACTAGTTACCATTGTTGGCTAAAGAACAAGCATCAATCTTTCACAAACGTATTAGGGTTGAGATATAGTACTAGACTAGTGTCAGAATCCCTTTTATTTTATAAAAAGAAATAAGGCCAGATTGTTGGTTGTTGTAAGGTAAGTCAAACATCAATTATATAACAACTAACAAAAGTCAAATTTTAAAACAAGACTTACACTAATCTTAAATGTGTAATAAGCGGTAATTTTTTTTAGAAAAGTATGAATAATTAAATTAAGCCACAAAAGGCACTCAAAATGAGAGTACTAATACATGAAAATTAGGAAATTACAAGAAAAGCAACTAGCCACAAGCCACAAACTTAGACAACATGAAGATTTGAAATTAAATTTATACTCCCCAATGAGATTTAAGAAAGTGAAGTTCCAATCCCTTATGTATGTAAAAGATAATATGCATTTGTATCCTCTGCATTAAAAGGTTACCCAACTGCCAATTAGGATGCATTTATCACAGAAAATTCAATCATTTCTTTCATCCTAAATAGCTGTCACAAGAAAAGATAAGGAAATGCAAAAACACACAATTCTGTTCTGGAATCTAATATCACTGCACACCTCCTTGAGCTGGCTTAGATTTTGTGGAGATTCAGATATTAAACATCTACACAATAAGGCTTTTCAAGTATTGGACATATAGTTGCACTCAAAAAATAAATGATCAGACCTTTCTTCGTCACTTTTACAAAGAATGCACCAATTAGCAAGTTGTTTGAATTTTGTAACTTTATCAAAAGTTGGTTGCTTATTCAGCATAGCCACCCCACACGGTTGTAGAAGCTTGAGGATAATGATGATCAAAGCAAAGAAAATCAAATTTGTCCACTGTAGTGTTAGTAAATCACTAACAATGACCATTACAAAACAAGTTGGTGAATCTTCCATTAGCATTATTTCTCCATATTACATAATCCTCATCTGAAGTAAGAAAAGTCTGACTAATTTCTTTTTTTAACTCTACAGCTATACTAGCAATTGTGATATAATTCCTCTTAGTGAGAGATTTATATACAAAAAATTGTAAGTCCAAAAGGTATTTAAGAGGTTATGCTACTTGTAGCTTAATCATAGGCCCAACAAATAACCAATTACCAAACCAAAAGAAGGTGCTCTTCCCATTTCAAATTAAATGATAAACCAATGTCTCAATCTCTCCCTCATCCTTATAATGGACTTGAATGTAGTAGAAGCAAGATAATTAGCTTTGAAGTCCCACAAGCACCTATTTCTATAAAATAAGTGTGGATCCACTTGCACCACAAAGATTGCTTACTTGTGAGTAACCTCCATAGTCTCTTCATAAGAAGAACATTATTGAGTGATTGGAGAGAAATAATATTAAGCCCTCCTTGCTTTCTAGGCATACAAACATCTTTCCACTTCATCTTCACCTTGCCACCTGACCACAAGAATCTATTAAGAATCTTGTCAATAGTTTTTATGTTTTTGATAGGAAAAGAAATATAAGTTGTCTAATATACACTGATGGAATTCAGAATAAATATGAAAAGTTGTGCTCTACCAACCAAAGAAAGATATCTAGAGCTCCAAGAAGCAATTCCACCATTTATTTTATCGATAACGCAAGCAAAATCCCTAACACTCATCCTAGTATCTATCATAGGTATGCCAAGATACATAAAAGGAAGTTATTGTTTAGAAATTCCCAAAATAGTGGATAAGATTGCTTCTAGATTGGATTCCTTAAGAGATACTAATAAGTCATTTTTTGAACAATTAATAACAAGACCTGACATCTTGTTGAACATTTTAAGGCCTTTCATAAATATTAGTACAAAAATAGTATCAGCTTTAGAGAGCAATATAAGATCATCAGTAAAGTATAAATAAGTTAATCCCAATCTTCTACATTTGGAATGAAATTTAAATCCTTTGGTACCTTTCACCACTTTTTGAAGTAACCTGTTAAGTGTATCCATCACCAAACTAAAAAGATAAGGTAAGATGGGATCACTTTGTCTTATCCCTTTTAAGCTAGTGAATGTTTTGTAGGCTAGTTGTTGATAAAAATTAAAACTAGATGTTGAAATACATTTAGAGATCCAGTTTATAAATAAAGCTGGAAAGGTCAATATAGATAGCATATTTTCTATGAACTCCCAATCCACACTGTCATATGCCTTTTTTAGGTCAATTTTGATGTAAAAATTAGTTTTTTCATTTTTGTTATAATAAGACCTTATCAACTATTGAAGTATTAGAACATTATCTCCAATTGCCTTACCTCAGGTATAAGCACCGTGTGAGTCACCAATATGAATAGGAATAATTTTTCGAATCCTATAAGCTAAGATTTTAGATGTCAACTTGTAAAATGGAGTTGCAACATGATATAGGTCGATAATCAGAAAAGTATTGAAGCTCTCCAATCTTAGGAATAAGAGTGTTAAAAGTTTTATTGAGGGCTTTCAATAGGGAACCACTGCTAAAGAATTCCTGAATTGTTTCAATCACCATATTTCGTGTAAATGGTCAAGACTTCACAAAGAAATGTATGTTTAAACATGGCCAGGAGCTTTGTTGGGATGAAGGGACTTAGGTGAATCTTCAATCTCTATAATTATGACAAGTTGAATGAGATAATCAATTTCTTGAGAGGACAATCCATCTTGTAAAATTTTCTAAAGAAGATATACTGAAGAGTGTGCTTCTGAGGGTTTATTCATGAATTCAAAAAATAATTAATAGCCCTTTGTAGTAACTCATCTTATGAATTTAGCTAAACACCATCTAGTTCAAGAGAGACAATTCTATTGACAGCTTTCCTTACAATGATTGATTTATGAAACATCGATGTATTTTTGTCTCCATATTTTATCCAGTTGAGTCGAGATAGAGAATAGTCAAACCACTAAAATTTATAGAAGTTATGAATAACTGCCTTTTCCCTTTCCAATAAAAGAGAAGAGTTAAGATTGGTATGGATTTGTTGGTAAATGCTCTCCAGATTGCCTTCACAGTATTAAATAGATGATTTGTGTTGCTTATATTACTCCTGAACAGCATCTTCATTTCTAGCTTCATCAACTTTAATTTCATGAAAAGGATATATTGCTTGGTCCCAAAAAATCTTGCCCTCAAGTGTTTCCATAAAACATCATCAAAATCTAACAACTCACTTAAAAAGTTGCTGAATCTAAAAGACCTTTTTAGAGAAATCTCACTAACTTGCGTAATAATAGGAGAGTGATCCAAAAGGATATTAGTAAGATAAGTAAAATAACAATTGGGTTACCTCACCAGCCATTGAATGTCAGATAAGCTTCTATCATGCCTTTTTCGAATTAAATTCACTTCATGCTACCTATTGCTCCATATGAAATAATTACCACCGACAGTATGTGTCGAGTACACTACAAAATTTACCTTACTCTGCATACTAAAATTTAAAGTTAGGATAAGTCAGGATTGAATTGGCATGGAATTTTCGGTTAATTTCTGTAACCAAAGTTAATTGATGCAAGGAAAATATAAAAGGGGGTTTTGGATTTTTAGCAATTTAGAAATTAAAGTAAAAGTAAACTATCAAAGAAAAATTAAAACAAGTAATAAAAAATGATTAAATTGTAGAATATACATAAGGTCCGGTTCTAGGTTCAATCTTGGCCTAAACAGATTAAGCATATTTCATCATCCTAACATGTTTACAACTCTTTTCAGATTATCAATTTGAAAATAACATAATACTCTCACAATCTTAGTTTTGCCTTAGGTTTTGTTTAATCAAGAAACGATCATTAATTGAACATAACTAGCAAGTAACCTATGATACGATCTCTAGGTTTAATTTGGAAGCCACATTACGAATTGAAAAATGATCAATATAAGCAATAACCTCACATTCGGGTTATCTAACCTGCGTTATGTTGTTCCTAACGATATTGGATCATTAGACGCTACTCACAAACATCATAAGTAATGATTACGGATTACATTTAATGTTTTATCAATAGGTTCGAAATAAAACAATCAAAATAGCATATTAAGATCATTCATCCCAAAACCCAATCAAATTAACACCAACAACACAACAATGTGAAAAGAAATTACAACCTTAAAATGATTAAAATAGCTTAACCGTCACTTACAACCGATGTTGGGATGTTAGCCTTTCATCTCCATTTTTATGCTCTAAGCGTGAGTCATCTTCTCTATGCTTCGGTGGTGAGACAATAAAGAAGGAAAACCTAGCGCTCTCCCTTCTATCTGATTTTTTTATTTAATTTATGGTCCACGTCTACTGTTCAAGTTCCTCTCATTTCTGTGTGTGTCATTTTTCATACAATCAGCCTTAAACATAAACACTGCCTGCATTCTGCGTTAAACACAAATACAGTTATGCTAATATAGATAGCACTTACGTTGCTCCCCCTTATTCTGTGTTTTGATGCTTCTTACATACTGCTGTGCATCTGCGTTTCATTTGGCGTGGGCTGCATTTTGTCATGCAATGCACGTTGTTTTGTGTTTCCACCTATTGCATGCTTATTTTGCTTGTCCATCTTCCATCATCCTTTGCTTTATACATGGAACTTTGGTTTATGCGTGAATTATGATGCCATTAAATTCACATACATCATCATCTTGATTTTTCATGTCTTTAGTTGCTTTAATACTTCTCATTCTTACTTCATGAAGACAAGTGAATATTAATCTTCACAAAATGGCCCAAATATCGAGCTTTCGACTCACTTTAACTTTTTTTCTTCCGAATTGTACCTAAAATTAATATGAGTCAAAGTGAGTATCTTGAGCAATTCTAAAGCAATAATCACTAAGAGTAGCATATCAAATGAAGCAAAATTTAAATACATATCAAGTTCCCCCATATTTAGCCTTTGACCTTCCTTGGGCATACTGTCAAAACCAAAGTCACAAACTAAAACTTTTATTCATTTTCCATGTTTCCTAAGAAGAGTTAGCCATAAATAAAGATTAATGACTTTCAAAACATAAGCAAAACTCCACATTCAAAGCTTCTACTCATGATCAATCAATATTCACTACCCTTAGAAACTGAGTAATCTAGAGGTAGACTTGTACAAAAGGTGTTTAAACAAGATATTTCCATGGGTACACTCAAACACCATTTATGATCATAACAATCTACAACTTTGCATATCATTTCATTTCTCTACCATTAAAAGTCACATGCATAATCATAAATCAAAAGACTTTTCTAGGGTTGTAATGTAGGCAAAGGTAAGGTAAGATGTATTTTGGTTAATGCAGTATAAAAAGCCATCAAGCTAATGATGACAATGATTGGAAGAGAGCCTTCATCAATGTAAAAGCGATGAAGTTAATATATTGTGCTCTCACTGTTGAGGAGAGAAATCAAGTGAACTTATGCACAAGTGCTCAAGAAATGTGGGAGAGACTATGTATTACTTATGAAGGAACTAACCAAGTTCGAGAAACAAAGATCAGCATGCTTCTTCATGACTATGAAATGTTTGTTATGAGGGATGGTGAGTCTATTTCCACTTTGCTTGATCGTTTTACAAAAATTATTAATGGATTAGGCAACCTTGGAAAGCATATGATGGATAGCGAGAAGGTGAAAAAAATTCTTTGTTCATTGCCAAAAGAATGGGACTCACAAGTGACAACAATTATGGAGTCCAAAGACCTCAACATATTAGAATTCAATGCATTGGTGGGATCACTCATAAATTATGAGATTATTCTCAAACCAAGAGGAGGAAAAGGTAAGTCACAAAATTCAATTGCTTTAAAAGCTAATGTTTCTTCTCTTGATGAAAGTGATGAAGAGTTCAATGAAGAAGAAGATGATGAAGAACTAGCACTTTATGCTAGAAACTTGAGAATGTTCAAAGGTATACTCAAAAATAGGAAAAAGGAATTACGTGGTGGTAGAAATGATGAAAGAAAGAAGATCATCATGGAGAAAAGGATCAAAAGCTATGAAGAAAAGAAGAGCAATGAAGAGTGCTGGAAATGTGGAAAAAGAGGATATCATGCTAGGGAGTGCAAAAGCTCATCCTCTTCCTCAAATTTTCATAAAAATGACAAGTATGACAAAGGAAAGAAGAAAGCTAGTCTTTTAGCCTCCTGGAGTGATGATGAGGAAGCATACCTAAGCAATGATGAGAGCAACTTGGCTCTTATGGCACATAGTTCCTTGTCAAGTGATGATCAGGATGAGATACAAGTAAAGAATGAAAATCCACCAAGCACATGGTATATTGATAATGGATGTTCAAGGCATACGAGTGGAGACAAGAGCCTATTTGTAGAAATCAAACTAAAGAATCAAGGCTTTGTCACATTTAGAGACAACAATAAAGGTAAAGTCATTGGTGTTGGTAAAGTGGGTAAGGAACCTTTGCCTACCATTGACAATGTTCTACTAGTTGATGATTTGAAACATAACTTGCTAAGTATTTCTACTATTGAATCTGAATATGTAGCAGCTAGAAGTGCATATGCTCAAGTTCTTTGGCTTAAACATCAATTACTTGATTGTGATATTATTGTTAAAAATGTTCCAATCTATTGTGATAATAAAAGTGCAATTTTCTTAAGTAAAAATCCAATTTTACATAGTAGAACAAAACATTTTAAGATTAGGCATCATTTCATACGTGATCATTGTTTGAAAGGTGATATTTGTTTGAAACATGTCTTTACAAGTGATCCATTGGCAGATATTCTTACTAAACCACTTAAAGAAAATGTGTTTGTGAATATAAAATTGAAATTTGGTATGTGTGATTTGAATTCAATTGGATGATTGCATACTTGTTTAAAATTGTTTGCATACACTTCTATAGTAAAATGGTCAAATTATTAGGTGAATATGCAATTCCATAGAGAAAATATCAACAATGATCTATATTCGGATTTAGAAAATGATTTGTCTTGATTTTGGAAATTTCCAGTCGACTAATTGGAGTCTAAGTCGACTGATGTTGAGGTAATGGGCGAGTATCTTTGATTTGAACATTAACTAATGCATATGGAGAAAATTTGGCTAAGTGTTTTTGTGGCTCTCTAGTCGAATATTATAGTGTTAAGTCGACTAATCAATCTTGATTTGATATCACATAGATTTTTATCCTTGAATAGTCGACTATTCATTTCATTCCAGTTAACTAAAATTCTCATACCTGATGGTTCCTAAAATCTGTATTTATTTAAGTTGACTAATCCCCTTCCAGTCGACTATCCCATAACGCAAATCTGACCCAAGGCTACTGCCTTTATTTTTCACCAAACCAATCAACTAATACCCAACTAGTCGACTATCAGACATCCCCTGCATATAAAATCCCTCAATTATTTCACAAACCTCTGAAAGCTAAAACATCCAAACTCCAAATTCTCTCATTCCAGTTGACTATCCTCTTCAGAATTCTCCAAATCAACACCTACCCATCGTTCTTCATCCAAAACACTAAACCCTTCCTCAATCATCAAAACATCATTTCCTTCGGTGAAACTCTCTTCATCTTCATCAAAAACCCTAAAAAATGCCAATCCATGCATCTTCCTCCACCAACTCACGAATCCTTCCAAATGGCACCAAAGAAAGCAAGTGGGAAGGGAAAGCAACCGAAAATCGTCACCAAAACTCACCAAACCCGAGTTAGAGGGTCATCTTCGAGAGGTGGAGTTGAAAGGGAGAATGCGGTTCTTGAACCTAGATCCACTTCAATGGAGGCTTAACATCTTTATTATAAGGTATTAAAATCAGAAGTTTTGATTACTTCCATGAGATTTGATTGGGTTAAGTTTGAACATAATGAATTCAAGGATTTGTTTGATGAAATAAAGAGTTTAGGATTGAAGGACTTTTTGGATTTTAAGGATGACATATATGAAGATTTAGTTAGAGAATTCTATGCTAATCTAGTTGTGACTAGAAGCAATGTTGATAGTGATGTTCATTTAAAGTCTAGTATTCAAGGGAAAGATATTTATATTTGTGAAGAAAATTTGAACATTTGGCTTAAGTTTCCTAACGAAGGAATTAGGCCTAGAGCATCATTACTTGATACAAATGTGTTGAGACATGAGAATGGAGATATGGATGAGGAAGCCAAAGAGAATTATGGTTATGATGAGCTGAAAGGAGATGAATTGCTAGGAAGAATTTTCATTAAACATTCATCCCAATATGATGCCATGGATTTGCCATTGAATTATAGGTTGTTGCATTATGCCATAAATATAGTTATCTATCCTAAAAAGGTAAGCAACAATCACATTACCTCATTGGATACGGAAATTATATGGCATTTGGAAGAAGGTAGGAAAATTAATTTTCCGAATTTGATCATTCAAATGATAAGGAGGAAGGCAAATTTGTTGAGAGGAGAGCTTAAAAGGAAAACTACCAAGCATAAAGGTATGCCTTATGGAGCTTTGATTACTTATATCTCAAAGTTGCAAAGATGTAATTTGAGTTCCTATGAACATTACCCATATCCAATAAGTTGGAGGTTTACATCCTATAATATAAGGAGTATGAAGTCGGTGAAAACTAATGAGAAAGGTTAGGTGTATGCTTATTATGTGGATAAGCTTGGTTTAACTTTAGAAAGTGATCAACAAGTGCCTAAAAGACAAAGGTCAAAAAGAGCAAGTAAAAGGCCAAGCAATGTAAGACTAAGTAATATAAGGCGAAGTGATGTATCCCAAGAAGAGCTTCAAGAAATTAGAGATCAAATTGAAGAAGTAAATGTTCGACTGGATCTTCAACAAGGGATTTTAATTCGCTTGGAGAAAAACATTAAGAAAATATTTGACAAACTTGGTTGTAGACATGACGATGCTTCTCCACCTTGATGGCCATTGCATTTCACTAGACCAACATTTCATTATTACTCATTCATGTTTTTTTATCATTTACTGTTTTTTTATTATATTTTTTAAGTTTAAGACAATGTTTATTTTCTTTGACTATATTTGTGAATTTTATGTGTTCTATATATTTTTTATTATGAAGAAAATGGGGAGAAATTTGAGAACAATAGGGAGGTATAAATAAAATGATGAATGTTAAAATGTGAGGTATAAATTTGTTGAATGTTGATTCATATTGATTTATTGATTGAGGGGGAGACAAACTAACCAAAAAGACACGGCATAAAAACCTTAATCAACTTTTTCTTTGTTTTCAATTTCTTAAACAATTTCCAAATGTTTTGTCATTATCAAAAAGGGGGAGATTGTTGGACCAATAGAGGTTGACAAATTTAATCCTTCTATATTTTGATAATAATAAAACTTAAGAAATGGTTAAGAAATTATTTCAGGTTAATTAGATTAAAAGGAAGTTAATAAATGGAACACCAGTCGATTGAAGGTTAGCGCAAGTCGACTATCATACTGATGAAGAATTGACTAATGATAGTAAGAGATGAAAAGCACATATTTTGAAAAATTGTGCTAGTCGACTAATGAGGATCAGAGAAATAAAAATGTGGATTTCATATGAAGATTTTGTATGAAGATTTTGATAAGGTCAAAGATTGGAGAATCAATCAAATATGTTAGTTGGAGGACTTGACAAGTCGACTATCATTTTATAAGTCGACTATTCGAAGTACAGAGTTGAAGATTCATATAAAAAGGTTGTGCTAGTCGACTATCATATGGAAGACAAGTTGACTATGATGTATTAGTTGACTATTACATACTGACTAGTCGACTATTAGTTACAGCTGAACAGAATTTGAATTTGTCAAACAAATTCAAATGAGAGCAAATCTTTCTACAACAGCTAGGAGCATTTTGCAACAACTAGGAGCATCCACGAACATCTTGAAATATGTAAATAGAGGTCTTCACTTCAGAGGATTGATGACACAAGTTCTAAAAGAAGCATACTTGCTATAGTGAAAAATTATCCTCTCATTGCTCTCATATTGCTTACATAGCATACTCTGATTCTTGTCAGTTATTCTTAGCTTTATCACGTCATTACCATTCTTGTGATTATTGTGAGTTGAGTGATCAGAGAAGAATCATTTAGGAGGTAGGATTTGTGTCAAGAAAATAAATCATTTATAAGGTGTAGCTTGAACCGGAAGTCAAGTTGATTGGAAGAGTTCACACTAAACTAAAAAGTGTGCAATAAATAGCTTTGACAAATTCCTAAGTAGGAGCTTACGTAGAGGACGTAGGTCTTTGCAGCGAACCTCTATAAATATTGTGTTTTCCTCTCTTCTTTACTCTTTCATATTTCAATTTTTTTTTGTTTGCCTTGTATGTTTTAATTCTTTGTTTTGTAGCACTTCGCAAAAAATTTAAAAGATCTATTCAACCCCCCTTCTAGATCGTTTTCACATGTAATGTGGATTATACAAAAGAAAAGGATAATAAAGCTTAAGGAGGTTAGCAAAGGAAAATTCACATAGGTAGGTATGCTATTTAGCTAATGTAGCTCGTAATCAACAAAGAATGCCTAATCATTTTCATAAAAATGCATGTGATGAAAATGTGGTCTCGATTAGAAAATCAATGCAAAGTAAGGATGTACATGTCATGAAGGTCACACATAACAAACAAAATAGTGAGATTGATATAGATGTGTCAGTCTAATAAGGATGTATATGTCATGACGGTCACACATAATAAACAAAACAGTGAGACTGATATAGATGTGTCAGTCTAATACAGCTCAAAAGCTCACTAATTTTGGTCTACCATTAGTCACCACTCTTTTAAGAATATTGCACATTAACAAACCACAAAAGCAAAAATACATGCCAAATTTTACTGTGAATTTTACTAATCAATTCACACTCTAATTACGACTAAAAAATTTTTAAAGCAATAGAAAACAAGAACATTTTTTATTTTGTTCATTTGATTTTAAAAACTTCCTAAAAGGTCACATAAGCTACAATTAAGCTAAAAAAACATGCATAAAAACTGATGTACCTCACCCCCAAACTTAAAACTTACATTGTCCTCAATGTACAATTAAATGCAAGAAACGAAGCAGTTAATAAAAAAAAGCAAATGCAAAAATGTAAAAGACAGAAATTAACTCCCCTTGAGTTGCCTCCCAAGCTGCGCCTTTGTTTAACGTCGTTGGCTCGACCTCCAGTAGCGTGCATCAAGTGACACCAGTCACATCCTCCAGCATCAACACCTCTAAATCCTCCGCTTGGAAACCCTCATAATACGGCTTTAAACGATGACCAGTCACTCTGAATGTCCTGTGAGTTTTGAGGCTCCGTATCTCTATTAAACCAAAAGGAAAGACATGAGTAATAACAAATGGAATAACCCAATGGGAACTCAACTTACCTAGAAATAGTTTGAATTTGGAATGATATAGTAACACTTTCTGGCCCACCGAGAAGCTTTTCCTTGAAATCATCTTATCGTGAAAAGGTTTCGTCCTCTCCTTATATATCACTACATTTTGATATGACTCATTCCTCAACTCTTCCAACTCTTGA
Organism: Erythroxylum domingense; assembly: GCA_025594535.1. Classification (NCBI taxonomy): domain Eukaryota; kingdom Viridiplantae; phylum Streptophyta; class Magnoliopsida; order Malpighiales; family Erythroxylaceae; genus Erythroxylum; species Erythroxylum domingense. The sequence continues at coordinate 15,186,077 of JANQBM010000003.1, forward strand.
AGTTGCAATTTCCTATGCACTCTCGCATCATCCAAGTTCATGATGCATCTTCTAATAGCCTAATATGTCTTATGTTGTATTTCCATCAGAAGATGACATGGCTCCCCAAACACTAGACTATATGGTGACATCCTAATTAGTGTTTTATAAGTCGTCCTGTGGCCTATAATGTGTCTTCCAATCTTACACTCCAATCCTTCCTATTAGGCTGCACTGTTTTCTCTAGGATTAACTTGATTTCTTGATTTGAGACTTCAGCTTGCCCGTTGGTAATGGTAAGCAATAGAAACTTTATGCGTGATATGATATTTTCTAGACATTACTTCGATCACCTTGTTACAGAAGTGGGATCCTCTATCATTAAAGATGGTTTCAGTATCCTGAACCTAGAAAGAATGTTAGCCTCAACAAAATCTGTAATAACCCTTGCATTGTTAGTTTTCGTAGTTTTGGCTTCCGGCCATTTAGAAACATAATCAACTGTAAGCAATATATAAGTACAGCCAAAAGATAGAGGGAAAAGTCTCATAAAATCAATACCCCAAATGTCAAAATTTTCATAAAAAAGAAAAGGAGTCTGTGGTAATTGATCCTTACGGGATAAGTTACCTAATCGTTGGCATCTATCACAGGATTTGTAGAAGGTATATGCATCTATGAACAATGTTGGCTAGTAGAAGCTGCGCTCCAGAACTTTATGAGCTGTTATTGTCACTCCAAAATGTCCTCCGCAAGCATATGATTAGAAGAAGGCTAAAATTGATGGTGATTTATTTTCTGGTACATACCTCCTAATAACTTGATTTGTGTAGTGCCTCTAAAGATACGGGTCATTCCATACATAAAACTTCACATCACTTCATAGCTTATCCCTCTAAGCCTTTGACAAACCAACAGGTAATTCTTTAGTAACTAAAAAATTGACAATGTTTGCATGCTATGGTGGTGTCGCATCGACAAAAAATAATTGCTCATCCGAAAAGGTTTCTTGTAGAGGGATATCATCTTCTTCCTTTATCAAACGACTGAGATGGTCTGTCACCACGTTTTCTACCCCCTTATTTTATCTAATCTCAAAGTCAAATTCCTAAAGGAGGATAATCCATTTGATCAACCTCAATTCTGCTTCTTTCTTTGTGAGCAAGTATCGTAAAGTTGCATTGTCAGAATACACAATCACTATAGCACCAAGCAAATACGATCAAAATTTTTACAAAACAAAATCCACAGATAACAGTTCTTTTTCAGTAGTGGAATAATTCAATTGAGCTGGGTTTAGAGTCTTTCAAGCATAGTAGATGGCATGCAAAGCTTTTCCCACTCTTTTTCCTAAAACTACCCCATTGCATAGTCATTCGCATCACATATGATCTCGAAGGGGAGATTCTAATCTAACGGTTGAATCTCCGGTGGAGATGTTAGAAGCTCCTTAAGTTTGTTGAATGCTTCCTTGAACTTCTCGTCAAACTCAAAGGAGACATCTTGTTGAAGAAGCTTGCATAGTGGTGTGACTATCTTCAAAAGTCCTTAATGAACCTTTCAATAAAACCCTGCATGCCCAAGAAAAGAATGCACTTCCCTTACAGTAGAGGGGTAAAGGAAAGAAGAAATAAGATCAACTTTGGACTTGTGTACTTCAATACCCTTAGCAAATATCATATGGCCTAAAACTATACCTTGATCCACTATAAAATGATATTTTTTTTCCAATTCAACACATGATTAGTTTTTATACATCGTTCCAAGATAATGGCAAAATTCTCAAGACATTCATCAAAAGAAGATCCATACACACTAAAATCATCCATGAATACCTCGATAATCTTCTCAACATATTCAAAAAAATGCTTACCATACACCTTTGGAACGTGGCGAGTGCATTACATAATCCGAATGGCATTCTTCAGTACACAAACATACCTAATGGGCATGTAAATGTGGTCTTCTCCTAATTTTGGATGCAATCAGGATCTGAGGATAACCTGAAAAACCATCTAAAAAATAATAATAGTCATAACTAACTAATCTCTCAAGCATCTAATCAATAAAAGGAAGGGAAAAGTGTGAAAACGATCTAGAAGGGGGGGTTGAATAGAACTTTTAAATTTTTTGCGAATTGCTACAAAATAGAGAATTAAAACACACAAGACAAACAAAAACAAATCGAAATATAACAGAGTAGAGAAGAGAGGAAAACACAATATTTATAGAGGTTCGGTGCTAAGACCTACGTCCTCTACCTAAGCTCCCACTTAGGATTTTGTCAAAGCTCTTTACTGCACACTTTTTAGTTTAGTGTGAACTCTTCCAATCAACTTGACTTTTGGCTCAAGCTATACCTTACAGATGATTTGTTTTCTTGGTACAAATCCTTCCTTCCAAGCGATTCTTCTCTAATCACTCAAATCACAATAATAACAATGATAGTAATGAAGTAATAAAGCTCAGTACAGCTGAAGACAATCTGGATATGCTATGCAAGTAATATGAGAGCAATGAGAGGATAATTTTTCACTATAGCACGTATGCTTCTTTTTGAACTTCTGTCTTCATTCCTATGAAGTGAAGACCTTTATTTACAGGCTTCATGACTTTCCTAACCGTTGTAGAACGCTCCTAGCCATTGTAGAAAATTTGCTCCCTTTTGAAATCATTTGATAAATTTAAATTCTGTTCAGCTGTAACTGATAGTCAACTAGTCGGTATGTAATAGTCAACTAGTCGGTAAGTAATCGACTAGTACATGCATTAAATGAATCTTTAAGATCTTGGTCAATGATCATGACCTCATCCTCATCATCACTTGACAAGGAACTTTTTTCCATAAGAGCCAAGTTGCTCTCATCATTGCTTAGGAATGATTCCTCATCATCACTCCAAGTGGCTATAAGACTAGCTTTCTTCTTTCCTTTGTCATTCTTGTCATTTTTTCGAAATTTTGAGGAAAAGGATGAGCTTTTGCACTCTCTAGCATGATGTCCTCTTTTTCCACATTTCAAGCACTCTTCATTTCTCTTCTTTTCTTCATAGCTTTTGGTCCTTCTCTCCATGGTGTTCTTCTTTCTTTCATCATTTATACCACCACGTAATGCCTTTTTCCTATTTTTGAGCAGACCTTTGAACATTCTCAAATTTTTAGCATAAGGTGATAGTTCTTCATCATCTTCTTCTTCATCTAACTGTTCATCACTTTCATCAATAGAAGAAACATTAGCTTCTAAAGCAAATGAATTTTGTGACTTACCTCTTCCTCTTCTTAATTTGAGAATGATCTCATAGTTTATGAGTGATCCCACCCAGGCATTGAATTCTAATTTTTTGAGGTCTTTGGACTCCATAATAGCTGTTACTTGTGAGTCCTATTCTTTTGGCAGTGAACGAAGAATCTTTTTCACCTTCTCGCTATCTTTCATATGCTTTCCAAGGTTGCCTAATCCATTAATAATTTCTGCAAAACGATCAAGCATAGTGGAAATAGACTCAACTTTCTTCATGACAAACATTTCATAATCATGGAGAAGCATGTTGATCTTTGTTTCTTGAACTTGGTTGGTTCTTTCATGAGTAATGCGTAGTCTTTCCCACATTTCTTGAGTGCTAGTGCATAAGTTCACTCGATTTCTCTCCTTAACAATGAGAGCGCAATTTATCAACTTCATGGCTTTTGCGTTGATTAAGGCTTTCTTCCAATCATTGTCATCACATTCCAACTCCGTCTTTACCTCACCATTTTCATTCAAAAGAACGTGTGTACTAAAGATTATGATCTTCCAATACTCTACTCCTTCACTTATGATGTGGTATTTCATAGGATTTTTCCAAGAAGAGTAGTTAGTACCATTAAAAAGAGGAGGGCGATTATTTGTGTTACCTTCTTTCGCTATTTTGTTGTGTGTCAAGTTCAGTGCCATCCTTGGATTTTTAGCCTTCTCTGATACCAATTAAAAACAATCTAGAAGGGGGGTTGAATAGATCTTTTAAATTTTTCGTGAAGTGCTACAAAACAGAGAATCAAAACACACAAGACAAACAAAAACAAATCGAAATATAACAGAGTAAAGAAGAGAGGAAAACACAATATTTATAAAGGTTCGGTGCTAAAACCTATATCTCTACCTAATCTACCACTTAGGATTTTTTTCAAAGCTCTTTACTGCACACTTTTTAGTTTAGTGTGAACTCTTCCAATCAACTTGACTTCCGGCTCAAGTTACACCTTACAGATGATTTGTTTTCCCGACATAAATCCTACCTTCTAAGCGATTCTTCTCTAATCACTCAACTCACAATAATAACAATGATAGTAATAAAGTAATAAAGCTCAGTATAGCTGAAGATAACTTGGATATGCTATATAAGTAATATGAGAGTAGTGAGAGGATAATTTTTCACTATCGCACGTATGCTTCTTTTTGAACTTCTGTCTTCATTCCTCTAAAGTGAAGACCTTTATTTACAGGCTTCAAGACTTTCTTAGCCGTTGTAGAACGCTCCTAGCTATTGTAGAAAGATTTGCTCCCATTTGAAATCGTTTGACAAATTCAAATTCTGTTCAGCTGTAACTGATAATTGACTAGTAGGTATGTAATAGTCGACTTGTCTAGTTCACCAACTAAAAGATCTCATTGATTCTCCAATCCTTGACTGTTGAGATACAATTTAAAATCCTCATGCAAGATCTTTACATGAAATCCATGTTTTTAATTTTGATTCTCATTTAGTCGACTAGTGCAATTTTGATCCTCATACGTCAACTAGTGTAATTTTTCAAAATATGTGTTTTTCATCTCTGACTAGTGTAATTCTTCATCAGCATGATAATCAACTTGTGCAAGCTTTAGTCAACTGGTGTTCCATTTTTATTAACTTAACCTGAAATTATTTCTTAACCATTTCTTGAAGTTTTATTATTATCAAAACATAGAAGGATTTAATTTGTCAACCTCTATTGGTCCAACAAAGTGGACTTTACGAGTAGCAGAATTTAACTTTCTATAATCAAAACATACTCACTACCTAGTTTACACTTGGTTGGGAACCAACTCACCTTCCTGGTTTGTCACAATGGTAATTCCAGACTTCTTTGGAACCACCTGAACAGGACTTACCCACTTACTATTGGAAATCAGGTAGATAACCCAAGCATCAAGAAGCTTCAACACCTCTTTCTTCACAACTTCCATCATTGGAGGATTCAGTCTACGCTAAGCTTGCCTTATGGATTTTGCATCCTCCTCTAGCAAAATACGGTGCATGCATATGGAAGGGCTTATTCGTTAGATATCTATGATAGTCCACCCGATGGCCTTCTTATGCTCTTTCAGCATTCAAAGTCAACTCTAGTGAAATGATAACTGGGAGAGTTTGCTTATCTCCGGAATAGGCCTACTTTAGATGTGTTGGGAGTGGCTTCAATTCCAATTCTGATGTCTGCACATCAGAAGGTAATAACTTCTGGTGAGCTTCAGGTAGTTGTATAAAAGCCAAATCATACCTTTTGGAGTGCTTTCTAATGAGTCTAAGGAAGTAATCATTTCTATAAGCTCTTCTCCCATCTTAACATCAGTGTTGGCTTCTAATTTCATATCCTCAGTTAAAATCATTTCCAAATGATCCTTGCAACTTCATTTAAACATTTCATGCAAGATCAATTGCATCAACAGAAAAAACACATTGATCATCAAGAGGATGTTTTATGGCATCAAAAATATTGAAATGAATCATTTCCCCCATCAAATTCAATTATGAAGGTGCCCTCATGAATATCTATTTTAGTTTGAGTCATATTAAGAAATCGTCTCCCCAACAAGATAGGTATTAGATTACGTGAGGTGTCATCATTCATATCCACAATATTGAAATCTACAGGGAACACTAACTTATTTACCTGTACCAAAATATCATCAACCACACCATCGGGATAAGCATTAATGCGATCATCCAGTTGTATGATTACACTCATTTCTTCTAATGGACCCAAGTTCAAAGAAGCAGAAATCGAATGAGGCATCACATTAATAGAAGCATGCAAATCTAACATAGCACTATTAATCATAGTACTACCAATTTTGCAAGGAATGGTAAACATATTTGGATCCTGGCATTTTGAAGGCATCTTCTTTTTTAATATCGCTAACACATTCTCACCCATCATCACTTTCTGATCACCCCTCAGTCTCCTCTTATGTGTACGCAGTTTTTTGAGGAATTTGGCATACCTTGGTACTTGCATGATTGCCTTAAGCAAAGGTATATTGACTTCCACCTTTCAAAAAATCTCCAATATCTCTTTGTCCTTCTCCTTCTTGTATGGTCTAGTCAATCTGCTCAGAAAAGGTGGAGGGTTAGTTTTAATAATTTTGGGACTTTCAAAATTTACCTTTGTACTCGATGACAGTTTTTCTTCCTTTTCCAAATCCTTCTCAATCTCTTCCTCAATAGAAATCTTTGATGAGGTTCTCTTGGGACCCTCAATTTCCTTTCCACCCCTCAGGGTTATGGCACTAACATTCTTTGGGTTCATCTCAAGTTGTGATGGCAGTTTTCCTCCAATTTGCGATTTGATTCGGTTTATCCTTGCTGTCATCTGACCCATTTGATTTTCCAAATTTTGTACACGAGCTGCCATCTCAAGCTGTGATGGCAGATCGTGTTTGAACATATTCTGTACACTTCCACTTGTGCCTGTCTAACTACAATCTGTCTCATAAAAGATGTTAGTTCGTCTAAACGATGTTCAATTAGGGATGGCAATTATGGCCCAGTCGGCTTGGCGTATGGCCCGTCCGTTTTTTTGAAACGACATCATTTTGTCCAAAATGACATCGTTTTGAATTTTTTCCTTTAAAAATAAATAGGCAGGCCGACCTGCCCGTAGCCCAGAGGGCCATAGCCCGGGCTATAGGTCAGTCAGCCCATCGCCCATTGACATGTCTATGTTTAATGTATGAAGTGTTTACCTTGTTTACTTGTTGAACATCATTGCAAGTGTCGAATTGTTGAGTGCTAGTGGCCATCCGCTTAAGTAATATCCTGGCTTCAATGGGAGTCTTCTCGTAAAGTGCCCATCGCTTGTTGCATCAACCAAACTCCTCTTTATCGGTAACAGTCCTTTATAGAAATATTGGATGAGAAGTTGCTCCGGTATGTTGTGGTGAGGACAACTAGCATATAACTTCTTGAACCACTCCCAATACTCATAAAGAGATTCTCCATTATTCTGTTTGATGCCACATATCACCTTTCGAATACTTGCCATCTTTGAGGACAAAAAATATTTTGTCTAAAAACAGTCTCTTCATCTCCAACCAAGTATTTATGCTTCCTGCTGGTAAATCAAACAGCCAATCTTTTGTTGCATCTTTGCGTGAGAATGGGAAGGCTCTCAACATAATATGCTCGTTCGTTACCCCGAGAGGCTTCATGCTCAAACACACCACATCGAGTTCCTTAAGATGCTTATGTGCATCCTCACTTACAAGACCATGAAAGTTAGGCAATAAATGAATTAATCCAGATTTTAACTCAAAAATAACATGTTTAGCAAAATTTAAAAATGTTATGCATAATGGTCTTTGAGTTAAATTGGGTGTAGCCAACTCCCTTAAAGTTCTTAAATTTTCCATCGTGTCTTCGGATTCTAGTTCCAATTCGTCTACCAAAGTTAACCTTGCTTCCTTATGCAATCTCCGTAATGTTCTCTCGATCTTCAGATCAAGTTGCTCAATTTCTCATCGAGGAGATCTGGTCACTACAATGTACCAAAACTAACAATCAACTAAAAATTAAAAAGTAACAAAAAGAATGATTATAAACAATTATATTCACAAAAAACCAACTAAAATCAATTACAAAAATTAAACTACCACACTTCTTGGTAACAATGCCAAAATTTGACAACATGTGTCTAGTACACTGCAAAATTTACCTGACTCTACACACTAAAATTTGTAGTTAGGGTAAGTCAGAATCGAATCTGCAGGGATTGTTTAGTTAATTTTTGTAACCAGAGTTAATTGATGCAAGGAAAATATAAATAGAGGGGTTTTTGGATTTTTAGCATTTTAGAAATTAAAGTAAAAGTAAACTATCAAAGACAAATTAAAACAAGCAATCAAAAATGATTAAACTGTCGAATATACGTAAGGTTCGATTCTAGGTTCAATCTCGGCCTAAACATGATCAAGCATATTTCATCATCCTAACGTCTTTACAACTCTCTTCGAATTATCAATTTGAGACTAACAGAATACTCTCCTTCCTTAGGTTTTGTTTAATCAATAAATAATTATTAATTAAACCTAACTACTAAATAACCTAGGATACGATCTCTAGGTTTAATTTGGAAGCCACATTACAAATTAGAAAACGATCAATATAAGCAGTAACCTTACACATTCATGTTATCTAACCTACGTTATGTTGTTCCTAATGATATTGGATCATTGGATGCTACTCACAAACATAAAAAGTAATGATTACAGATTATATTCAATTTTTTAGCAATAGGTTCGAAATAATACAAGCAAAATAACGTATTAAGATCATTCATCCCAAATCCCAATCAAATCAACACCAATAACACAACATTCCAAAAAGAAATTACAACCTTAAAATGATAAAAATAGCTTAACCGTGACTTGACACCAATATTACCATTGAATCAGCATTTTAGCACCGATATTCCCATTGAACCGACATTATAAAGCTAGCCTTTCATCTCTATTTTTATACTCTAAATGTGAGCCATCTTCTCTATGCTTCGATGGAGAGAAAGCAAAGAAGGAAGACCTAGTGCCTCCACCTCTATTCTATTTCACACTACGCTCACTACAAGAAAATAACATAATCCGCGACGTTTTATTAATAAAACGTCGCAAATTGTTTAAACTTCACGAAAAGTTTGAATTTTTTGCTACGTTTTATCAAAACATCAAAAATTTGTAATACTTTTTGTGACGTTTTATTAATAACACATCACGAAATAGAAACCGCGACGTTTTATTGAATAAAACGTCGTTGTTGGCATTTGCCTTTGTTTAATTAACGCACCTTCATTTCCCACCATTTTATTGGTTTCTTCTCTAAAGTTTCTTCTTCTCTGGTTTCTTCTCTCTGCCTTCTTCCTACCCAAATGTGAGGCCTCTAGCAGAGTTGCTCCTTCTTCCTCCACTAAGAAGTGCAAGAGTTTCGAGATTAAGAAGTGGAGTGTTGTTGCTCTCTAAGCATGGGGTAAACTCTCCTCCTCGTCCCTAATCCTAACATTAACCCTAATTTTATTACTTTCTTGATTTTCTTTCTTTTACGCTCATCGCCTATGTCTGAACCCATATATGAATGTTTAGCTAAGAAGACAGACAAGTTCAAGCCCACAGCTCACCAGGAGGTCAACTTCATTTCTTACTTCAAATATATAACTTTTATTTGTCTTTCCCTCTTCAATAAACAGATGCTTTATTTTCTTTTGGGCGATTTTTATCCTTAGTTTACTAGAATGCTGGGTGCATGTATATAACCTCGTCGTATCAATATGAGAACTTGAAATGTATGCTACTGAGTTAGTACAAGTTGTGCTGAGTTCATATCATGACCGTATTTTGTGGTGACTTCCATGAAAATTCTAAACATCATTCAAGTGAACTCTGTTCCAGCATGACAACACACTGTTCATTGTCCAGCTAGTGTCCATTGTGGATTGTCCTTTTTGCCTTGCTTTCATAGTTATCGGAGGAGATAAGTTCATAAATGTCCAATTCTGATGCTTCTGGTATCTTTAAGCCTTATTTTTAGGACTCGTTAATGTATCCTCTTGAGCTGTTCTGATGACAAGTTTTTGGATTATTTTGTACTGCAGATGGAGTTGATTGCAAAACTAAACAACCCATATATTGTCGAGTATAAAGATTCCTAGGTGGGCAAGGTAATCACTTCTTTTTTATATTCGGACTTATATCCATAGATGTTTACTGGCTTACCCAAAATGTTTGTGCATCCTTTTCTTTAATGTAGGGGGACTGTGTATGCATAGTAACAGATTACTGTGAGGGAGGAGACATGTAAGTTTCTATTAAGTAACCCAATATTTTATATGGGTTAATTGGTGAAATATTGCTGGAAACCCTCCCCGGGCGGGTCACGGGCCCGACGTCCTACGTGACATCTGGGCGTGTCCCACGAGGGAGGAATTCCTCACCAGGTCAAACTTAAAACAAACAAACTCATTTAACCTACCTCCGAACAAAATCAGAGGTAGATCATTAGGAATTTCAATAAGTGTTGACCCCGGGAAAAACAGTGGTGGGATCGTAGAATAAGCATAGACATAAAAATAAATCATTCAAGAACAAAAATATCAGAAAAACATTTAATACACA